>JBAIZL010000002.1:367256581-367381581 GCA_036971475.1 Prosapia bicincta | reverse complement strand
GATAAGGAAATTGATCAATAATTGTTTAAAAATTATATTTATAACTTATTACTTCTCTTTTAATCACTTTTGTAGACCTTCCATAATTTTCAATAGGTAATAATATTATTTTGTTAGTACTTTTTTTGTTTAGTTTCCCTGGTTCATATAAATAACCATATCAGAAAATAATACATACCAGTAATTTTTTGAAGACCTAAATAAATATAATATGCCATAACTTACAAATTCCATTAGCTTGCTGAATTTTCTTAATTTGTCAAATAAACAATTTACTATTCAATTAAGTAAACATATAATAAAACATTGTATTTAACTTGTTTTAAGAACTCTTTATTGTTTGCTACTTATAATTTAAAACTGGCTTTTAATCAGGTAATTGAATAATATTTTAGAGAAACTGCATTAATTTAAAAGAAATTACTATTCCAAATGAAATAACAGATGGAGAATTAGTTACAGTAAAATTACAGGATATACTTACAATATTTAAGAAGAAATCGAACTGGGAATTCCTACACAGACCATTAGTACTCATTAATGGAAAATCTTCTCCTAAAGATTTACAACAGTGGCTTCAACAAAAAGATTTTTCTGAAAGTAGTTACTACACGTTATTTATACATTCATAGATATATATATAGGGAATTAACCATCTGTTATCAACTTGGCAAAAAAACCACTACTTACTAATATATTTCAGTAGGTCAGGGCATTGTCCAATGCTGTGAGTCATGGACAAGACTCATTGTCCGTGACTCACAGCATTGAACAATGGCCTGACCTAATGCGAAACACGTCTGCTAAAAATATCATTAAGTATTTGCCAAACTGATAGCATAAGTGTAATTTATAAAAAATACCTCAAGATGTACAACACAAAAACTGCAAGTTTTTATATAAGTAGTTCTGCTTCAATTAAATTGTAGATATTTTTTACAGATACATGTTCAGCGTATTGTCTGCAGTGATTATAATTTGTTGGAAGGAATATCAGATAAAATTTAGGCTTAGTAAAATATTTTTACAAAAATTCCTTGATTTTTCAAATTTGTGAGTTTGAAAAAGCTAATCTTAGCTTTACTGAACAAATAAAGTACTTTAGAGGTTCTGAATATCAGTTACTGAATATAATTTTTGGCTACTTATAAAATTTCAAAAATAGTGTTTGCTAAAATCAAATTCTTCTGTTAAACATAGTATTTAAAATTCTATTATGTACAATTTTGTAAAACACAGAACTATCAAACTGTTTTAAAATTCATATTAAGTAAAATTCTTTTTAATAATTTGTGTGATGTTCCAAAAATAAAACTCCTCAAATGGTACATAATTTGCCTATTTATAATTCTAGAAGTAGTTATTCTGAGAAAATGAAACAGGCTAGTATTATTTTTATTTTATTTTAGTTATAATTTTTTGTTATTTCTAGAGAAGGCTCATTTTGCTTTTGTAAGTTCAGTTTGAGCTGTTTTACTGTTTTTTAATGAAGTTTTATTTTATGTCAATATTTATGTTACTTGATGTTTGTCATTGCTGAAAGCTGTGATTTAATAACTTTCAAGTTCTCTAATTTTTCTGACCTCTACGTATTTACAAATATTAGATTTCAGTCTTTTTATATAAAAAGGACCAAAATTATCTGAAAGAGTTCATTTTAAAATATTTGTCTGAAAAATATAATTTTTTCAGAGCAATTAATCAGTTGAAAGGATTAAATGGTGAAGAGTTATTAAATCTAACCAAGGAAAAGATAGAACAACTAGCTGGTAAAGAGGAAGGACAAAGATTATACTCACAGCTTCTCATACAACCAATGAATCAGGGGTAAAAAGATAATATTCTTATATACAGGTTACTCCTTTTAGTTGTACAAGTTTTTATGAAACTATTGTACTTGATAATAAAAGGATTATAAAATTACTTTATGATATGTTGACACGCCATTTGCCAAGTGGGATATTCTGAAATATCAATAATTTTATGCTAATAAAGCAATCAATGAAATCTCACATCATCCAGGAAAACTTAGATTTTCATTTTATTATACTGTTTAAAATTGAAAACAAAGATTAATTTTGGCGTTGTATATAAATTTCAATCTTTATTATCATAACTAGGCATGTTTTTACTATTGAAAATACTCTCTTATTCCAAAATAAAAAAATGAATTACTAATAAACTTTTAAAATTCCAGAACACAAAATTTAAATAGTTAACAAACCTTTGTATATATTTTACTAACACAGCGTAATTAGAAGATTACAAGTGAACATTTAATTTTGTAGCTAGGGTTTAAAAATCCTAAATTACAATTTATGCTCTATAATTGAATTGTATTAATCACTTAAATGATAGTTTATGACTATAGGAACTTTGAATTTACTAAATTTGTTAAAACTTACTGAGATAGAACGTTTTTTTATCGCTATGTGCCGATCTTCATCAGTGTCTTCTGCTTGAAAACAACCGATCCCTAAACTTCCTCAACCTAAGCATAACAAAAAGCCTCACACAAAAACACAGTTTCAACATTTACAGGAAACCCATAACGACAGACACACTTATCCACAACACTTTAAACCACCCTATCCAACATAAACACGCTGCCTTCAGATCCATGCTCCATAGACTTAAAGGAGTCCCAATGACCACAGAAAACATAAACGAAGAATTAGACACAATTAAATATTTAGCATACACAAATGGATACAACACCACAATAATAGACAAACTATGGTACATAATACAAAAAAACACTAAAATTAACACTACAGACAGGGTAAACAGATACATCACATTACCATTCATAAACAAAACAACAAACAAAATAGCCCGCAATTTTCAAAAAATAGGATACAAAATAGCATACAAAACTAATAACAAGTGACAATACAAAATACAACCCAACACCAACAACAAGGATAAACTATAAGCACCAGGTGTATACAATCTGAACTGCGACGAATGTAACATATTCTACATTGGACAAACAGGTCGCAGCTTTAAACAAAGAGTCGAAGAACACAAACAGAACACCAACTCAACATTTTACAACCAAATAAAATTTTACAACCAGATACAGGACACACATACACAGACATTTACCATAACCTAGAAATCCTACACATCAACAAAAAAGGACCACTATTTAACACACTAGAAGAATATGAAATTTACAGACACCCAATAACACAAAGACAAACATATTAAACGAACAAACACAATACAAATCACAGATACTCTTTGATACTATCGAAAACCTACATTTAAAACCGTCACCGCTTGACCCAACATCTCCAAGCAGAAGACACTGATGAAGATCGGCACATAGCGATCGAAAACTTACTACAAAATTCAAGAATTGAATTGTAATTATAATGGATTTCATAGTGTAAAATTACAGTATATAGTATGGGATAAGTAGGTATATGAATTGTCAATACAATATAAAGTCCGATGTATCATTTCTTTATGATAAATAGTTTATATATTACAATAAAGCATTATATATTATTATTAAACTATCAATAAGTGGGGTTTCACACCAAAGCTGGACCTTGCATTAATCGCCTGGTCACTAAATACAAGGTGTTTATATGGGAGTTTTTAAATACAATGCCAGGCTGTGCCGAGTAATGCCAATCAGTTTTCTGCAGTCCTACTTCTCATCAATTCAAGTGGATTTGGCCTTCACTCAGTCTATTTCAGTGTTCCAGCCCACTGAGTTAAGAAATATTATAACAATACAATATATTGTATTGTGTTTTTTATTGTTTCAATTGGTTTTTTACTTTATATTTTGTTAATTCAAAAGTACTATTACATCAGTTCGATTCAAGGAAGACCTCCATTGGGGTATCAATCTAACAAGAATTACATGGATTCAAATGTGCTGGTCGACGTTATGTAATATAATTTTTAACTAATTTTAAAAAACTTTACTATATGAATACGTATTTTCTTACTTGCTGACGCATTTCAAAACATTCGTTCCTTTTACGAAGCTAACCCTCTACTGGCGGCATCGGTTAGGTGTAAAGGCTCTAACAGGAATGGATTTATGACAGTGGAATCGGGTGGGTTGTTTCTGTTGTGAGTCATAATAGAAAAGGCTGTAGGCTTCAAAATGTGTGTGATCATTTAATACGTTTTCTTTATCTGTTGTGTAGGATTTGTATATTTTATATTTTTCTAAGGTTGTTAGTTTTTACTTTGTTTTAATGTGTGTAGAACATTTAAATTAGTGTGTATGTCGGTCCATGTGCATTGGGAGCTTTTTAGGTGTTTTGTGTAGCTGGATTTAGGGATTGTTTGCTTTTGGGGTAATGTGTTCTTCTACCGGTTTCGCCGATGTAATAGTTGGTACCATCGTTACAAGTTAATTTGTAAATACCTGAGAGTTTGTATTTGTCAGTTTCTTTTTGAGAAGGTTGTATCTGCTGTCTTAAAGTCTTTGCTGTTTTGTAGGATATTTGGTATTGGAGTTTTTTGAATGTGGAGGCTATTTTTTGTGTGTTTTTGTTGTGGTTGGTGAAGGATATGTATTTGTTGTTTTTTGTGTGGTTTATCTGCGTGGCCGTGTGATGGTGTTTCTGTTTAATTATCCTGAGTATGTTGTATTTTATGGTATTAAGTTCTTCGCCGTAGTCTTTCTGTAGCCATGGTATGTTGATAAGGCAGTGTAACATATGATTAAATGCAGTGTGTTTATGTTGTGTGGGATGATTAGATGTATTATGATGTCCATATCGGTAGTTGTTGGTTTTCTGTATATTTTGAAATTATGTCTGGTGTTGTGTTTGGTGATTGTAAGGTCTAGAAAGTTTATTTTATTGTTTTCATCTAATTCGAGGGTAAATGTGAGGTTTTGGTGTATTGTATTATTGTAATTGTGTAGTTGTTTGATTTGCCGTTTGTTGCCATTGAATAATATTAAAATGTACATATCTACATATCTATGGTAATAAATTATTTTATTTGTATGATTATTGTTTTGTAAAACCTATTGTTGTTCGATATGGTGTGCGATATATTTGTAGTTCGATATATTTCTGCTAGGATGCCTAAAACGGGGTATCCATAGGGAATCCATCTTTCTGTGTGTAGTATTTGTGTTGGTATGTGAAGTAATTTTGTGATGTGATGAGTTTGGTTAGTGTGATTATGTCATGTGGAGTGTTGTTTGCTGTGAGCATATTTTGTAGTATGTGGAGTGTTTGTTCTATTGGCACATCAGTGTAAAAGTTTTTTTTGTTGAATGAGGCAATGGTGGAGTTTTGAGGTATGTGGATGTGTTGAATTTTGTGTATGAAGTCTATGTTATTGTGTAAGGATGTGTGGTTGTGAAAGTTTATGTTGTCCCTGATAAGTTTGTCTATGTATTTGACTAGCTTATGTGATTGTGCATGTGTGTGATTGATTAGTGGACAGATGGGTGCGTTTTCTTTGTGGATTTTAGGTAAAGCATTTAATGTAGGAGCTTGGGGTTTTATTTGTTTGTAATATTTCTTTTGTTCACTTTTTATGATTTCGGTGCATTTATTTAGAAGATTTTTAATTTCTGTTTGAAATTTAGATGTGGGGTCTGATCGGAGTTCGGTTACTTTGTTTTCAATTATGAAACTGTTTACTTTCTTGTCGGTGCATTATTAAGATGGAATTACCTTTGTCTGCTTTTAAGAAATTTAGGTTGTTTTTGTCTTGTTTTTGTATAATAGATTTAAGGGTTGAATGTTCCTTAATTATGATGGGTTTGTTGTTTAAGGTGTTTATGTTGGGCATTTTATGTTTAATGTCTTGTCTAATATACAGATAAAGAAAACGAATAAAAGATCACACACACTTTGAAGCCAACAGCTTTTTCTATTATATGACACACAACCAAAACAACCCACCGCATTCCACAGTCATCCATTCCATTCCCATTACAGCTTTTACACCTAACCGATGCAGACAGTAGAGTGTTAGCTTCGTAAAAGGAACGAAGTTTTGAAACGCGCCCGCAAGTAAGCAACTATGTATTCACTTAGTTAATATTTTTAAAATTAGTAATAGAAATGTTTAAAAACTGAAAATTTACACCATTACATATTTTAAAACTGGTACCGAAATATTTAAAATATTATTGGAATGAAAAAATACTCTGTTGCGATTACTTATGTATATAACTTTAACTTTATGTTTTCAGGTACTTGAAATAATGCTGGTCTTATATAAGCTTCGAAAATAGATTTTTCATGTATTATAATTTAAAAAATAATTTATTTCTTTAAATAAAACTGTAAACATGAAATTCAATCATGTGCTAAGTGAGTTTCACTTTGCATGCAAATTTAAATTAAGTATAAGGCATTCTTTGGCTTCTACACAGTTAATAGTAATATAAATACAATAACTGTATAATTAAGTCAATTTTTATTGTTACATTATAGAAATATTAAAATAAAATACTTATGTTGAAAGTCAGTTTAATTTTGCATGATCAGCGATGGCAGAAAAAAAATAAGAGTTGCCATCCACAAGTTCCACTTTAAAACAATGCTGTAACTATTACAGGGGCACCAGGACACAAGAGCTTAGTATGAAAAAATCCTATTCTTCTTTTACCAAAATATTTTTTTATACTAGAAGGATAACATGGTGTATGTATTAGATGCTCATTATATTCACATTACACTGGATATTAACAATATATGACAGCTTTCAACATATTTTACATTAAACTGTAAATAGTTTTAAAAAATGAGTTGTAAATAGTTATTTAAATATGTATATATATTTTAGGGTAGTTCTGGTAGAGCTTAAAGCTTATTTAGGAATTTTTGAACTAGATAGGAGACTGACAGACTTATCTTATGGCAATAGTCCAAAACTGCAATCTCTTGGAAATAAGAGATTATTTGTATTTCCAAGAGATTTCAGTTTTGGGCTATTGCCACAAGGTAAGTCTGTCAGTCTCCTATCTAGCTCAAACATTCCTACATGCACATTTTTAACTTTGCAAAACTGTTTTCTTGTATTTGCTTATCACTTACACTAGAATGTACTTAAGCAAAAATCTTACTCTGTATATATATTTGTTGTAAAATTGTCATTAGATCCTAAATACATGAACAGTTCTCTAAATTAATTAGAGTTAATTATGAGACAAAACTACTCCAAGAGACCTACATATTTATATCACAGACATTTTCATTTAAACAGACCCCCTTAAAGTTACTATGTGAATTGAAAAACTACACAATTATACCAGACATTACTAATTTGACGGACTATTAAAGACTACACATAACATTTGGCATAAAGTTATATATTTTGAACTATATAGACGTTTACATAACTATACAAAACTAAAAGTTTCATTTTGCATATTTTATGTGATTTCCCTGTTCATCTATAATAAATTATTATTAACTAAAGACAGAAGTAAACGAAAAGAAAAAATGAAGTATAGAATCCAGTTAAGTTGGGGATCTAAGAAACTGTAAATATGATCCGTAAATTGATATTTAATCATTTCTTTCCTACATTCATAACAAAATGTAATTCTACTTTTAAGTCACAAAATTACCAATTATATGTTTATAAATCTTCCCAACTAGTGTAGTACAAAGTTTATATTAATGAGAAATTTCAATTCCAGTAGTTTATATAATTTACTTATATTATTTCTAAAACAACAAAGAATTGTAGAAAAACTTTAAAAATTTTTGTTGTATGAATAGCATTCTCACATATTTTTAATATAATTTCTTTGAATAATAATCTTGGTATATTGACAGTTAAAAAGCCTCTTCAATAAACTGCTCCAATGTTATAGAATATACAACAGAATGCAAGCAAAACTTGAGTCATAATAACATTAAAAGTTTAACAAATTCATCCAATCAATGGTTGTATTATAATCATTTGTACCATTTCTGCTATGTGTAGTACTTAACACCTGTAACTGTGGAAGAACTACGTGCAATTACAGTATCTATCTTCTTCTACTAACTTCTGATTTATTTTAAAGTGGCTGTACCTTGCGTAGCTGTGGTGGTAGGTTCATAGATGGTATATTGCTTTCAGTTAGAAGTCAACTAAATATTTGGTAAACTTATGCTATTAATACTCCGAGTCTAAAGTTTCCTCTTATACATGGTCACCTTTATTCTTGGAACTTCACTCACGACTTGGCTAATCTGCTTCCTTCATTAATATTTAAAACTATAGTTCCATTTATTTTCATTTCTTTTTAATTCATTTAGGAATGTTCAGATCTCTGTACAGTTACAGAAGCTTCTCCCAAGTTCTGTTTTTTCCTTTATATTGAGAAATATATTAGTTTTTTCATGGCCTGGTGAAAATATGGAGAATAGTATTCTGAGGGTAGAACCGAATACATATTTAGAGTGGATCCTAACACAGATATGTCTCTTTTTCATAATTAAGTAACAGCAAGACATACTCAACTCACTTTTTCGTCACAGATGCTAGAATAAAAAATTTTAAAATTTTTTGAATCATTCATTAAACTGGAATGACGTCATATGAAAATACTGGTAAAACATATCTTCATCATCAACTAGGTGCTTATATAAAGTTCAACATTCTCCCTCAGTTTACTTTTTCCTAGACATTTGGGAATCCAATAGCACCTCTGAGTCTTGTTTTCATTTTACCCTTCCTCATACAAAATAATGGCAAATATTTCTAATTCTGTTAATAACAATCTCCTAAATGTCATATTTCATGTTTTCACAAAAAACAACTAACGTAAGTTACTTCACAATTCACAACACGGCAAAATAAAACATAAAAATTAAATAAGTTAATAAAGATAAATAAAATTAAAACAGTAGACACTGTAGTACTAAAGTAGTCTCCTGACACAAGAATTGTACAGCACACATTCAGGACTCAACAGCTACCAAACAGGTATCATATGCCCCTTGTATTAGCATTCTATACGGATATAGACGCTGTTGATCCATTACAGTGGGCATAGTAGTGACAGAAATTTTTTTCTTGTGCCTGAACCAATCCTTGGACGGTCATTAGATGATATTTTCTAGTGGCTAAATTTTAATTTGAACTGAAAATTTGTTTATTTAAAATAAAAGAATGCTGATTTCATACAATATAAATTGAACAAGCTTTAAAATGTGGATTTAACTAAACCTGAACTCCTAAATAATACGATATCTTGTGAAGGAGGAGGCATAATGGCGAACAGAAATGTTGGATGGAAAAATATGGCTAATATACTTAAAAAGCATGTTTAGATTGTTACTGTAGTATTGTACCGGCCTGCAGGCCACTTCTATGAATTATGGACTGGCTAATGCTTTACACTCGGTTTTATAAACCTTCATTTATCTTTCATTTGGAGCTTTGAAAACTGGTGCTCTGTAATATTTGCTATAGGTTGGTATCTCTTGTTTGAAGGGCTCAACAAGAAGTTGAATTTGATTCGTGAAATAAAAAGAGGAACCTAAGAAAATGTTTTAGGTAGAATATTTGGTATTTGTGACACTCACAAAGGAGGACGATATATGTAACTTATTATAGTGTTATCAGATCACTGTACAGTTACAGGAGCTTCTCCCAAGTTCTGTTTTTCTTTTATATTGAGAAATATATTAGTTTTTTCATGGCCTGGTGAAAATATGGAGAATAGTATTCTGAGGGTAGAACCGAATACATATTTAGAGTGGATCCTAACACAGATATGTCTCTTTTTCATAATTAAGTAACAGCAAGACATACTCAACTCACTTTTTCGTCACTGAGATGCTAGAATAAAAAATTTTAAAATTTTCTGAATAATTCATTAAACTGGAATAACGTCATGAAAATACTGGTAAAACATATCTTCATCATCAACTAGGAGCATATATAAAATCCAACATTCTCCCTCAGTTTACCTTTTTCCTAGACATTTGTGAATCCAATAGCACCTCTGAGTCTTGTTTTCATTTTACCCTTCCTCATACAAAATAATGGCAAATATTTCCAATTCTGTTAATAACAATCTCCTAAAAGTCATATTTCATGTTTTCACAAAAAACAACTAACGTAAGTCACTTCACAATTCACAACATGGCAAAATAAAATATAAAAATTAATTCAATTAATCAAGGTAAATAAAATTAAAACAGTAGACACTAAAATAGTCTCCTAACACAAGAAATGTACAGCAAACATGCAAGACTCAACAACTACCAAACAGGTATCATATGCGTTGTATTCGCATTCTATACGGATATAGATGCTGTTGATCCATTACAATGGGCATAGTTGCAACAGAAATTTTTTTTCTTTTGCCTGACACAGTCGTAGGACGGTCATTAGATGATATTTTCTAGTGGCTAAACACCTTAATTTGAACTGAAAAATTGTTTGGTGTTTATTTAAAGTAAAAGAATGCTGATTTCATATAATAAAAATTAAACAAGCTTTAAAATGAGGATTTAACTAAACCTGAACTCCTAAACAATATCATATCAGAAATGTTGCATGGAAAAATATGGCTAATAAACTAAAAAAGCATGTTGAGATTGTTACTGTAGCATTGCACCGGCCTGCAGGCCACTTCCATGAATTATGGACTGGCTAATGCATTAAACTACATTTTATAAACCTTCATTTATCTTTCATTAGGAGCTTTGTAAACTGGTGCTCTTTAATATTTGCTATAGGTTGGTTTCTCTTGTTTGAATGGCTCAACAAGGAGTTAAATTTAATTGGTGAAATAATAAGAGGATCGTAAGAAAATGTTTTAGGTAGAATATTTGGTATTTGTGAAACTCACAAAGTAGCACGAAATATGGAACTTATTATAGTGTTATCAGAAATACATATCCAAAACAAATCAATACAAATAACAGGAATTGTTTTAAAATGTGTACAATTGGAACAATATTCCCTGCAAAAGTTAAAATGAAATATGTGAAATAATTGAACCAATTTATATTTATTTACAATTTACTACTTTATATTTAATAACTGCATGATCAGCAAATTTGGCCATTGGCACTATTTTAAGAGGATTTGACAGTCTTTGCAGAAATGCTAGAAGTTTTACACAATAGGCAAATGAAGAATTAGTTAATAGTTGGACAATGTAAAGAAGAGTTTCCTACTACAGAAATAAAAAGCTGTATTATTTAAATTGAGAAACATCAACTCATGATACTACACACCCAGAAAAAAGATATTTTTCATATATCGAGATATCTTAGTCAATTAAAAAATCACTTCACAATACATGACTTTACATACATAATATGCTATATAGCTTGGCTTGATCCAAAATGTTTGAAGCAACATTTGATGAAATATGTTTCGAGTAATGGTTATCTTACTTGAATAGATTTTATGAATATTGTGCATAGCAAATAAAAGTAGAATTTCATTTCCTGAAAATAATTACCTGTAAAATTGTCGTATAATATCTAGTTTTACCCAAAAAATTCAATAAATTTTGTTCTACCTCGTAATACACACCCAAAAACAATAAACACCCGTTTATTGGACGTGTTTACGCCCAAGTCGAATCAACACTCACGTTGTTTCAAGAGCAACACAGAAATAACCAATGCTACACAACCGAACAATACAAAATATACAGACCCTTCAAACTACACCCTACACACATACTCAATACACAATTACATTGCAACTCACACACACTTTTTGTCATCATAACTCCTAATACTCACAAAATACACCCATACCACCATAATATCCCACCCCACCCTAATACCCTAACCTATATAAACCTTGAGATAAGTTACAGTCTGAGTTGACAATGAAACACATCTCGTCCTCAACAAATATAAGTAAGTGCTACTATAGGAAAGTTTGTAAATATTTACAAGTGTTCAGTGAAAACTAGTTGCTCACGTCAAGATGGAATCAACTAATATAAACCTCTTATTCTGTGTGTAAATGTTATATTGTTTTTTACACAGCCACAACAGACATTTTTATAAATACCTATGTGATTTGTTCAATTCTGTTTGGAAAATAATATTCCTATTTCGCCTATATATAAAATGGGTTAGGAAGTACAAAACATTTTATAAACAGTGGAATTGTCTACATTTGCACTAGTACTATTAGGTTTAAACTGTATAGTATGAGATTGTTGTATCTCATAATTAATTAATCTTGTATTTTAATCCTTATTGACTTAATTTTAAAGCTAATTCTTCATTTCTATATTTGATTTGAACTCCTACAATTAATTATTAAACTATTGTTATACTTCATTATGTCTGAAGTTAAAATGTTAGCTTACTACTAAAATAGCCTACTGCAACACATTATTCATTTATTTTGATATGAGTATCCTGTTTATTTGTGGTGCATTGTTTCATTTATATGTTCTATCTACTGATGGGGACATAACTCGGAAATATGCCTGAAAGCAGAAGAAAAACCAGATAAAATATTCATAAGCTGAATTTAAGGTACAGTACTTAATTTTTAATTAATGCACATTTGAAATTGCATGCATGTCCTTAATCAACCTTGAATTGATATTTGGTTTTGGTTTATTATTAATCAATTAATAAATAGTATTTGTTAAAGAATCAGAAGGTTCTGTAGAAGATAATATATTTCAAAAATCTTTACCCCCAACAACCCCTACAGGATTAAATGATTTATATCAGAGTAAGTATAATAACGTATTCTAAGGTGTAACAATCTCTGATGGTAGATAAAATTTGAATATTGGTCGATTCCATCTTCACTTGAGCTACTAGTTTGTAACTAAAAACACTTATATATATATATATATATATATATATATATATATATATATATATATATATATATTTATATATATATATATTGTATTTTTAAGATGGAATTTTTTTTGATAAAATATATATGTTTAATAAAACCACTTTCATACAAGAATAAAACCTTTTTTTTATTTTATTATAAAGTTTAAGCTTTTCGCCGATTAGCATTATCGGCATTATCAAAATTAATTTAGTACACTTCTAACTTATTCTGTGCCTACATTAAGACTATTCATATACAAATTGTACTACGTTCAAACAGATAATTTTATTGACTCACACACACACACACACACACACACACACACACACACACACACACACACACACACACACACACACACACACACACACACACACACACACACACACACACACATATATATATATATATATATATATATATATATTTATATATATATATATATATTTATATATAGTATATATATATATATATATATATATATATATATATATATATATATATATGAAGTTAATATATTACTATTGTAAGTAATTTTATCCACCATAAAGTGGACTAACTTCATAAAGTCAGTGCAACGGAAAAACAATGGATAACGTAAAATATCAAGAATATATATATATATATATATATATATATATTTATATATAGCATATATATATATACATATATATATATATATATATATATATATATATATATATATATATATAGTATATATAGTATATGTATATAGTAACAAACTAACAAACACTTGCCTATATTAGGGTTTACTGTTTTGATTATTGAGAATGGCTGCTTCGGGTGTTGTCTCCCATTGTCAACTCACACCGAAACAGACTTCTTGGTTGTTTTAAGAGGTCAGTTTTGGTATGAATTGACAATGGACACTTGTCCTGAAACAGTCGTCACCAATAATCAAAACAGTAAATACTACAATAGGCAAAAGTAAAAACTAACATATGTACAAGTGTTTTTAGTTACACACCTAAAGTTAAGTTAATCTGACAAAAGTTAAACAAACATCTAGTATCTATTTCATTGATAAAAGTGGTAGTTTGCTTGCATGTTGCAAATAATAATTATAAAGCATGTAATATTAACTTGGAGTTTGAAAATGTGCATACTTTCTGTGAAGCCCTGCTATATTTTTTTACAAAAATAATATTTTATCACTGAAAAGTAATCTTAGGAACTATTCTTCTTACAGCTTAAATACTTGAACTTATATTATTAAGTGACACTCTTAGAGTTAACAATAGGAAACATCTCCCAAAACGGGTGTCCTTATTAAACAAAAAAGTATGTGCTATTATAAGCAGGTGTCAGATATTATTCATATATCTACACGTGTTTAAGTGCTAAGTACTAGCTCAAGTTAAAGACGGGATCAAATGAGTTTTGTTTTAGTGAAAATCATCAACAAGCAGATTTGAACTCTTTTATTTCTAACTAGAAACATTTGCAGATATTTTACACTTGGCTATAGTAATATATTTTTTTTTTAATTATTGGGGACGACCATTTAGGGAAAAGAGATGTGTTTCATTATCAATTCAGACCGTAACTGACTTCTTGGTTGTTTGAGGTTGGGGTGGATATTAAGATAGGGATACTGAGATTATTTTTAAGAAGTATTGGGGGTTAAAATATCGAAAATAGTATGTGAGTTGTAATGTAGTTGGGTGCTGAGTTTGAGTGTTGGGTGTAGTTTAAAATGTTTCTGTATTTCATATTATTGGGTTGTGTATTATTTGTTATTTTTGTTTTGTTTGAGAAGAATTTGTAGGGTTGATGTTGTTTGTGTAGTTACTGTTTGTGGATATGAGATGTCCAGCAATGTTTGATTTGTCATTTTTGTTTGTGGGTGACTTAATGTGTTCTTGGTAGCCTGTGTAAAATGATCTTCCTCTTTATCCTATGTAGAAACTTATTAAGCTGCAAGTTAGTTTGTAAACACTGGCAGAGTTGTATATGTCTTTGTTTATGATGCTGCGTTTAAATGGTTTTTTGGTGTTGTGTGTGGAGTAGGTTATTTTGTAATTGTATTTTTTAAAATTTGTTGGTTCTTGTTTGCCTAACGGTGTTTTTAATAGGCGAAATATCATGGTCTTGTAAGCAGCTAGTTTGGGTTGATGAGGGTGGCTAAAGAGTTGTAAATGGTAATATTTGTGTTAGTGGGTTTTGATGTATGTTAAATTTATGTATTGGTTTCTCTGTATACGTAATTGTAAGGCAAAAGAAATTAAGGGAGTTGTTTTATTATGTTTCGATGGTGTGTGTTAGTTTTAGGTTATGGAATTGAGATGTTTTAAAATTATGTGTGTTTCGGCATTCATCATCTTTGTACAATGAGATAATGTTTACAACATACCTATATCAAATATGATGTCTGAGTATTTATTATTATATAAAATGTGGTTTTTCCATGTGGCGTGTGAATATTTTTGACAGGATGCTAGCCTTTTTGTTTTGTTAATCTGTGTTTCTGGTGTATTTGCATCTACGAGCATTTTTTGGAGGATGTTGATGGTTTCTGGAATGATGATGTTGGTGTAGAGGTTTGAAACATGGAAGGAAACTAAGGTGGAGTTATGGGGAATATTTACATTTTTTATTTTGTTGATTAAATGCAGGCTATTTGGTTGATTAACGAATGTATAAGGATATCTATATTATGGAGTTTGGGTAGGGCATTTAAATTGGAACTATGGGTATAATTTGTTTTAAATGTTTTGCAATTATGTAGAATTATTTAAACAAAAATAAATATTTAGTTCCATAGGATTATTTAAAAATTCCAAGTAAAGAGGAACTATGCTTTGTAGTTCTATCATTTTGTTTGCTTCGTTGACAAACACAATGTTTTTTGTAGAGGAAGAATTTTTCTTAAGTGAAACATTTTGTCATAACATATTTTTAAAAAATGACAAAAAAGACATTTTTTCTAGAGATTAAACAAATTTTATTCTATGAAATTTGAATTATGAATAATTTGTTTTCCTAAGTAATTATCAATTTAATCAACACAATTTTTTAACTAATGTCAAATATTAATTTTAAGATGAAAAACCAGTGTAATTACAGACAGGCTTAAAACAATTCATACTTAATCACATTAAGTTGGCTATGAATAAATTTTCTAGCAATAATGGACAGATGTAGTATAAAACTGGAAATGAAATCAATTATCTGCAAAAACAACATACTTTTCTTTCTTCTGCTTTTTCTTTGACAAAGAAAAACATGCTTAGGTTCTTAATGGAAAATATGATTTTTTTAATTATAGTAGAAGGAATCTCGGATACTCTTGCTATTTAATCTGCTAATTTATGTGGAAGATTTGGAATAGAAAAGCTTTCTGTAACAAACCTAATTTTTATAAAAAAATTATTATTTAAAAAATTCTCAATCACAGAATCAATTACAAATTTAGTTGACCAAATCACTGAAGGTAATTTTTCAATAAATACAAAAGTTTTAATCTTGTCTGATTCAATTGCACTGACTTCCCATGGAGTGTAAAGTTCACTTAAACCTTTTATGGCCTTTGTGGTGTATGGGATCTGTGTATTGTATTGCTGTTTCAGTGTCCAAAAGGATGTTCGACATTTGTTTGTGGTTGTATTTTTTGGGGTGTAGGTTATATTTTAGACCTTTGTATAATAGTGTTAATTCATTTGTTCTGAAACTGATATTTGTGGTGTTGATGGTGAGCGGTTGAAATTGGTGGTTGGTGTAGATAGTGATATTGTTTTGTGTTGTGTGGTTGTGTAGCCTTAGATATTGCTGGTTTCTAATGAATTGTAGTTGTTTATGTGTATAGTCGTTAGTGTATTGAATTATTTCTTCATATAAACAACTACAATTCATAGCAATACAATACACAGATCCCATACACCACGAATATCTTAGACAAGACATTAAACATAAAATGCCTAACATAAACAACTTAAACAATAAACCCTTCATAAATAAGGAACATTCAACCCTTAAATCTATTATACAAAAACGCGACAAACACAACCTAAATTTCTTAAAAGCAGACAAAGGTAATTCCATCGTAATAATGCACCAACAAGACATCAACAAGAAAGTAAACAGTTTCATAACTGAAAACAAAATAACCGGACTCCGATCAGACCCCACACCTAAATTTCAAACAGAAATTAAAAATCTTCTAAATAAATGCACCGAAATTATGAAAAGAGAACAAAAGAAATATTACAAATAAATAAAACCCCAAGAACTTACATTAAATGCTTTATCTAAAATACACAAAGAAAACACACCCATCCATCCACTAATCAATCACACACATGCACTATCACATAAGCTAGCCAAATACATAGACAAACTTATCAGAGACAACATAAACTTTCACAATCACACATCCATACACAATACCATTGACTTCATACACATAATTTAAGACATCCACATACCTCACAACTCTAACACTGCCTCATTCGACATAAAAAAAACCTTACACTAATGTGCCAATAGAACAATCACTCCACATACTACAAAATATGCTCACAGCAAACAACACTCCACATAAACTCACACATGAAATAATCATACTCACCAAACTCATTACATCACAAAACTACTTCACATACCAACACAAATACTATAAAAGAAAGATGACCTCCCTATGGATACCTTATCTCAGACACCCTAGCAGAAATACTCCTACACCATATCGAACAACAATACATTCTACAGAACAATAATCATACACATAAAATAATTTATTACCTTAGATATTTAGATGACATTTTAATATTATAGAACCGCAACAAACGGCAAATCAAACAACTACACAATTACATTAATACCATACACCAAAACCTCACATTTACTACAACAAACCCTAAATCTAGGTGCACGAAACACCTAAAAAGCTCCCAACGTACACATACACACTAATTTAAATGTTCTACACAGATTAAAACCAAGTAAAAAAACTATCAACCTCAGAAAAATATGAAATCTACAAACATTATGCAACAGATAAAAAAAACGTATAAATGATCACACACTTTGAATCCAACAGTCTTTTCTATTATATGACACAACTCAAAAACCCACCCACTCCACAGTCATAAATCCAATCCTGTTAGAGCCTTTAAAACTTCCCGAAGCCGTCCAGTAGAGGGTTAGCTTCGTAAAAGGAACGAATGTTTTGAAACGCGTCAGCAAGTAAGAAATTACGTATTCACTTAGTTCAGTATTTTTAAAATTAGTTTAATCAGTGAATTGATGATTACATCAAGCAACTTTAATTCTTAAGTCTTTAATATCCACAATAATACAGTTTGCTGCTCGATATCATGTTTTATAATTTTTAACACTTTAATAACCACAATAATACAGTTTGCTGCTCGACATCATGTAATATAATTTTTAAGACTTTAATATCCACAATAATACAGTTTGCTGCTCGACATTATGTAATATAATTTTTAACACTTTAATATCCACAATAATACAGTTTGCTGCTCGACATCATGTAATATAATTTTTAAGACTTTAATATCCACAATAATACAGTTTGCTGTTCGACATCATGTAATATAATTTTTAACACTTTAATATCCACAATAATACAGTTTGCTGCTCGACATCATGTAATATAATTTTTAACACTTTAATATCCACAATAATAGAGTTTGCTGCTCGACATCATGTAATATAATTTTTAACACTTTAATATCCACAATAATACAGTATGCTGTTCGACATCATGTAATATAATTTTTAACACTTAAATATCCACAATAATACAGTTTGCTGCTCGACATCAAGTAATATAATTTTTAACACTTTAATATCCACAATAATACAGTTTGCTGCTCGACATCATGTAATATAATTTTCAACACTTAAATATCCACAATAATACCGTTTGCTGTTCGACATCATGTAATATAATTTTTAACACTTTAATGTCCACAATAATACAGATTGCTGCTCGACATCATGTAATATAATTTTTAAAACTTTAATATCGACAATAATACAGTTTGCTGCTCGACATCATGTAACATAATTTATAAACTTTAACGTCCACAATAATACAGTTGCTACCAATATTATTTTTCGATTCTTGTACAAAGAATTCAGATATTGTAGTAAAGAAACATGAAAACTTGAGGGACAGCTTTCAGAGTGAATTAAAAATTCTGAGTTTCTCGTATAGAATTATGAGCTGCATACTAGCCTCGTGATCTTTATTGATATTGTGTGTTCAGTATCGAATTCTATCATCAAGTGAAGAACTATTCAATAACATCATCATCATCAAAGTTAATGACGTTATTACTGCACTTCATTGCAGCTGAGACTGAGAAGAAGGTAGCACTTCTCACTAGAATCCTAGGCAGCCTACTACATGCGAATCGGCTTCAGTGCGAACACATAGCTGATCACGTTCAGCTTGGCATCGCATCGCATCACCCAGCCTAGCTTGGCTTTGGTGTGTACATCGATTAAAGTAGTTAACAGTTTTTGCACTTTAAAAAATTGCAATAAGAATATATGTATTTTTTAGTATTAGTAAACAATTTGAATGTTTTTTTGTGCGGTTTAAAAAGGACCATTATTGCCTGGTAAATATTTTAAGCAAAATGAATTTAAATCATAATGCTAATTTCATGAATTGTATCAATGTTTTAATTAATTGTATTTACTATAAGCAATTATTGCATAACTGAGTGAATACTTTAGAACTTACTTACTGGTGTATGCCAAAACAATCATTTCTTTTACAGAACCTAACCCTCTACAAGGTAATTCCTAAAGTATTAACTTAGTTATAGTTACTTATAATTTAATCATTGAATTCAAGATGATTACAAAAAGCAACTTTAAATTTAACACTTATAAGTAACAATACAAGTATTATTGTAACACAATGTAAGTAAATTTATAAAAAAATACTGGGACCTAACATATCTGGATTTTTTGTATTATCACAGTATTTTCTTGTATTGGGATGTGATTCTTTATTGTTGGTTTGAATAATTTCCAGGTTATGGTTAATCTTCATATAAGTGTAGCCTGTTTCTATCATGTGGCTGGTAAAGAGAAAACAGTGACATATTTAATAGAGTGTATTTGTCCTTTAAATCTGTATTAAAAGCTGTAACCTAATGATCGTCAAATTTAGAATTTGCTACAATCTAACAGAAGAAGTTATATGGGAAACATAAATGTATTAAAACTTGTTGTTTTTGTGTTATACATCTTGAGACTTTAAAAAAGTTTTTATGATATCAATTGGCTAAAAGCTACTACTTACTGATATTTTACAGCAAACGTGTTTCACAGTAGATCAGTGTATTGTTCAATGATGTTAAACACAGACAAGACTTGAGTCCAAGTAGAAAACACGTCTGTTGAAAGATATCAGTAAAATGTGTTTTTTTTTACTAGATGACATCATAAGAACATCATAATTATATGTTTATATTTAAAAAACAGAGCCTGTGCATATATGCGTATATACACAGAAAATAAAACAAATCAAACATAACTGTTATGATTTCATATTTCAATAAAATATTATTTGGATGACATAAATTCAATATCTGAGTTTTATTTTAATAAAAGCGTAATATTATAAAGTGGACAAAAGTATATATGTTTTTAGTGGTTTTAACTCACATATATGTAAATTTAATTCTAAGTGTATTGGAGGTCCTCATGCATAAGCTATAAGAAGAGAGGTGTTAGATTAGCTGCACTTATTATGAAATGATTGAAGTCCTCCCCAATGAACCACCGAGTAATTACTTGATTAATAAATACTTATTATGAATATTAATATATGCAATATATATTTCAAAGGTTTTCTGCACTTGTATGTAATAGTAAGAAACCTTTCAGTAGGGGTAGAAACACTTAAATGAATTTACAAACCTTATTCAACTATTCTTAGGTTGATTTATTTTTTCCACCAACTCAATTTGCTTTTATTCACCAATATTCAATTTTCTGCATTACTGACAAATAATAAAGCATTGACAGAATCTGATTTATTGATTAAAAACTGTGATTTTCTTTGTTTTAAAAGTCATCAAGCCAAAGTATGAATTACACTCTAAAATTCCACTCAACTAACTGATGGAAATTCTGAATTAAAATTCAAAATTGTAAATATAAAATTTAATAGTAAATTATATTGATTTCTAGAACATTGTTTTGTAAAGTTTAAAAAAAAATTAAAATTAAAGTGTTTACTAATTATTAAACTGTAAGTTATGACAACTTTCCATACTTGGAATTTAAAATATTAAAAAAAAGAATGCATTTCCTATTATTGCGGTATTAAATTAGTATGAAATTCTGTATGTTTGTGTCTATTTCTAAACTTAAGTTGCAAATATGCACTTAATAACAAATGTTTTAAAATGTTTATACACTTGCCTAAGGTCAGACAGACAGTGTGAAGTGTGAGTAGCACATACATGTAAGTGCATTTCTCTCTCCAGGTGTAACAAGTTTGTCATATACAGTTCCAAGAGAAAGGATAAACTTTCTACACTACTTGTTTTAAAAAGCATTTACTTTTTATTCAGTTGCTGAAATATATTCTGAGAAGTCTCTTTCTCTCTCTCATTTAACTATGCTTATCCGAATTTAGGAGATGTCTGTACTGAAATGTTACATTACAAGGAACTTAAATAAAGTCTGTCTACATTTGACAATGAAGTCTTTCTAAGTGGAAGTAATTTCTTCATGATTTTTATAATGTAGAGCATGAGAATTGGTAATCACTTTTACATTAGTTTATGATTATCCGAACTTTAATTTCATAAACTTATAAGAACTTACAGAGACAGAACGCTTTCAATCGCTCCTTGGCCATCTTTATCAGTGTCTAAATTTTCCGCTGAAAATTGTTGTTAGATTAAGTGGTGCCGGTTTTAAAGGCAGGTTTTCGATAGTATCAAAGACTATGTGTGATTTTTATTGGGTTTGTTTGTATAATATTTTTGTATTTTGTGTGTTTGTAAATTTCATATGCCCGGCAAGCTGGCCTGAGCAACCGGGCGGGTCCACAGGTGGCGGATAGTGGGACGGCCTACAGAAATGTAGGTTACCTGTGAATAAGGATTCCGGAAGGTTTCTGAATATGCAGGCCTGGACCAAGGCTATGGTTCAAAGGTGAGGAATTATCCCTCCTCGTCAGTCAACCGGTTGGGCTTGGTAGAAATAACCGAGTGCTCTGACCGGGGAGACTGGGGTAGTTGGGAATTAAGTCCTCACAATGCTACTCTCACCTCCCGGGTGAACCAAGGGCAATGCGACAGTGAAGTAGGGGCGGGAAACTGCCCAAACGACACAGTTGTAAAAAAGAGAGTAAAGCAGGCTGTTCATCTGAGCAGTTAATAATGTCCTGAACTTGGGGTGTGCTTCAAGGTCAGTGACTAAATACCCAATCCAAGGTGGAAGGCAACGTGCCGAAGGATGAATGGCTGCAGGGTATAAAATGCAGTCCCAAACGATCCCCTTGAGGAACCAGACAAAACCTCATTGTATGTTGTCTTGCCAGGGCAGTGGGGGCTCTGCTCTGGTCGACTGTTATTTCCCCCATACTCGTGGGACTTTAATGGACCAAGTAAGTATAAGAATTAATTTCGAGACTGCACAGACAGTGGGAGCCAATGAGACGGCAAACCGTGAGTCTGTAGCAGATGTGTCAACGGCAACCATCACTGGGGGTGCGGGGGCGGCTGTCAAGCTGCCGACTGCAGAAACCGGTGAAGTGGCTGTAGAGTTGAGCATGATGTCTAGTCCTGGGGCTGCTCTGCGGACCCAGGCGACTGCAAATTAAGCAGAACAATGATCAAGATCCTCCAAGTGAACCTACAGCATAGCAGGGCGGCGAGTGCTGTCGTGTGTAGGATGCTGGACAGGGGAGAGGTGGACTTGGTGCTCATCCAGGAACCATGGATTTCTGGAGGAAAAATATGCGGGCTGGCGACATCTGGAGGTAAGTTGTTGTATGATAAGGACTCCGGTGTTCCCAGGACGTGTATCCTGGTTAGGAGGGGGTTGTGTGCTTTTGTACTAACGAACTTCTGTTGCAGGGATTTGTTAGCAGTGACGGTGGAGCTGCGGGCGGAGGGGGGGATGAAGAGGCTGAACCTGGCCACGGCATATCTCCCCTTTGACTGCGCGGGGGCTCTGCCAACACAAGAGCTGAGGAGCCTGGTCGAGCACTGCGAGGCTGTGGATGAGGAGCTGCTGGTGGGGATGGATGCTAACTCCCATCACACTTCGTGGGGTAGTACAGGTACAAACACTAGAGGTGAGGAACTTTTAGCTTATCTTAGCTCTAAGAATCTACTAGTCCTAAATCAGGGGGAAGAGCCGACGTTTGTCACTAGGGCCAGACAGGAGGTCCTGGACATTACGGTGGCATCGAACCAGATGGCTAGGTATGTACTAAATTGGCATGTGTCAGATGAACCATCTTCTTCTGATCATAGACATATTAGGTATGATATCTCTCTAAATCCAGCCATGCTTCGCCCAACCAGGGATCCAAGAAGAACAGACTGGGACTCCTACAGGAGGGACCTGGGTGTTCGGATTGAGGAGGCTGGATTGGAGTATGGTGGGAGGAGAGAGCTAGAAGACTCTGCCACATTGGTTGGCGAGGCTATAATAGAATCCTTTACCGATAACTGCCCTCTCAGTGAGGGGAGGAAAGTAGGGGATCCGTCATGGAGGAACAAGAAGCTAGCCAAACTTCGGAAGACCACCAGGAGACTCTTTAATAGAGCAAAAAAGAACGGGGAGTGGGACCAGTATAGGAAAACACTAACCAAATACAACAGGGCAATTAGAGAAGCGCGCAGGAAGTCCTGGAAGGAGTTTTGTCATGAGATTGACAAAACTCGGGAAGGGGCACGACTGTATAAAGTGCTCTCTAAGGACCCAGTTAACCCGGTGGGGATGCTAAGAACCCCACTGGGAAATATAACAAGAACGGCAGGGGAAACTGTGGAAGAATTAATCAGGACACATTTCCCTTCCAGTACCCTGAGGAAACTTGGGGGGGCAGACACTGAACCGATTACCAAACTCTCCACAAGACGTGGTAAGAGGGAGGACTGGGAAGTGGCAAGGAGGATAGTAACTCCACAAAGGGTAAGATGGGCTATTGGCACTTTTAAACCCTACAAATCTCCAAGTCCAGATGGGATCTATCCTGTGCTGCTGCAGCAGGGAATGGATATGCTGGTGCTGGTACTTACTAAATTATACAGGCTAAGCATTGCTCTAGGGCATGTGCCGGCAGCCTGGAAATCTAGTAAGGTGGTCTTTATACCGAAGCCCACCGGTAACCAATCGGAAGGGAAAGGATACAGACCTATCACACTCATGTCCTTTGTTCTCAAGGGACTTGAAAAACTGGTTGATAGGCATATTAGGGGGGGGGGTGCTTTGGCTATCAAACCACTGCATTGGAACCATTATGCTTACCAACTGGGGAAATCTTGCGAGGGAGCTCTCCATCAAGTGGTTGGTAGGATTGAGCAAATGATCGCTAAGAAAGGTTGTGCCATAGGTGCCTTCCTCGACATTGGAGGGGCTTTCAATAACCCCTCAGTGGAGACGATGGTAAGTGGTGCAAGACGTCATGGAGTGGATGCGACCACTTGTGGTTGGATAAGTTCCATGTTAACAAACAGAAGCATTTCTGTAGAGGTGGCAGGGGAGGTCAGAAGGGCGGAGACAAGTCTGGGCTGTGCACAGGGGGGGGGGGGTTCTCTCTCCTCTGTTGTGGTGCCTAGTGGTTGACAACCTTATTGAACTCCTGAATGAACAGGGGTACTTCTGTCTAGGATATGCGGATCACATAGTTGTCCTGATCCTGGGCAGATTCCCTGATACAGTCCTTGAGGTAATCAGAAATCCTCTACGACTGATTGAAGAGTGGTGTAAAAAGGAGAACCTTAGGGTAAATCCAAAAAAGACTGCTTTCATTAACTTCACCAGACAGCGAAAAGATCTGACGACCAGGATGCCCCGCTTGTTTGGTGAATACCTTGAGTTTGTGGGGGAGGTGAAGTACCTGGGAGTTATTCTGGACAGGAAACTCACCTGGAATCCACATCTTGAGAGGACAGTTAACAGGGCCAAAAGGGCACTGATGACTGTGAGAAGAATGGTGGGTAAGAAATGGGGACTGAACCCATCAATGATGCACTGGATGTATCTGAGGGTGATAAGACCTATGATTACCTATGGAGCTCTGGTATGGTGGACAAAGGCCAACCAGGCACAGACAAGAGCTAAACTGAGCTCTATCCAGAGATTGGTCTGTCTGTGCACACTGGGAGCGATGTCAACTACACCAGGTGCAGCAATGGAAGTAATGCTCAACCTCCCTCCCCTTGAGCTTGTCCTTAGGGGAGAGGCGAGGCTAGCGGCATGGAGATTGCGCAACTCGAGCAACTGGGCTAACCTCCCAGATGTCTCGGGACATATGAGTATCGAGTGCGTGGTCAAAGAGCCCGTCTTGGAAATTGGCAGCGACCACATTACTCGAATGTTTGCACCTGACCAGGTCCACCAAACTGTGATGGAATGGTCAGGGACATTAACATCGGGAGCTCAGATCTGGTACACAGATGGCTCCAAGATGGACTTCGGCACTGGAGCGGGGGTGTATTGTAAAAACCCAAGGGTAGAACTAGTTTTTTCCTTGGGGAGGCATACCTCTGTCTTTCAGGCCGAAGTATATGCTATAAATGCCTGTCTGGGAGAGATAGCGAGAAGGGAAACACATGGGGCCCTGATTGCTATTTTCTCCGACAGTCAGGCAGCAATTAAGGCACTAAACGGACACGTGGTCACCTTGGCCATAGTCAGGGAGTGCCTAATTAACCTACAAGCTCTGGCAAGGCACAATCAAGTCAAGATTGGTTGGGTGCCAGGGCATAGGGGAATACTTGGAAATGAAGCCGCAGATGCGCTGGCCAGGGAGGGGTCCTCGACTCCCCTGATTGGACCGGAACCTGCGGTGGGTATTTCCAAATCCATGGTCAGGATGACAGTGCGAAGGTGGATGGCTGAAAGACACTGTGAGCACTGGATCAGGGCCGAAGGGATGAGACACAGTAAGCTAACCCTTAGGAGACCTTCCTTGGGGCTGCAGAAGAGTCTCATCTATCTGTCTAGGCAGGAATTAAGGATAGCCACAGGACTACTCACGGGACACTGTGGACTAAGGAAACATTTGCATAAAATGGGTATCTACAAGGATGAATCAGTGTGCAGATTGTGCGGGCAGGAACAGGAGACTGCCACACACATTATTTACAGATGTGGAGTACTTGCTGAGAGGCGCTTCAACCTCTTTGGTGATGGAACGGCTTTGGTGGATGCTGAAGGTAAAACTCTAGTCAGGAAACTCCTAAACCTGGTAAGAGGGAAGGGGTTATTTGACTAGATCAGGGAGGTAAGTACAATATACCTTAAGGTAGCAGTGCTTCGGGCAATTCAAACCTGCTCCCAAGTAAAAAAAAAAAAAAAAAAAAAAAAATCATATTGTTCTAGTGTGTTGAGATATGATCCTTTTTTGTTGATGTGTAAGATTTCTAGATTATGATAAATGTCTGTGTATTTGTGTCCTGTTTCTTTTAGGTGATTGGAGAATGCTGTGTTGGAGTTCTGTTTGGGTGATTTTGTGTGTTCCCTGACTCTTTGTTTGAAGCTGTGATCTGTTTGCCCACTGTAGAATTTGTTGCAGTTTGTACAGTTTAATTTGCATATGTCTTGTGCTTTTAATTTATCTTTGTTGTTGGTGTCGTGTTGTATTTTGTATTGTAGTTTTTTCTAAGACACAAATACATAGACATTTACCATAACATAGGAATCTTACACATCAACAATAAAGGACCAAATCTCAACTCACTAGAACAATATGAAATTTAAAAACGCACAAAAACACAAAATACAAACATATTAAGTGAACAAACCAAAATACAAATAACACATACTCTTTGATACTATAAATAACCTCCCTTTAAAACCGTCACTGCTTAATCTAACAACAACTCCAAGCAGAAAATTTAGACACTGATGAAGATAGCCACGGAGCGATCGAAAACGTTCTGTCTCAGTAAGTTTTGACAAAATTGAAGTTCGGATAGTCATAAACTAATGTAAAAGTGATTAATTAAGTTTCACCGAAATGAATGGACTACAAAATTCATGAGAATTGTATATACATATATTCAACAAGTGATGGAATTATTTTTTATACCAACTCTCTTGTCGTCTCAGTTTTAAAGAATACAGAGACAGTATTTATACACGTCTACACCTCTTTTTACTCAAGGTTTGGAATAAGAGCTTTGTTCCCTTATTGTACTTTAAGTGTACCTGGCTCATACTGGAACGAAGATAAATCCCCTTTCTTCTGTCCAAGGACTTCATGGCACATTTTTTATTCTTCATTTTAATAATGTTTCTTAGCAGGCTTTTTTGGCTACTGCTAACAGTGCCTAATAGGTCAGTTTTATTTTCCTTTAGTTCTATAACCAAATCCAGACTACAGTAAAAATTGACAGTGTACACACAGTATCCTTTGTTTCCTAGGAGGGTTAAATTTTATTAGAAGTATGACCTAAATTTGCATTCTCCTTAATCTCATTCTCAAAACCCCAGTATTTGTATCTTCCAAATATAACCAGGCCTCTAAGAGAAGGCAGCTTTTTATGATGCGACAGGCTCTCCTGATTATAATAAACTGTAGAAAACTTAAAGAAATTCCCACAACAAAACACTTTCATCACTTTTTCTGTAGTGTATACAGCTTAGAAATAGGAATAAATTTAATTAATAAATTTATTGATATTTTGTAACTATAAACTGGATTCTCAATGGCTGCAAAAACTAAAGATACGAGAGGGTGGCTTCAATCTTTTAACAATAGGCTAGTCAATTTTTACTATAGTTTATAGAAAGAATCAATGTCAAGTTTTCACAACAACCCATGACAAATGTAGCCAGAAAAATCATTTATTTTTATTTTGGAGACAAGATGATATACCCAAACCCTTCACTGAAGTTTAAAACCATGAAATTGTTCATTTTTTTCAACTGTCAGTTCAATAAGTTTATCAGTCATAAATGCCTTGAAAAGCTCATAAAGGTCTTATCACAATAAATTGTTAGTTTCCCACTTGGCATTCCACTAAAAAGAAAAGATTTTAATATTTTTGTTGCTGATTATCTTTGGGGTTACTCAAGCAATTTTTAGGCATATTCGTGTTTCCAAAAATAATAAATTGGGCTACTATCAAAATTATCAATTCCTTCACTGAAATTGTTGACATAATCTTCAATGGCTTCATCTTTACATATCATGACTATCATTTGCATCAGAGTCCTTATTTTTAACCACTCCCCAATTTATAAAAATTGTTAATCCATTTGTAATATGTTATTATAACGCAATACAAAAATCACTAACGACAATATAACAGTGTAAATACATTACAAACTTGCACTACAGTACAATATTTATTTACTTGAATACAATTGATAAGTACAGCATACACAAAGAAAATAGCATACACAAACAGGTAATTGCCGATTGCTTCACTGAATGGGTGACATAAGCTAGACAAAATTTTTAAAAAAATTATCAGTAAGTGCTTCTGTCTTGTGGATAAAGTTATAACTATAATAAAAAGTAAATAAAATAAGTATACAAACCATATGAATGCTATGCTATATTAAACAACTAAATAAAACCTGATGAAATCACACTATTACCTTAGGAAACTTGCTACTAATGTAATATTACGGTATGGAATTAAGAAATACAATTCTAAGAAAACAAAATTACATTACACCTGTTTGTATTATCTTGGCAAAAAACCACTACTTACTGATTTATTCAACAGATGCGTTTCTGCTTGGTCAGTGAATTTTTCAATGCTGTGAATTACTGACAAGCTCAGGTCGTGACCTGAGCAACAGTCTTGTCAGTCTTATTTTGTCAGTAATTCACAGCATTCAAAAATGCACTGACCTAGCGCAAAACGTATCTGCTGAATAAATCAGTAAGTAGTGGTTTTTCTGCCAAAATAATACAAACAGGTGTAATTTCTATAAAACCCTCAAGATGTACAACACAAAAACTACAAAATTACAGTCAGTTCTCAATCTTCTTTCTACTAAATATATTTTAAAAACACTCATACATAAAGATTTACTTTAATTAAATAATACCTAACTAAGGGAATACTTGAGAGCTTATTTGCTGGTTTGTTTCAAAACAATCTTTCCTTTTACATAGACTCTACTCGTAAACACTTGAATAGATACTTTGCTTTGTAAAAGGAACGATTGTTTTGTAATCCGTCTGCAAGTACGCTCTTAAGTAGTCACTTAGTTAAGTATTATTTAATTATATTTTAATCAGTGAATTCAAGATGATTACAACAAGCGACTTTTATATATTTTTAATTAGAAATTCAACTATTTATTTCATTATAGAAGTGAAATCTTTACTGCAAGAAAACAACATTTTTCAAAACTTACAGATTGCTTAATTTAATTATTAGCTTATTAGCTAAATAATGTATCTTCACTTGTTTAGAAGATGTTTATTGAATGGAGCTACTCAACAAAATAATTAAAGAAAATTGATTCACTTGATTTTCTTACTAAACTATTTTACTAAAATTTGATTGTTCATATAACATTTAGCTGCTAAATCATTCTTCGGTTAATGAAATTACTAGCATAATAAAGTTCTAATATTTTGGTCTCAAGAGTTATTTATCGAGATATTTTCCACTTTAGGGAACCAAAGAAAATTACAATGGGTTTGAGGTACAATCAGGACTTGGATATAAAAGGATTTGAGTTAGGATATAAAAAATACACAAACATTTCCTACTAGTTTTAAGTTTCAACTATTTATTGCTTTTCTATAAATAGAGCCTGCACTTCACCTGATTGCCAGTAGATATAAACAAAACTGGTAATGACATGTTTTTACTTTCAAAGTTGCATGTTTTCCAATGTCTCTTTAAGTTCAACAACGTTGTGCTCAAGTTTAAGTTTTTTCTGCAAGCGTAAAATTTCCCTTCTAAAATCCTTCAACACCTGAAACAAAAATAAGAAACTGAGAAAATTGTTAATTTACATAAAACATAAATTCCTAATAAATTCTAACTGTAAATTAATGTAAATACACACCAAATAACACAAAAATATACAAGTTACATGTTGCTTGGTTAAACTTAAATATTATAATACAAAAATTTACTACTACTAATGTAATTAATGCCAATTGCAAAATAAAGACAAACATTACAAAATTTCACTAGTTTAAGGTAATTTAAAAATTTTTAACAATAGTAAATTTGTAATCTTCAGAAACTTCTGAGATATCTCGACTGTTGTTTATAAATCTCAGGATTGTATACCTCTTTTACTTTATATAAATGTTCATTTTAAATTATTTTAAAACACAAATGATTTTAATGAAGCTCAGTCTGATAAAATTCATTTCATAAATTTTTATTCTAAGCACAGTTGTGTTTGTTCCAATATTTTCTTAGCAATTGTAGATCATTTCCAGTCAGCTGTACAACTTAAAAAAAAGTAACTACTTTAAAAGGCAGTGTCAGTTATCCGTCACATCCATATTTATAAACATATTCCATGACTTTCACAAACTTAATTTATAATACTGTATATTTTAGTAGTATTTTTGTGTTCTCTAGTTTATTTATATTTCCAATATAGATAGAATTATTGTCAATGTGATTAACAACTGTAATAGGAATATAAAACCTTTACATATTACCACATTTTTGTTTCTGTTAATTTTTGTTACAATTTTAAAAACATATTTTAAATTTTATTAGTAGACTAGATTTTAAACAGTAAAAAACATATTGTAAATTTTATTAGTAGACTAGATATAAAACAGTATACATTTTATGAAATATCATTTCATTTCTATTATATTGATACATATTGGGATTAAACAATGATTACAAATCTATGCATATTTATAAATACTCAATATACCAGTATTTAATTAATTTAGCAAATATTTTGTTTTAAATCTTCAGATTTACGTATCATAAATGCTTAACAAATATTAACAATAGGCAGTTATGATCGTATCATTAGTTTTAAATCTATTATATTGTATGAATTTTTTTAAAGATTACCGACTTGGCATGCTTGAAATCCTGAATTATGACACTTAGATTCTGAAATTCGATATCTCTGAATCAAAACCTAAGAAGTTGATTGAGGTTTTATATATATATATATATATATATATATATATATATATATATATATATATAATAAAAAACATTTCTAATTGAAATATTAATTTTCATATGTCATGTATTGATGTTGTTAACGTGTTTGTTATAAATACCACAAACATTTCCAAAATTTCAATAACAACTTTCAAACCTGACAAATGTAAATGAGAATACAATCTAGATACTAAAAATAAATTATTAGCTATAGCAGCTACATAATGGAGCAATCCTACTGTAATAGGCTTGTTCAGGGTCCTGCACATCTATTTTAAAAATTATTGAAAACGAATAACTAGCATAAAAATGTTATATACACCCCCCCCCACACACACACATATATATATATATATATATATATATATATATATATATATATATATATATATACATAGGCGCCGACTTTCAAAAAACTTTGGGGGGGCTCGGGGCTCAATTATTCTGGGGAATCCGAGGCCCCAGAAAATTTTAAAATTTCAAGAACTCTTAGAACCATTTTTAGACTATCTTTTGCACTTGCCAACCTAGTGTTTTTTGACTTGTTTATCTTGAGGTTTTTATAAACAATGATACTTATTTGAATCACTTGGCAAAAAAACTACTACTTACTGTATTGTGTACAATACTACTCGTCAGATGAATAATAAAGTAAGTAGTGGTTTTTTGCCAAGTGATTGATATAAGTATCATTGATTATTAACCTTTTCGCTGGCGCTCTTTGTGTTACGAAACCTGGCACGTAGCTGCCCGTGACGGCAAATAAGCGTCGCCTGTGCTACGCCCACAATTTTAAAATACACAAAAAAATGAATTTTTGAATTTTTTTCGAGAAACAAAAAGTTGATAATCGTGTTCTACACAAAAAAAATCTATAATTTGGTGAAAAATGTACCTAAAAAGAGTACTTACGATAACGGCATAGTATATCTGGCCCGTGACGGCAAATAAGCGTCGCCCGTGACGTTATTAATTTTTTCATTACAAAAATGGAATATGAAAAAAATAATGTCATTCGTGTTCAGGACTTAGAAATATATACTAACTAAGAAATATATACTAAATATATATATATATATATATATATATATATATATGTGTGTGTGTGTGTGTGTGTGTGTGTATATCTAAACCACAGAGCTAAATCTTCAAATACAATAAAATGTGTTTAGATGTTGATAAAAGAAAAACAAATAATAAAAAAAAATCAAGAATCTACTTTTTTGTTGAGCGTTTAAAATTTGTTTGAAGGCGTTTATTTTAATTATAAATAACAAAATTCTGAAATAAGCAGTTACGTAAAAACTAAGTTATATTACATACTGCATGAAACTTCATTGTCTATAACAAAATCTTAAAATAAAAAATCACATGAAAAATTGAACATAGAATATAAAAGAATTTGAGGTTTTACCGGAAACTAAAGTTTATTCTTAGAAGAGTGCAAAACAGGATCGTCTGACATGATTGATTTTAATGAAATCGTTGAGGACTGGAAGAATGTCTATTTCATCCAAAATATCTTGGTGGGCATGAGTAATTGCTAAATTATTAAGTCTCTTCTGTCCCATCGTAGCTCTAAGGTATGTTTTGAGGCGCCGTAGGGCACTAAACGAACGTTCGTTAGTTGCTGACGTTACCGGCACAACTTGTAGCAGCGTCAGGCCTTTTACAAGTTCCGGTAACATATTTTTTACACTGGGTTCTAGTACAAAGAACTCTCTAACATTGTGCAATGTTTCAAGTTGCAGCTTCTTCTGTTTCGAAATGTCACTTAACATTGATAGATGTAAAAGTAATCTATCAGTGTCCAGATCATTTTGAAAAAACTCTTTAGAGCGCGTCATATCGCTTTTTTGTCCTTTGCTTAGAATGGACAGACACTCCCTTTCTACAGCAATCACTTTCAACAGTCCTGTTGAGTCGAACCTGCTGGTAACACAAGACTTCACAGTTTCACAAGTTTCGATGTAGATCATTTTGAAAAATTCAACTGGTGTGTTGAATATGTGGGGTGTGCCAGCCTCCTTATTTTCGTATTGTTGAGGAACGCGGCGTTTTCGTGCTAGTTCCGGTTCACCTACTGATGGTGGCTTCACTTTTAAACAAAAAGTCCAGAAGTCTTCAAATCCTTCACGCTTTTCTTCCAAAATACAGGCTAGGCTTATGAACATATCTTCTAAATCAGTTACACCCAAATCAGGTGATTGAACTTTGCGATTCATGTCTTCCACTGGGTTCATTACATGGCAATAAAGCTGTAAAAAAAAGTAAGTCTTGAATGTCAGCATCGACTCCAAACAGCCTTCACATTTATAACCTGCGTCGTTCTTATCCGAGGAAGAGATGGTTTCGAACAACTCTAGAATTTTTTCATAATTGTTCAATAGTTGCTGCACACTTGACGCTCTCAATGTCCATCGTGTTGGGCAAAGCGGTCGAAGTCCTACTTTATAGCTGGTATTCTTGGCACGGCTTACAATTCTGAATATTTCCATCCTTTTGGGGTATTCTCTAACGTTATTAATTAAATCCTTTGCAAGGCTCATAATGTCTCTCATATAAGTAAGGTAACGAAGACTGTCTTCAACAGCTAAATTAAGACTGTGGGCAGTACAGTGAACGTAAATTGCCTTATCCTGCACGTTGGAAATTAACTTTTGCAGTCCGTTGAATTTTCCGCTCATATTAGAAGCACCATCGTAGCACTGCCCTCTCAATTTTTCCATTGACATATTCAAACGTAAGAAGATGTCTTGGACAATAGCAAACAGAGTTTGAGATTCGGTGTTTGTAGTTTCATATAATCCGATAAAATCTTCATTGATGCTCAAATCATCATTTACTGTCCGAATACAAAATGATACCTGTTCGTGAATTGAAACATCGTAAGTTTCATCCACCATTATTGAAAAGTGTTCACATTTCTTAATGTTAGCTAAGATCGAGCGCAAAACAGACTGACCTAGCAAATCAATTATTTCGTACTGAATATCGTGGGATGTCCATTTATAACCCGAACGATTTAGCCAGTCTTTTAGTTCTGGGACATCTTCTTTCCTTAGTTCCAATAGTTGCAAAAAATTTTAGTTTATATCTTCATGCCCTCTAATTGCTAGCCCTTGTCGGCATAGCAATTTCAAAGTTGTGAAAATAGCAGTTAGCGCTAAACGGGATTTTTTCATATCATTATTCATTTGCTCATTCAACTGGGAAGCTACGCAGGCTACGCTTGAGTTTGAAAAAGTTGACAATTTAAGAACACCTTCCTTGTGTACATTTGTAGTTTCATGAATGCGAAACTTTTCCAAGGCCCTTTTCCAGTTTGAAAAGCCGGCAGAAGTAAACGCATCTTCTTTCTTTAAAGTAAATTTTATAAGTCCTTTCGTTTCTGCCTCTTTGCACACTTTACAAAATGCTTTATCAGTTTGTACTACATAATCTAACCAAGAATATTTAGTCAACCATGATATCTGAAAGAATCTTCCCTTACCGACGATCTTTTTGTTGCTGCTCAAATCTAAGTTGTTACTGGCAGATGTTCCAGGTACAGGTAATTCCAGTGCTGGGAGTGGAGTTGCGATCCCATCAACACGTGCCTTTTTAAATACAAACTTATCCATATAGTATCACAATAATTCACTTTTCACTATTCACTGCTCACACTAAATCACATCAACATAACGAAACGTGACGAGAACTATGTGAAAACGGAACTGATTGCAAGAGCCGACTGTCGCGGAAGTAAAAACTAAAAACCAAGAATAATAGGTCAGTTTGTTAGTTGTCAGAGCGTGCTAGGAACAGGTGTCGGTAACTCATTCCCTAGTTCAGCCGGGTAGTCATGCCTTCAACGCAGTGACCTTGACAAAAGTCACGTAGACAATCTATTTTTATCTTGCTGATTGGCGACAATAGAGCTACGAATTTCGGCGTTTCTTTTATAATACTTTTACTAACTAACCATCAATTGTAAACACGTTTTATGAAAATTTTACTTAATAAATTAAAGATGTCAAGAATATTCTACTGTAATTTAAAACACTTTCCTTTTAAAGATACTTCATAGATGCTTTAATCCTTTGAAATTTTGGGGGAGCTGTGCCCATCCAATGTTTTTTTTGGGGGGGGCTTGAGCCCACCCAGGCCTTATGGAGTCGGCGCCCATGTATATATATATATATATATATATATATATATATATATATATATATATATATATATATATATATTTAATATAACATTTTATGTATATTTATGTGTCATTGTCACCATGATAAAATTTAGGAAAAGAGATATATATTAACTTTACATTCGTGCCAATGCACCGATTTTATCCTGTATAGAATTATAAAGTTTGAAATTTTCCAAATGGTCTTCAACTTTCTCACCTTATTAGTTTTAAGTGACTGTTGTTAGTATCAAGTAGTAAATGAACCAAATAAGCAAAATTTTATAAGGAAGAAAATATGTCATAAAAAAATCACCCCACCTAAATAGGTTTCTAGATGTGACAACGCAAAAAAAGTTTCTTTCCACTCAACCATTTAAGTGAGTCACCATCAGTTCTTACTAGACTACAATACTGATGATGACAAATTGTCAACATCTACATCTGCATTGTTATAGCATATGCCAATGATGTGTTGAAATCAATACCGGTAGTATATATCTTAAGTTTTAGTAAGTATAAAATAAATTCTTTCTGTCTCATGTCACATACAGACATATAGTTTATAATATTGTTGATAATAAATGACCTAAATTGAACTTTCAGATATTTTATTGCGATTAATTCAACAGAATCTATATTGGTGATAGATACACTTTTCCCATGAAAGTTTAGTTTTGAAAATTAATATTCCTATTTTAAAAAAACTGGAAGCTTTATCAGTGCCCCACCCTTTATGAAGTTATATTCATAAATTGCTAACCCTTTTCAATTTCTTCTATCAGTTCACACTCTCTCTATATCTTGTTCTAATTTTCAATCGCTAATAAAATACTTTTTATTCATCTGCTCAAGTTCAAAACTTTTATTCATCTACATTTTTAAAACTTATAGTGAATGACATTTGATGTTACTACAGATTTTTAAAAATATTAATGACTTATTTTTAATTTAAGAAAGCTGATGTCCTTAGGCTGGACTGGAACTGAATGACTAAATGTTTGAAATCCGGCACTAAGTTAACTTATCGACAGCTGGATATATTTTTCTTAGTGAGGTATATGGAGAGTACTATTTTAACCAAAACCTTTTGTGGATTGCATTAGATGGGAATTTGATTGAAATACTGATTCCTCACTTGGATAAGAAATTCTACCACTTAGTATTGTGATTCTGTCATATATATATATATATATATATATATATATATATATATATATATATATATATATATATATACATCCCGCTATCAATATGGCAGCATTTCATTTTGCATCCATATGGCAGCCACTTGAAGGAGTGAAGTATATATGTTTTTCGTCGTGTATAATTTATTTCTAATAAACATGATACTACTCCATGTACTTTAATTTCATAAAATTTTAAAAATACAAAATTGACTGAAATACTATCAATACGGCAGCATTTCATTTAGGCATCAATATGGCAGCCAGTGTATATTTTCGTTCAGTCTAATAACAATATGGCAGCCGGTGTGTACATTATTCACACGCCACTAACGATACGAGAACCAACAGTGTTGCCACTATGGTGCGACTGACTGACTAGTCAAATGTTTATACTGTAAGACACTGGGTGTGTGTAATCACGGTGAAAACATAAACATTAGAATGTCCCTTCTTCATTTCAGCTGGCCAATTATTTACTCAACTCGCATAAGTCCTGATTGTTAGTTTTCATAAACGTGTACAACTATCGAAAGCTGACGGGGATACAAGTGAACAAAATTTAACGGGGATGGACTTTTGGGGCTCTATGGGAGTTGTAAAGGAGTGACGGGGTCAAAATAACAGAAGGCAAAATAAACTAGAAAATGATCAGTCGGAGGGTTTTAATGGTGCTGAGTCTTTTACCGTTATCGAACGTCATAGGGATATACGGGTGATCCTCTATGGGAGTAGCAAATGATGAGTTGGAGTATAAATGTGAGAAGGCAAAACAAAGCTAGATTATGATCAATCGTAGTGTTTTGGAGGTAGCTGAGCCCAATAACGTCTTACATATTAATCGGGAATGCACGGATGTGGCTCTACGGAAGTAGAAAAGGGGTGAATTGGGGTAAAATTGTCAGAAGGCAAAAAAACAATTGAAAATGATCATTCGGGTGGGTTTTAATGGTGCTGAGTCTTTAACCGTTATCGAACGTCAATGGGGATACACGGGTGACCATCTATGGGAGTAGCAAATGATGAATTTGGGTATAATCGTGATAAAGCAAAAAAAAAACTAGAAAATGATCAATCGTAGTGTTTTGGAGGGTGCTCAGTCCAATACCGCCTACAATATTAAACGGGGATACTCGGTTGTTGCTCTACGAGAGTAGGAAATTGGTAAATTGGGGTAAAATTCTCAGAAGGCAAAAGAACAATTGAAAATGATCATTCGAGTGGGTTTTAATGGTGCTGAGTCTTTAACCGTTATCGAACGTCAATGGGGATACTCGAGTGACCATCTATGGGAGTAGCAAATCATGAATTTGGGTATAATTGTGAGAAAGCAAAAAAAAACTAGAAAATTATTAATCGTAGTGTTCTGGATGGTACTGAGTCCAATACCGCCTACAATATTAAACGGGGATACTCGGTAGTTGCTCTACGAGAGTAGAAAGGGGTGAATTGGGGTAAAATTGTCAGAAGGCAAAAAAAACAATGTAAAATGATCACTCGGGGGGTTTTGGAGTGTGCTGTGTCTTGTACCGTTATCGAACGTCAATGGAGATGCACGGGTGATCCTCTATGGGAGTAGCAAATGATGAATTGGAGTATATTTGTGACAAGGCAAAACAAAGCTAGAATATGATAAATCGTAGTGTTTTGGAGGGTGCTGAGTAGAATACCGCCTTCAATATTATAAGGGGATGCACGGGTGTGGCTCTACGGGAGTAAAAAGGGGTGAATTGGGGTAAAATTGTCAGAAGGCAAAAAAACAATTGAAAATGAACATTCGGGTGGTTTTTAATGGTGCTGAGTCGTTTACCGTAATCGAACGTCGAAGTGAATATACGGGTGACCCCCTATTGGAATAGCAAATGATGAATTGGGGGTATAATTGTGAGAAGGCAAAAAAAAAACTAGAAAATGATCAATCGTAGTGTTTTGGAGGGTGCTGAGTCCAATACCGCCTACAATATTAAACGGCGATGCTCAGTTGTTGCTGTACGAGAGTACGAAATTGGTAAATTGGGATAAAATTGTCAGAAGGCAAAAGAACAATTGAAAATGATCATTCGAGTGGGTTTTAATGGTGCTGAGTCTTTAACCGTTATCGAACGTCAATGGGGATACTCGGGTGACCATCTATGGGAGTAGCAAATGATGAATTTGGGTATAAATGTGAGAAGGCAAAACAAAGCTAGAGTATGATCAATCGTAGTGTTTTTTAGGTTGCTGAGTCCAATACCGTCTTCCATATTAATCGGGAATGCACGCGTGTTGCTCTACGGGAGTAGAAAAGGGGTGAATTGGGGTAAAATTGTCAGAAGGCAAAAAAACAATTGAAAATGAACATTCGGGTGGTTTTTAATGGTGCTGAGTCGTTTACCGTAATTGAACGTCAATATGAATATACGGGTGACCCTCTATGGGAATAGCAAATGATGAATTAGGGGTATAATTGTGAGAAGGCAAAAAAAACTAGAAAATGATCTATCGTAATGTTTTGGAGGGTGCTGAGTCCGATACCGTCATTAAAAGCTAATGGGAATATGAGGGTGTGGTTCTACGGGAGTAGAAATGGTGGTTAATTTTTATGAAAATGTCAGATACTAGAAAAATGTCTAGTAAAATAATACACTGGGTTTGGAAGGGGTGACGCCAATTTCGTCATCGAAAGTCAAGGATAACGCACGTGCGAGTTTTCGAGAGTGCGATTCCAGACACTGTTGAAAAATAGCGGGAAAGTGTGATTAGTCATATGTTTGTAACGGAAGATGAGTGGAAACTGGGCGCAATCATAAATATTAGATTACTCATTCCTATCATCAGCTGTCGTAATCTGTAAGCAAGTTAGACAGATTGTAAGGTATTTTATTGAGCTCATGTAGTTCCAAATAAAACGAGTTTCCTTTTTTGTTTCAATTTTGTTTTACCTTCTTGCTTCCTATATACTTGTGCGACAAGTCGTTTGCGAATAAGATATTGAACCATGTAACAGATTAGTCAATATTCTATTTTACAACCACTGTTGAACTTATCTCTAATTTTAATTGTTTAATTTAAAATCATTGGATTATGAATATTTCTTATACAAGTGTTTGATAGTAAATGTTTACAGTTAATTTATTGAAATATTTACAAGCACAGTCAAGCGCTTTGCAAGTGTCACAAGATCCTGCTCAAAGGGAGAGATAAAAATTAGATACGATAAAACTCTGTTAGTGTTATTATAGCAAGTTCTACCTTTCTGTGTCCAAATACACATGCTGTTGCCCATGTTATATTACAAATATTTTTGACCATTTGTGTTCTAGGATTATATCGTGTAATACTTGTGGTACAATTAATAGATCGATGATAACACCTTTTATATACATATTATTTTAAATATATTTAATTTTGTCTGTGGATATTTTTAAAAATTACAAATAATAAAGTAAGTAAAAATTTATGTTTTGATGTAGTAATTTAGAAAACTGTTCGTAATTCAGGACAAAAGGAAGATTTAATCAGTTAATTCATAGAGCTCTTGCCGGTAGCTTGAAACTCACTTTACAGTTTGTTGTCTATCAAATGCCTGATTTTGAGTATAGATATTAAAGGTAAGAGTTTGATTTCTCCATTCATACAGAGATTTTAATTCTTATACATAATTTCGTGAACCTAATTTTTCACATTCAACTTTATTAATGTAAACGCAAAAAATTAAGAACTATTATATTTTGTGAAAATTCCAATTCCATAGCGTTTATAAGGAATATTATTTTAATACCTCATTTAAAACGATACTTTTGATGTAAGGGAAATAAACATTGATTTAAAAAGTTATAAGTCAACCTTATTTTACGAAAATGAAAACTTTGGGAAACCCCCTTAATGTGGATATTTTTTTTTTTAACTTGGGGTTAGGGTAAATGTTTCTTAGTTTAATAATGTTTACTACCTTGATCTAAAGTAGGTTAAATAGAAAAGTATATATTTTATGGTTAAAAAAAAATAAAATTCTATTTACTGTTGTCTTTATAAAAAAAAGAATAACCAATAATAATGTTTTTTCATAATAATAATGTGGAGCATACATTTAGTTGCAATGATATCGGGTTATCACTAAAGCATTTTACGGACAAAAATTATAATAAGATATTACGTCAGACCACTTGAGCTGAGGGTCAGGGATGTAATGAAATTTTGTATTTCAAGATATTTCTACTATATTTTATTACACTTTCAAAGATATATGATATTTTTGTCAATAATAACATAATATATATTTTTTTCATCCAAAATGAGCAAAAATTGTTACAAAAATATAAATAATGTAGCAAAGAAAGTACACGTAATATACAAAATTGTGTAGATATAATATGAAATTAAGAATGAAATCATAATTGCAAATTTTATATTACTTATAACACTAGTTAACTAAATTTTTAATAAATATAAAACGAGAAAATATATTAAAAGGAAAATCTTGTGTTTAAACAAGTATTTATTTTTCTTTCCCTATATATAAATAGAGAAAAAAAGTAACAAAAAATATTTAAACCTAAAAACTAATTAATTAATGAAGAAATAGTTTTAAAAATCAACTTCGATGGAAGTAAAAACATTGAATACAACTTCATTAATCCCGAAATTGTGGCTGAAACTGAAGACGCACCTGGCAACCAACACCACCTATAAGTGCCTATCAAGCCCATGCCACGGGGATTAACAAACACTGTGTCTGTGTGGTGTTCAATTTCTGTGACGAATAAATGTAAATGCCAATTTACATCTGTTCTAATTTAGCTTAGACGTAATGGCGATAAATTTCTTACTTTATTTCAAAAACGTATTCGATATATTGTATCACCTTTACCTCAGGTAGGTAACCAGAAAAATCTACCTTTATTGTACATTGTAAATAAAAGAAGGCTTTTATTTGGTCGAATCTCATCTAATGGTAATTCCTTGCTCACGTAGGCCCATTGAACACGTCTATATTTTATAGGGTCAAACGAGCACAAATTACCATTTTCGGGTAAAAAAATTAAACATTGAAATAATAGTATTTTTGTACTTACGACAGCCAAATGTAACCAAAAAATGTAAGGATATAGTTCTTCCCAATGTATATTGCATTGTAGCTAGGCATCACGGTGAAAAACGTTTTCGGTAAGCAATTTAATACATATATTTTATTTATCCACCATATTTGATTTGTCATAAGTTGTTATAGGTACAAATGTGTTTCAGTAAAGACCTATTTTTTCTTAAAGTTCTTCTTTAACTACATTCATTAAATTTTCCTGGTAGTCGTTGTTGGCAGGTTAAAACATTTCTTTAATTCTTTTCTTTTCTTTAAAATATATATATGATAAGATTTAAGTGTATTTTAATCTTCTTCTTTAATTATATCTTTAACCGTATCCCTCCTGGCTCGCATATCTACAATTTGATTTATTATTATTATTATTATTATGGTGAAAAAATTTACAAATATTTTGGCGAATATAGCAGTCTTCAAAAACTAGCTGTAAAATAGCGTTATGCAGAGTGACAGAATAAAATTAGTCACTATGATGGTATTTCTTGTTAAAAAAACAAGACGTAAAAGATAATGACTGTTTTGTAGATTTTTTTTCACTTTAAAAAATCTCTCCGTTCTTCGGTCGACATATTACATACATTTTTATAGTTAGTATCAGAATGATGTTAGTTCGTTCGGCTGTGTCTAATCTCAAGACAAAGTCTGCTAATACTCAATCACTTCTCAAATCTGTCTCCTTTGTTTATATATTTTACGAATCCTACTACTAGCAATACCAGTTAATAAATAACTCCTAATTACGAACTTAATATTTCAATTTGAATATTCTCTATTTTTCGTTGATAGAAAATTACTCCAGTTAAGCAACCCTAACCAAGAGCTTATAAAACGTTTTGTAGTCAATTTTTAGACGTTGATAATCATAAATATTTACTACCGATGATCACGGTAATTTTTCACTATACTTTAGATTTACTGATAATCTCGATTTATTTTTATGGTAGGCGAACAAAAAGACTATCTACGATCAAAACATTGGGCGTCCTGATAAAGATTACAACGGGCATCGGCTTTTTTCTAGCTATAATTGCCGATACTTAGTATGGTATTTATATCGTATAGTATCCTCTCAAACAAGATTCAGTACAGTGGTCGTGAAAAGCCAAGCAACATTAATTTATGTATGTACTGTAATCAAAAAAGTTCTTCATACGTATTTTGTGCATTCTTAATTACAGTATTAGGGTTCATGTTTTTTCTAGTGTACAGGTAGTTATTTCCTTGTAATCCGACGGTGTCTCGGTCCCATCTACCTCGAATTATTCATGCACTACTGTATTTGTCTCCGTACCAATGATCACCGTACTTGAAACAGTTTTTTATGCAACTCTAAAGTGAGTGAAAATGCCATAGACAATAAAGTTACTCTTGGGACTAGAATATCGAGGATAAGCATAATAGATTTATTACATTGCTTACCGAAAACGTTTTGATTACTGCAATATACATTGGGAAGAACTATATCCTTACATATAATCTTCAGAGATGTAGAAATAAAGAATTTTAAATATTTACCATTGCTTAAACCGCCTGAACTGCTCTCTAGTTTAATTGGCATAATAACACCTATGATACATGTATCCTTAAATAAGTACTTAAAATGTTTTGCCCTTATGGTCATAGAATGTGTGTATATAGCCACGTGCTCTTTCTTTGCTACATTATTTATATCTTTCAAACTAATTTTGAGTATTTTGGATGAAAAAAATATATATAATGTTATTATTGATACAAATGATGTTGTATGGCCTATAAATAACGCTAGTTCTTTAATACCTTGGTCATTCATTTGGAAGAGTTGAGATAATGTTGATAAGTGTTTCATTAGAGTCCTCGATGTAAGTACTTCAGGAATTTGTAAGCATGCTATTTTAGCATGCTTTCGTAAAACTTTATAAATTATTATGGGGTTACTGGTATTTATGTTTGCAAACACGCAAGTGTTATCGTCAAGAACGGAATTATTTCTTGAACTTATTAGCAAATAAATATAAAATCGTAATATAAAAAAACTCATGAAAATTGATACTCGGTAGTTTTTGAGACTGTACCACTCCCATTATATTACATCTGTCAATTCTTTCAAACATACACTGTTGGTTCGCTGGAAAGGACATACAGCTGTGGATTCGTAACCTTATCTTGGAGAGAACTATGTGTATTTACAGATACAATTCTGATATGGAAACATAAACACCCGACACTCCGAAAGCAATTCTGACGCGTTTGTTTATTTGATGGCAGACCAAACTTATCTTAATGTTCCGGTCAATGCATCTCGTACTTTTCCCTTGGTGCTCTTAAATACTATAGGATCGATAAAGTATTTATTTTTTAACTTAATTTGCTTTTCAAATTAATTGTCATAGCATCTCTTTCCGATTTTAATAATCTAAACGTGACTATTATTTTCTGTATATTGTTACAATTTGGTAACATTGCAAACATGTTAACACTTGTCTGCAACACATGTATTAACAGATGGAACACTTAATATGGTCTACGCCATATATATTCACTAAAAGTTAATACCAATGTATGCAATAAACATATTAATAAAATAAGATATAGACTACCAGCGGCTAAAGTCGAGGATAGAAACAAATGTTTCCGTCTTTATACGACTATTTTGACGCTGGGAGAATACGATAAATTATTTACGTTTACGCCGTATGTAAATGAGAGAAAGGGATGGAAAAGATAGAATGCAGAAAGTCAGTTTTTCGGGCCTCCGTCCACGAGAGTACTTGTCGAGTGCGAGGCTTTACCTTTGTGTGGCTTGGACTTATGTTTGTTTACACTAGACAGTTTTATATCATAATATAAACTGACAACACTTGCACAGATGTCATTTAGGTTCATGTATACAATACAGAGATTAACGAAAGATAATTCAGTATTTATTGACCTTTAACTACTGTCCTGCAATTTCTGTGACATAACTACTGCCGTTGTAGCTCACAGGCACGAAATGTCTAAGTGTGATTTATTGTGTGGTTTAACAATTTATCTTGCATTTACTTTATAAAAATTGTTTTTGAATATTCTGATTGGCATGTGACTAGGGTAAACGTAGTTTTATGAGATCAGTTATATTTTATTTACTAATTGAAAACTGTAGTAAATAAAACCTTCTACAGATTTTAGCGCAGTTTAGCTAAAAAGACTTATAATCGCGCGATAATCAACATACACTAATTATTTCTTGTTCACTGATTGTACGCACTTAACTTTATATACGAGATATCATTTGACACATTATAAGCTTTATTTATGGAAACTGGCATTAGAAATAATAACTCAATTTTGACAGCAGTATTTACACAGCGGCTCAGAACATTCTAGACATATTAGCTGTTCAAAGTCAGCTTACAAAGTGTAACTAGTCCTTCTATATTTTGTTGCTGGACAAATTCTACATTGTTTATAACAATTTATCTATACAAATAGAAAAATTTGTAAATTTCTGGAGGTTGCAGTTTTTCGAAATCATCTTCATCGTCTGATGCACTTTGTTGATATTCGGTATCATGATCTGTTACTCAATTACTTCTGCACTATGTTGCACAATTCCCCTATTCTCTTCGATGCCTTCTAAAAGTTGGTCATTAGATACAGCACCTGAATCACTGTCTTCTTCGGCTAACCCGTCGCTGATGGTCAGGCACGATGACGGTCGTTAAAGGTTAAGCTTGGAATTTGTAGATATTGTCATAATAGGTTTTCTGGATATATAAGCTGATCAAGATAAGTCGATGAAATGATGTGGGTCAACAAATTCTCTTTGTCGTTTATTTTAAGTTGTATAAAGGTTGAAAAAATATAAGGTCTACTTATTTATAGTTTTTTTAATTTACGGTTATAGTAGAAAGTTTTCATTATCGGATGGTTGAAAAGTCATTCCGCTGCCCCCGCTAACGATACCATCCTTTTTAAAAGAAAAAAAGAAATTAACACGAAAAGAGAGAAAATTAATTACCAGAAGAAGAATGAGAAGACAAACATAAATGTTTAGATAGTCTAAGTAAAAATGGAAAGAAAATATATGACAATTAGGTAGACGAAATACATTTTTTAAAAATTAAATAAAAAATTTAATTTTTATAAAATTATTAATTTGGGACAAACGGTTATCTTTTCAAGTTGAATCGTTCGAGCATACAGTCTTTAAAATTCTTAAAGCACATGGACTGGCTGCATTGAAACACTGCTCCAAGCTATAAAGATTAGTTTGACAGACATGACGTAAACAAACGTGCTAGAACTGCTATCGGAGTGCCGCCTGTTTATATTTTCATATCACAAACATTTCTGTAAAGAAATGTAGCACAGCTTCTGTCCAATACAAGGTCGCGAACCCGACTCATTCTTTTGGTTATGTTGCATAGTTAGAAACATGCCAATTTCGTGCGATTTATTGTCAATGGGATATATTACCCCAAATCACCCTTTGGTAACCCCGCACATCTTATTTTGATGACAAGGGACTAGGACCTTCGAAAATTTTCGAATGCCCATTTTTGGGCAATATTTTAGGTTCTGGCAAGTTTTACCTCATTTCACCCACAGCAACACCCGCAGTCCTATCCGAATTGTACATGGCCGACTTCGGTGCTAGGATTAGACTCAGCATCATTAAAAACCCCCAGTGATCATTTTATAACGATCTCTTGGCCTCTGACCTTTTTACCCCAATTCTCCCTTTGCTACTCCCGTAGAGCCCACACCCGTCCATCCCTGGTGTCTTTCGATGACGGTATTCACTTCAGCATCCTCAAAAGCCCTAAAATAGTTATTTATGCGACAATTTCACCCCAATTTGTCCCTTTGGTACTTGTGTAGAACCATCGCAGTACATGTCCGGCGACGGCACTCAATTCAGCTTCCTCAAAAACCTCCGAGTGGTAAATTTCTAGTACTTTTTAGACTTTTGACCTTTCTACCCCAAATCATCCCTTTGGTACTAACGTAGAGTCACAACCGTCCATCCCCGGTGACTCAAGATGACGTCATTGAGTTTAGCATCCTCAGAAACCCCCAAACGGTCATTTTCCCGCGATTTTTAGGCATCTGACATTTTGACCCTAATTGAACCCCATTGGTGCATGGGTTTAGCCTCACCAGTACATCCCCGGAGACTTTCGATGACGGCATTGAATTCAGCATCCCCCAAAACTTCCGAGCGGATATTTTCCAGCGATTTTTTGACTTTTGACTTTTCCACCCCAATTCACCCCTTTGGTACTCGCGTGGAACCATAACAGTGCATCCCCGGCGACTTTCTGGGACGGTATTAAATTCCGCCTTACCAAAAACCCCCGAGTGGTTATTTTCTAGTTATTTTTTGACTTTTGACTTTTTTAACCCAAATCATCCATTTGGTACTTACGTAGAGTCACATCCGGTCCATTCCCAGTGACTCTAGATGACGCCACTGAATATAGCATCCTCAAAAACCCCCGAACGGTCATTATCCCGCGATTCTTAGACATCTGACATTTTTACCCTAATTCAACCCCTTTTGCACATGGATTTAGCCTCAACAGTACATCCCCGGTGACTTTCTATGACGGCATTGATTTCAGCATCCTCAAAACCACACGATTGGTCACTTTCCAGCGATTCTTTGTCCAATTCAAATATATACATTACGTAGTACGATTGATATCCATGTGGATGCCAGCAATGTTGCCAAGTTTGTGGCTGCCATATAGTTAGGGAATGGTTGAAATATACTGTAAATTTATATACAGGAGGCGACTATGCTGCCCCTGGCGGAAATGTTACGAACTTGTGATATACAAATCCCGTTCACTCTGCTATCAATACGAGTACCGTTTGGTTATTACAAATTATTTTTTAAAAATTCAGGACGACCATAGAACTTCCAAATACAGTATAGCTCCAATAAAACATTTCTCTTTACACCTATTGACAAGATTTTTATTTCGATTATTGTCAAAGATTGTTACATTATCATGGATTACTATGTGGCAGAAGTACCCGGCTGCCAGTTTGAATGCAAAATGACCAATGTATGGTCTCCGTATTGTTAGCAGGCTGTATATATATATATATATATATATATATATATATATATATATATATATATATATATATATATATATATATGTATATATATATTATAACTTAATTTGCCAATATTGGGCGTCATATTATAATATAACTTTTGTTATAATTAAAATTATTTTCAAAATGTTATTTAAATATCTTACCTTTTGAAGTCACCTTCAGGTTATAAAAGAACTAACAATCTTTTCAAAATTCTACACATTATTCTCAATTTATATTAATATAGTGCAGTGACAGGCTTGATGTCTTAACTAACTACAATAATAAGGGTTGACTTCTGAGGCTTTAGATTCAATTAGAATAACAAAAAAAAAAACAGTAGTAAAATTATATTCTTGCTCTCGTGGTCGCTATTATGGGCACTTTGCTTTAAATTTGAAATGGTGAATAGAATTATATTTATAAATTTTGATGAATTTAAAATTTGAGTTAAAATAGAAGATAGACGTCTGTTGGGTACACTTATAATTTAAATATACTTATAGTTCAGACGAGTCCCTGGAATCCTGGCTTGTTCTCTTCCGTGCACAAGGTTTTACTTGACACAAAAAACTTACTTTATATAAAAAAACTTTTACTTCGCACTTTACTAAAATTTACTTATAAAATCTTTATTTAAATTAACAAAATTCTCCCTTTACACTTTCATCCTTGTCCCCACCAACCTGCCTGCCTTGCTCCGAGACTCTCTTTCAACTCCCCTAGTTCTTAATTTTCTAAACCTAACGGTACATGGTTAAAATTCCCCAGGCTATATCGGCCGCTGGAATTTCCCATCTTGACAAGACTTGGACCTTTGTCTATTTGCCGGACTCCACTTATAAACTTCCTGGAAAGAATAATGGCCTGCCTTGGGTACCTGCTTTACCAGCACCAGAAAATTATTTGTATTTCTTTGCTAAAATATTATAGATGATTTATTTCACAACTAGCTTAATTCAATCTACAGCCTCGTACTTTATGTTATAGAGTCCCCAGAATTTTAAAATTATTTTTGTTTGATTTCTTAAATTTAAATTTTACAATATTTGAATGCTGACATCAAAGAACAATTTGTTTTAAATTCTTCACCAATCTTAAGCTTCTAATACATTAAATTTTACTATAGTTAAACCTCTTATATCCTAAAACATTTCACTTATAAATATTACATAATTACCAATCACATCATACAAATAATACTCTTTCTTTAAAATTAAATCTGAAAGTTCACAATGCCATTGTTCATCATATGATCCTAACCATTAGTTATTTATGCATGAAAATCTAAATCTTTTATACAATTATTTAATTACTTAATATGGGTTTGTGATACCTTTTTAACATTCTACAATTAAATTTACCCTTAAGTTTACCATTAATTATGGAAGTAAGTTGGTAACTGCTATTACCAAGACATTTCTTAATTTCGTAGGGCCCTTCATAAATTTCAAAGAATTTGCTGTATTTTCCCTCTGCCAAATTCGATACATTCAGAGCTTTAACTAGCACTAAATCTCCATCGGTATAAATTGTAGGTTGATGCTTCTGGTTAAACCTGTCTGCACATTTTTCTCTTTTATTCTTAATTCGAAAATGTATTTCTGCTTTACTGGTTAAATTGGTGTGATTTTCTGGAGGTAACCTGATTACATTTTCCCAAATCCTATGGGGTTTTCTGGCAAACTGGGCTTCATACGGTGTAGTTTTTATAGTGTCTTGGTGTGTCTCATTGATAATTATCTCAATTTCCTCTAATTTATTTTTCCATGCTCGGTGGTTATCCTGAAGTAAGATCCTGAATATCTGACTCAGCTGTCTCATTGTCCTCTCGGCGCGATTAGATTGTGGATTTCGAATGGAGGTGTGTATAGTCTTAATATTCAAGTTTGCTAATTCCCTTTCCCACTGTTTGGAAGTAAACTGGGTCCCGTTGTCTGTTATAATTGCTCTAGGTTGTCCATATTTAGTGAAATATTCCCTTAGTCTTCTTAAAGTGTTGCTTGTGGTTGGTCTATTTACCTTATACAGTTGAATATATTTAGTGAACACATCAATGATCACCAGAATAAATTTTGCCCCACTCCTAGCTCTTGGCAAGGGCCCGTAGTAATCTATCGACACTAACTCGCCCTTGTTCTCCGGTATTATGCAAGTCATTTCCCCACTTCTTAATTTAATATCATGTTTGCACTTCTGGCAGACTTCACAGGTCCTCACTAACTGTTTTATATTTTTAATTAAATTATCTGTTGCAAAATCTTCCTTAAAGGTCTCATAGACTTTGTTAATTCCTATGTGCCCAAAGTAATTATGTATTTCCCATATTAATTTATTCCTGAAGCTTTCTGGTATGTATAATTTAAATTTTCCGTTGTCTTGCCTATACAATCGTTCCTCCCATAATTTATAGAATGTGTGTAGTTTGCTGTTCGAGTTCCCTAATTGGTCTATTATAGATTTTGTTTTATTGTCTTCCTGTTGTATTGTGTATATTTCCTTTAATCTGTTTAATACGTCCTCATTGAATCTCCGTTGTATAACAGCAATTTGTATAAGTGTGTCATGTTGGTCACGCGTAAAAGTGTCTTCTACTGGGTTTCTACTGAGTATATCCGCGACAATGTTGTCCTTACCATTACAGTGGATGATGTTTAAATTGTATTCCTGAATGAGTAATAGCCATCTAGTCATTCGTGCGTTCAACAACTTACACCGATTTAAATACGTCAATGCACGGTGGTCAGTTATTATGGTCAAAGGATTTCCTAAAACAAAACGTCTAAATTTCTTTAGACTATGAACAATACTTAGGAGCTCCTTTTCTGTCGTTGAATAATTTATTTCACCCCCCCTTTAAATGTCCTGCTGGTATATGCAATTACTCCGACGTGTCCATTATCATCGTATTGAAATAGTTGTCCTCCCAAAGCATAGTTACTGGCGTCCCATTGTAAATAATATTTGCGATTGGGTATAGGATGCGTTAACATAACCTATCTAAAAATTGTTGTTTTACTGATGCAAATCCCCGCTCTTGTTCATCTCCCCATTTAAACTTCTTCCCCTTCCTTAACAATTCCTGTAATGGAGCAGTAATAGTAGCATTATCCTTTAAAAATTTGTTATAAAAGTTTATAAGCCCTAAGAACGCCTTCAACTGTTTAGCATTCCTTGGCCTGGGAAATTGATTTATGGCTTCCACTTTTGCACTGCTAGGATGCACTCCTTCTACACTCAAGGTGTGTCCTAAGTATTCTATCTCCCTCCGGCAGAATTGTGATTTGTCCAAGTTAATTGTTAAGTTAGCCCCTTTAAATATTTTAAAAAGTATTTCCAACTGTTGTAGGTGCTCCCCAAAATCCCTCGACAAACATAAGCAGTCATCTACATAGATTATTAAAAATCTTTTTGCTTCCTCCGTGAGGACTGAGTCCAAACCTCGGGTTAAGCTAGCTAAACTCGTAGATAATCCAAACGGAACAGTAGTAAATCTATAGCACAACCCATTATGCAAAAACGCTGTAAAGTCACGGCATTCCTCCGCTAACGGTATCTGCCAAAAGCTACTGGTTAAGTCTATGCTGGACAAAACTTTATAACCTCCACATCTTGCTAATAAGTCTTGGATTGGGAGATTACCCTCATAATCCGGCAGAGTCCTTTTGTTAATCATTCTTGCATCTAAACATAGCCGAACTGAACCATCCCGTTTGAATACCGGTACTATGGGATTAATATATGGACTCTAAGCTCGTTCAATCACATTAAATTTTAACATCCTATTAATTTCTGCGTCTACGGCTTCCCTATGTTTAAGTGCTATAGGCCAACTACTTTGCTTATACGGTGTATGGTCTGTTACTGTGAATTTGTGCTTATAAGTGCTGATGAGTCCCGGGCGTTCACTAAATATTTCCTGATATTTGCATATTAATTTAATTAAATCGTTCTGTTGCTGTTCACTGATGTTATGTAACTGAATTACACTATTCTTAAATTGGTTTAACCTTTCTGCAGGGCATTCACTTAACATGTGACAACTAAATTTAACTCCATTATTATTATTAAACTTCAACATTTCAATTCCCTTATCTTCTTTATTTCCCCTCATTGTACTTAACTTGATGGTCCTTTCAATAAAATTTACAATTGGTTCATTTTTAATTAAAAAGTCCATGCCCATGATGCATGTTTTAATTAAATTTGGGACTACTATGAAGTGAGTTTCTAATTTAGTACTCCCTAATTCTAATTGTGTCACAATTTGACGTTTAATAGCTTTAGATTTCTGACCCAACGCCCCAATTACTTTAACATTTGACATTCCAATAATAGATGAGTCTTTAACTGTTTCCCTAATTATATTATAAAAGTCTTCTGATAATGCATTAAACTGGCTCCCCGTATCGATCAGTGCATTTACCCTAAGGTTTCCTATTTTAATTTCTAATTGTGGGCAATTTATTAAATCTATCTTTTGTTCCTCAATCCTTCCTTCGTCGCATAAAATTTCCCTTAATTCAGTAAAGGCTAAAGTGTATTCTTCAGGTCTAGGGAATGTCAGTATTGGGCCAGAACACCTGTTTCATTGCGAACCTGAGAGATGTGGTCCGTTGTTTATATTTACAACTGGTTTGCTAGGCCCCCTGGCAAAACGGCTATTTTCATATCTCTGTTCGTTCCTTTGGCTAAATTGGCCGGGTCTATTGTGTCCTGTAGATCGAAAGTGTTCCTTCTGTTGAAAGTGAAATTCTGTTATTAAGTTGACGAACGCACTTTTACTTTTTATCCCTCTAGTGATTAAAGCTATAGCAACATTCGGGTCAAAATGTTGTGCTAGTTTCCTAATTATTATTTCCTCTGGTATCTTTGGTGATATATCTTGGAAATACAACAAATTTTGTTCCACGTACTCTATCTTATTGACGTGTCCCCTATAATCATATTTACCAAACTCTAACTGGTCTCTAGCTCTACCTTGAATTATTTCACTCCAAAATTTTTCTTTAAATGCTTCTACAAAGTCCGTAAATTCCTTAAAACTTCCCGAATAAATCCTCCACCAAGTTAAAGCCTGCCCTTTTAGATGCGTAGCTATCCAGTCTAAATCATTTCCCTTATAAAATTTTTCAAAGAGGTTAGTTATGTCTTGAAGAAAAACTATCGGAGCACGCTCTTCGCCGGTGAAAATTATGTTAGTTTCTACTGGACGTACAATTGCGTTTCCCCTTCGATTTTCTACCGAATCTAACTGATTTCTAATTAGTTTAAGGTGTTCGTCTAACTGTTTTAACTTAGGGTTGTCGGTAATACGTTGTTCAATGTCATTTTTGAGCGTGTTTAAATCTCCCGTTTGTTTCTGATGTTGGTCCGAGCATTTTATTTCCATGTTTGTTAACTTAGTTTGTGTTTTTTGTTCAGATTCTTGTATCCCCTTTTCAATTGCCTCTTTTAAATTTTCTTCGGTTGTATTGATTTTATTGTTTAATTCTAAGCTTCACTCTTCCATTCTTCCCTATCCTTAACAGTTTTATCCTTAATTTCTTTTTTAAATTCTTCATTATTTTTATTTATTTCATCTATCTTTCTGTTAGTTTCATCTAATTTACTATTTAAAGCTTTCTGTAAATCTTGTGTGGTTCGATCCATTTTTTCATCTAATTTACTATAAGTTTTTTTTTAAATCTTGTGTATTTTGATCCATTTTCGCACTTAATAATTGCAGTAACTGTAGCATATCTATTCCGGTGTTAACGCTAGTCCCTACATTCGTCTCTGTCCCCACACCCAAATTTTGTTCTTCTACTGACGCAATTGTCCCTACATCCTCTATCTCTTGCCCTAAGTCTTCCGTGGCCATTGTCTGCCCTAATTGTTCAATTTGGCTATTATCATCCCCCATTTTATTTAACCTTTCTAAAATTCTCCTACTTCTTCTTGGAATAAAGTTACCAACTCGCTCCTTTACAATTCTATTCATACACCTACTTATTTATTTATGATATAAAGTCACTTCCCTAATAATGTTCACTATAGTCTTAATAATGTTCACAGTTTTTTATTAATTTTCCTTAATTAACACACTTACTTAAGCCAACAGATTAATAAATTTGTTAATACATTTATGATTTAATTATTTATTTATATTCACCATTTCTATTTAACCTTGCCAACTAGTTGGGCGCCAAATTATAACTTAACTTGCCAATATTGGGCGTCATATTATAATATAACTTTTGTTATAATTAAAATTATTTTCAAAATGTTATTTAAATATCTTACCTTTTGAAGTCACCTTCAGGTTATAAAAGAACTAACAATCTTTTCAAAATTCTACACATTATTCCTAATTTATATTAATATAGTGCAGTGACAGGCTTGATGTCTTAACTAACTACAATAATAAGGGTTGACTTTTGAGGCTTTAGATTCAATTAGAATAACAAAAAAAACAGTAGTAAAATTATATTCTTGCTCTCGTGGTCGCTATTATGGGAACTTGGCTTTAAATTTGAAATGATGAATAGAATTATATTTATAAATTTTGATGAATTTAAAATTTGAGTTAAACTAGAAGATAGACGTCTGTTGGGTACACTTATAATTTAAATATACTTATAGTTCAGACGAGTCCCTGGAATCCTGGCTTGTTCACTTCCGTGCTAATACTTGACACAAAAAACTTACTTTATATAAAAAAACTTTTACTTCGCACTTTACTAAAATTTACTTATAAAATCTCTATTTAAATTAACAAAATTCTCCCTTTACACTTTCATCCTTGTCCCCACCAACCTGCCTGCCTTGCTCCGAGACTCTCTTTCAACTCCCCTAGTTCTTAATTTTCTAAACCTAACGGTACATGGTAAAAAATTCCCCAGGCTATATCGGCCGCTGGAATTTCCCATCTTGACAAGACTTGGACCTTTGTCTATTTGCCGGACTCCACTTATAAACTTCCTGGAAAGAATAATGGCCTGCCTTGGGTACCTGCTTTACCAGCACCAGAAAATTATTTGTATTTCTTTGCTAAAATATTATAGATGATTTATTTCACAACTAGCTTAATTCAATCTACAGCCGCGTACTTTATGTTATAGAGTCCCCAGAATTTTAAAATTATTTTTGTTTGATTTCTTAAATTTAAATTTTACAATATTTGAATGCTGACATCAAAGAACAATTTGTTTTAAATTCTTCACCAATCTTAAGCTTCTAATACATTAAATTTTACTATAGTTAAACCTCTTATATCCTAAAACATTTCACTTATAAATATTACATAATTACCAATCACATCATACAAATAATACTCTTTCTTTAAAATTAAATCTGAAAGTTCACAATGCCATTGTTCATCATATGATCCTAACCATTAGTTATTTATGCATGAAAATCTAAATCTTTTATACAATTAGCAACTAGCTTAATTCAATCTAAAGCCTCGTACTTTATATTATAATATATATATATATATATATATATATATATATATATATATATATATATATATATTATAACTTAACTTGCCAATACATTGGGCGTCATATTATAACTTAACTTTTGTTATAATTAAAATTATGTTTATGTTATTTATTTACCTTACCTATTAAAGTCACACCTTCAGGTTTATAAGAGAATTACCAATCTTATCAAATTTTTTAACATCACTTGCAGTTATTCTCTACAATTATTTCTACACATTATTTCTAATTTATATTAATATTGTACAGTGACAGGCTTGATGTCTTAACTAAACTACAATAATAAAGGTTGACTTCTGAGGCTTTAGATTCTGATAGAATAACAAAAAAACAGTATTAAAATTTTATTCTTGCTCTCGGAGTCGCTATTATGGGAACTTTGCTTTAAATTAGAAATGGTGACTAGAATTATTTTTATAAATTTTGATGAATTTAAAATTTGTTTTAAACTAGAAGATGTCTGTTGGCTACACTTATAATTTAAATATACTTATAGTTCAGAAGAGTCCCTGGAATCCTGGCTTGTTCACTTCCGCGCTAACACTTGATAAAAAAAAACTTACTTTATATTTCAAAAACTTGTACGTCGCACTTTACTAAAATTTACTTATAACAAAACTGTACTTAAATTAACAAAATTCTCCCTTTACAACACTTTCGTCCTTGTCCCCACCAACCTGCCTTGCTCCCTCCGAGACTCTCTTCAAACTTCTTCCTAAACTCCTGATCATTTAGTTTTTATGAAATCTAATCTCTCCCACTACCACCAATACGTTATTTGTCAGTTTCCCACAGTTCCACAATTAGCCAAACCCAACGGTACATGGTTAATTCCCCAGGCTATATCGGCCGCTGGATTTCCCGTCTTAACAATCCTTGGACCTTTGTCTATTTGCCGGACTCCGCTTATAAACTTCCTGGAAAGAATAATGACCTGCTTTGGTACCTGCTTTATCCGCACTAGAAATCTATTTGTATTTCTTTGCTAAATCTTATAGATGATTTATTTTCGCAACAAACTTAATTTAGTCTAAAGCCTCGTACTTTATGTTATAGTATATATATATATATATATATATATATATATATATATATATATATATATATATATATATATATATACATACATACACATATTTATGTTAATCATAAAGTAATTATTTACTTTAATTATTAATATAGTAATAATTTTATAGTAACTATTATTATAATTATTTATTATAAAGTAACTAAAATAAATGTTATCTGTTTTGACCAAAGCAGGATTTCTGTTTTAAATTATTTTTTTATTACTTGTTTTCAAGAAATTTTTTATTTGAGAAATGATTAATTGGTAATTACTCATTACTAGACCTAATTTAACAAATTACAAACTTTTCAAAATACAAGCATGGACAGAAAAGGTGGAAGGTTCTGAAATAAACAAAACTAGTCAGAAATAAGGTATTGAAAAGATATTATTATACATTTTGAAACTCCATTTCTTGCCATTTTAAATTAAAACCCATAATTTATAAAATTTACTCATTTTGTTTTAAAAATTAAATCAGTAATGTGACCCTTATTCTGCACGCATTCATGTAATCGTACTTGGTTATTATTCACTGCTTTCACAATCATGTCGCTCAGTATGGCTGCTATTTCATTGTGAACTGTTAGCTTCAGATCTTCAGTTGTTGTGACCTTATGACATACACTTTCGATTTCAAATAACCATAAAGCAAAAGTCACATGCCGAAAGATCTGGGGAGCAAGCAGGCCATGAAAGGCTACCATTTCTTGAAATCACATGTTCTGGAAACATTTCTCGTAACACATTCATTGACACTTTTGCAGTGTGAGCAGATGGTCCCCATCTTGTTGAAACCAAACATCTGCACTATAAACTTCATGATGTTGTAACTCTGGTGCAAGGAATTTATTTAGCATTTCAACGTAACGATTTTGAATAAACGAAACCACTCGACCGTTCTCTCATAAAAATATGGACTAATTTAGCAACTACACACCAAACTCAAACGTTCACAATAAAGTGTTTTTTTGTGTAGGCTATGAGGATTTTCTGCTGCCCATTACCGGAAATTTTGATTATCAACACAGCCAGATAGATGAAAGTGGGCCTCATCTGACATTAAGATTATTGAATCATTAGTTTATATGTTCAAAATTGATTGTGCACACTCTCTTCAGTTTTTGAAATTATTTTGGATTAATTCTTGAACAGTTTAAAGATGAAATCATATTTCAAATACTGAATAAGCGTTACTAAAATAAGTCCCTACGACAAAAGAATGATGCTGTGCGTTCCACGACTACATTGCAACCGTAATGGCATCAAGGGAGGGAATGAAAGTCATTGAACTGGTTCTCCCTACTCTCATTGATGTGATGTACAGTCAAATCAAAAAACATCCACTTTTTCTGCTAGTCCCTTTATAATTATGTAGCTGTAATGGCAGTCAAAGGTTATCATTTAGCATTGTTATGAGAGTTCTGCTTAATAAAGATAAAAAAGCTTTCTGTGGTCCTAAGATTTCACATTCTATAATGAACCTACAAGTTGTCTATATTAACATGTTTACAATAACACAGTTTTCCATACTCCCTTTGCAAATAATGTAACCAACTGAGAAATGGAGGAAAAAGTTGTCATTTGTGAAAAGTACTAAGATAGCTCACATAATAAATTCTGTCTGAAAAAAATACACATTTTGTAGCTTTATTTGAATTTAATTTGTGATGGATCCAATTAGCTGGCTTTTGCTTATATTGGGTGATGATTGTTCCTCTAATGTCTATAATAATCCTGAGCTATTCCAAAAAGTAATGGTTTTTAAAAGTGTCAGATAAGTAACAAATATATTTTAATTAAACTAACATTCCATTTCCCTGGTTGTCATAAACATGGGATCACTAAAATCCATAAGAAGTAAGAAATCTAGCCATGGGTTGCCATTCACAATTTTAGATATGACATAATAACTAGTATGTAAAATTGTTTAGTATTTTGTACAGTTTTTTTGCAACGGGTAATTAAATTACTGTGAACAAGAAATTTACATTTCTAAGTAAGGGAAACTTTTCAACACTACGGTACTTCTTGTATGGGGTATCCCAAATACTCGATCAAATGTGTTGATGGACATTGGAACAAAATGTGTCATATATTATCAAATAGTAAATTTTTCAAAAAAATATTTAAGATTGACTTTACATGGTTTTATGATATTTCTCTAGTTTTTTGAAATATTTTAACTACTAGTATACTACAGTTGAATTAAGAGCAATATTTTACAGTTTACTTTTTTTGCTGTACTCAGGTTTTCTGTATTGTATTCAGGCTTTCTAATTGTTTAAAGTCAGCCTTAAGTGAGATGAATGTCAAGCTAGGAAAATATATAATTAAAGATGGTAGGCCTAATGTTGCATAATGTTTAAATAATCATTATTAATTTTGTTAAATCTTTGTTATTACATTTATTTACAACAAATATCCAAACAATGTTTAACAAATATACATCATACCAACCAGATAACTAACAATAGAAAATTGAGCCTTATTTGAAATGTCTACTAAAACAGCCACAAAATGTGCATCATACAACTTATTGATAATAAAAGAGAAGAAGCCACTGCTTCATTGAAATAATTTTGATTGAGTTTAACAACCCCTTGAAAAGCAGAATCAGTTTCTAGGTGTTCTGCTAAAAGACGGTCATAATCAGCTGTGTATATATAAAGTTCAATATAATTTCCACGAATATTAGATTTGTCAGCTGCCTCAAGATTCTTAATTCCTAATTCCTACCTATCCAAAAACATATACCATTGATCAGTTATTTAAGAAGGTCTGTTACATTTTAACTTTTAATTGTGAAGTGTTTGGTAGAATTATAATTTATTGGAAGAGATATAGCAGCATTTAAAATGTGAATTTAAATCAGGAGCTTACTAAAGAGATAAAGAGCCAAATTTTTGACAAAACCACTTGTGAAGTACACAAATTTAAAGAGCAGTAGAGTTTATTAAATAATTAGATCTGAAAAAGAAGAAAACAATATGATGGAATGAAGAAGGCAAATTGAAAAGAATTGGAATTTATAATTAAAATTGTTTGGAGTTTCAGAAATGGAATGGTAGAATTAAAAGTAAATAATATTAAAAACTACAAAGGAAAACAGAAAGAATTTTTAATTTGTTGAGAAATGGTGTATTTCAAATGAATAAAAACAATAAGAAATGAGGAAGTAAAGATTAGAAGCATTTGAAATGTGAGCTTGAAGAGTGAAGATTTTTAAATACAGCAAGCGATTAATAGTTTGATACTCAATACTTCTGCAGTCTTTATACTTTAATACTGACTGTGGCAATATAACAGTGTAGCTATCATAGCAATCACTGCTCTTGACATCTGTAAAAGTCATTTTCTGGCTTTCACTAATACTCTGCTTTTACCACATCTTTTCCCCATCACACTATTTCCCACTTTATGCACAGTATGATTTGTTTGTGATGCTGCATTTAGTTAAACATGCTATCATTCTTCGAAACTGTAGTTCTGATATAAAAGCTGTTTATTTTATTTTACGAAGAGAATTATACGGTTCCTCATATTGTATAGTGTGATAGAGAGAATTCCAAGTCGTGATAGAATAACCATTAGTGTTACTAAAGAGTGTAACCATCTTAAATTCACTGATTAAACTATGAGTAATTATTGCTTTCTAAGTGAATACCTTAAAACTTTCTTGCCGACACATTTTGAAACAATCATTTTATTTACGAAGCTGACACTCTAATCACAAAGAAGAAGAGTGCCAGCTTTGTTAATGAAAAGATTGTTTCCAAACACGTCAGCAAATACTTTCTCAAGTATTCACCTTGTTACCCAATAATTACTTATAGTTGTAATTCTAATCACACTTGGGAATGAATTATTATTTTTGGTATAAACTATAAATGATAAATGATAAATGAATTTAAAATTTGGCAAACAAACGCTGTTTGTTGCTTCTAGTTTGCAAATGTATGGTTGATGTTAAATTTCTAGTATTCCTGAGGATGTTTGTACTGTTTGCCAACGAAAAGCTTTGAATTGTAAATTCAATAAATTATTCTTGTATTTGTAAATTGTTTTATTTCTTTATTAATACACAAGAATACAATTATTACATTCACCAAGAGAAACTTTATTGATACAGTATTTACAGTTTTAGCTCATTTTCCTGGTGTACAAAATTATGCTAACTAGACTAGATACATTACAATTAGGTTCATATATGTGAGAAACTTTCTTGTTTCTTGAGGACTGTTGTCTACGGCCTTCAAAAAAACTTTTATTGAAACTTTGTAATATCATGGCTTGCATGAATTTAGTAAGTAAAGAACGTTTATTGAAACAAAACATTAATGACTGCACAGATGGCAATTACCTAGAGGAATTAATAATACCACTAACATCAACCATAAAATACACAAAAAAACTAATAAGGAGAACAAACGAAACAAAAATCATTAAAAATAACACCCCAAAGTAAAAACTGCTATAACATAACACACTAATCACTAACAAAAATATAACACAACTAGTAACAAAACACACATTTTATATTATATACACCATTTCTTTAGTGCATACTATTTTGATTATTGTTTATTATATTTTAAATGTTATTATCATTTTCATAAGAAATTTTGTAAATTTGTTTCTTTAAATAATCTTGTAATTTTGTTTATTTCGTTACCAGTGAATGTAAAAGTTGTCCAAATTTTTCCTTTTATATTATTTACAAAGTTATTGTTGATTTTCTGTTTTCTTAATAACTTATTATTTAATTTAACTATAGTTTTTATTTTATATCCATTTTCTAATCCAATTTGATATATTATATTTTCCTTCTTGTCAATAGGCTCTCTAATGTCAAGCATATTATCGGAAATACTTTTACAAAATATAGACAATGAAATTGATAAAATTATAAAAACATATGATCAAAATGGACAATGGTTTCGTTATGTAGATGATGGATTATACATATCAAATAATAATGGTTTAAATATTGACTAACTATTAAATTGTATTTGTATAAATAATATACATAAAACTATAACCAAAAAATGGCAGCGCTGTATAATTTATTATATAGAATGTACAAAATAAGAATGAATGTAAATGATCAAATGAAAGAGAAAACAAGGTTTAAAATTTTTAAACTGATAGATGGTAGCACATCTCAGTAAAACTAAATCTTAAATGAGATGCTTTTGTTTGTCAACATATTATATTTGTACAAAACCTAAGAATATATTTTTATAATTCACAGTCTTATTTTACCCTAGAATAGATTTATTTTTTTTTTTTATTATTTTGAAATACGTAATTTGTCAAATATTTTTTTTAATACTTTTTTTCATTTACCTCGGGTCTGAGCCCCCAATACCCGTCCAGCCCTCGTGGCAGCCAACCTCTAGCGAGCTACCTCCGTCTCAAATATGCATGCTGTTAGTATCACTACCGCGAGTGAAGGAAACGGGATTGATTGCCCATGTACCAAGCTCATAAGCTCTTTCCATGGAGAATCAGGAGATAGTGAAATGAAACAGTACGGTAAGTGTCGCGCTAAGAGCGGGATGAAAAAACCTGGCAAGAAAAAAAATCTGCCAAGAAAAATCCCGCGACAGATCATGCAGGAACCCTGGGGGCTTGGATCACCTTATGCTAAGGAATAAGGAGAGGTATTACCTTGCAAATACCTTGCTAGTGAGTCTATGACAGGAATGACACGAACCTCTTCTTCTGCTGCCTACTCGAAATGAAAAGGCATGCAATCAAATTAGTACTTCCGTTCCGGCTATGCTGCGGCCCTGGAGATGTGCCCCTGCGTCACCTTAAACATAACTTTGAAGCAGAATTTATTAGTGTGTATATTTTATTTTTGGTGTTATGTTGTGAGCTAGGCGGTCATTAAGAACAGCGGCCGTCTGTGTGTGTCGTGGGTGGGGTCATATCTACCCAGTGAGGAATTGAGTGTGGATGTTGTGTGTGCGTGAGCCTGTTTGTAGAACTTTGTTGCTAAGTGTCGGAGGTATTGTTTGATGAAAGGCACTTTCAAGTCAGTGTGAAGCAGTGTTAATCTTGTACATATAGGTGCCTTGCGTGTGTAGTCCTTGTGTGTCCTTGTACATGTAGTCTGTGTGTGTGTGTGTGTGTGTGTGTGTGTCTGTGTGTGTGTTGCCTGCATGGCCCCAGGCGGGTGATGCGTAAGTGAGTATGCTGCGCAACATAGATACGTATATAGTAGTGGCCGCCCGTAGTGTAAGTGGGCTTGTTCTGTTAAAAAGCATAGGATATAGTTGTGTTAATCTAATTGTTGCTTTTTTTAACGTGTAGGTAATGTGAGGGTCCCAAGTCGGGCTTCTGTCGAGTGTGACTTCAAGATATTTGACCTGGTTCCCCCAGTGAATGTCCTCGCCTAATAGTTTTAGTGGTATGTCGAGTTGGTGTGTCCTACGTTTGGAGAGAAGCAAAGCCTGGCACTTGGCCACGTTCACCCTAACCCTCCAGTAGCTCAGCCATGATTCTAGTACTGTAATTTGGTCCTGTAGATATAAGTGTATTAGAAGTGGTTTCCATGACTGAGCGGATAACGCGGTGTCATCTGCAAATATGGCCACTTGTGTGTTGAGTGTTGTCGGTATGTCGTTGATGTCGATGTTGGACAATACGGGCCGAATAATTGAGCCCTGAGGGACTCCGGCCCGTATAGTCTGTAGTGTAGATTGAGCCATATATATATATATATATATATATATATATATATATATATATATATATAATTTCTTTTTGTTCAACAATGTTTGGTAAACATTTTCATAATTTTCAAGTAATGATTGGCCCTGTCTCTTTTGTTTCATTTAGGTCTAAATTACTGACTAGCAATAAATTTGAATCACTTCCAATTCCTTCTATTAGTTCACATTCTCCTTTTAGATATATTATTCAAATATTCAATCATTAGGAAAATACATTTTATTCATCCGCTCAAGTTCAAATACTTTTATTTAAAACCTGTAGTAAATGGCAATTCAGTGTTTGAAAAATTAATTTGTTAATTAAATATAACAAGAAAACTAATTTCCCTCTATATGGAAGAAAAACCTTTTACAAAAGGGGTAAGGTAAGCAATAGGTCTATATTTATTTCGTCATATGATTTCATAAAAGAATTGAATTTACGTTATAGGATATGTGGTAGAACAGCTGTTTTAACGCATAGGATATGTTAATTTATTTATATTAATTGTAATTATTTAAGAAAATGTAACTAAAATAAAACATTTCTTTAATAAGAATTTACTTTTTTGTTCTTATACTACTTTGTTCTTTTGTGACGAAAATTAATTTCCTAATTGCAAACACAACTATAAAATAATTTCTTAAAATTCAGTGGCTTCAAGCAGAGGATGTACAGATAGATGCGTGAGTGTTCTATGCATAATCAATGCAGGGAATCGTGGTTAGAGACAACCGACACTAAAAATCAATTTCTCCAGATTACATTGCGAAACCTAAAACAGCGACCCTGAGAATATGAGTAAATAATTTATAACTGTTAATTGTTAACCATTTATAAGAGTTCTTAAAGGAGTTCTCGTGAACCTAGTTAAATTTCCTGAGCAAGGCAGAAAGAGCAAAAGGGTTTCTGAATTTGAGAATAAATTTCAAATTTCCGTTATTAAATAAATAACTGTGAAGAATTGTGTAAGTGTGGGCATTACAACAGTACCACTAAGTTACATTGTAGCATAGATAAGTAGGAATCCTACCTTCAAGTGATTGGTGGCGCCCACCCATGATTATCCCATATAACTGTTGATATTAAGCATAAATTTACCAGCCTTATTATTTAAATAATAAATAAATAAATAATTCACTTCACAATTATTGCAACAAAAAAGTAAAATAGAAACGTTTCGTTATAATATAACCTGAAACAATAACACATATGAAGGAAATAATTATTTCTGCCTTTATTTTCTCTAGCGGTAAACTATTCCCTAACCATTATTTACAGATCGTCCAAGAAGAAACTAAACCCACTAGAGACCGTGTTCGATTACGTCATCCAGCTTTACAACAGAGGTATTAAAACAGTCTGATGCAATAAAAAAAACAACGGCCGTAAAGTATTAATTTCTCGGACCATTTAACTTGTCGCGAAGAAATCTAATTACAATTGATAACAGTTGTTGCCTGAGCAAATAAACTGCTTCTCTTTGAACGTTTTTCCAGAACTTACTACCTAATACAAATCTATGGCTATACGAAGTTAGTAATACATTATTATTACAGTAATAACAAAAATCAGATTTAAAATTAAATTATTGCCTGATCTGTAACGGAATTAATTCACTATTTATTTGTTGTAAAAGCGGAAAGAGTGTAAAGGTGGTAAACAACCTATTTAACTTAATTATTTGATTACTTATTTTGTTGTAAAGTTATTAAATGGTTTTAGAAATGAAATCAGATATTCTACTTTAAACCTATTTATGTGTAACTCTTAATATAATCATCTTTATTCAACTTCTGCCTCTCTATAGAATATCAATATTACTATGTGATAATATGAAAAAACACGAACGTAGATAATATCCAATATAAGTATAACCGATGTACTTATGTGTAGTATTTTTGCTAATAAGACGGAATAGTGAATACCAACTTTAATTTACCAACTTCTGCCTCTCTATAGATTATCATTAATACTATGTGATAATATGAAAAAACACGAATGTAGATAATATCCAGTATAAGCATAACCGATGTACTTATGTGTAGTATTTTTGCTAATAAGACGGAATAGTGAATACCAACTTTATTTTACCAACTTCTGCCTCTCTATAGATTATCAATATTACTATGTGATAATATGAAAAAACACGAATGTAGATAATATCCAATATAAGCATAACCGATGTACTTATGTGTAGTATTTTTGATAATAAGACGGAATAGTGAATACAAACTTTAATTTACCAACTTCTGCCACTCTATAGATTATCATTAATACTATGTGATGATATGAAAAAACACGAATGTAGATAATATCCAATATAAGCATAACCGATGTACTTATGTGTAGTATTTTTGCTAATAAGACGAAATAGTGAATACAAACTTTAATTTACCAACTTCTGTCTCTCTATAGATTATCATTAATACTATGTAATAATATGAAAAAAAACACGAATGTAGATAATATCCAATATAAGCATAACCGATGTACTTATGTGTAGTATTTTTGCTAATAAGACGGAATAGTGAATACCAACTTTAATTTACCAACTTCTGCCTCTCTATAGATTATCATTAATACTATGTAATAATAGGAAAAAACACGAATGTAGATAATATCCAATATAAGCATAACCAATGTACTTATGTGTAGTATTTTTGCTAATAAGACGGAATAGTGTATACCAAATATTAATTACTAACTTCTGCCTCTCGATAGATTATCATTAATACTATGTGATAATATGAAAAACACGAATGTAGATAATATTCAATATAGGCATAACCGATGTAGTTATGTGTAGTATTTTTTCTAATAAGACGGAATAGTGAATACCAACTTTAATTTACCAACTTCTGCCTCTCTATAGATTATCATTACTACTATGTGATAATATGAAAAAACACGAATGTAGATAATATCCTATATAAGCATAACCAATGTACTTATGTGTAGTCTTTTTGCTAATAAGATGGAATAGTGTATACCAAATATTAATTACTAACTTCTGCCTCTCTATAGATTATCAATAATACTATGTGATAATATGAAAAAAACACGATTGTAGATAATATCCAATATAAGCATAACCGATGTACTTATGTGTAGTACTTTTGCTAATAAGACGGAATAGTGAATGCCAACTTTAAATGACTAACTTCTGCCTCTCTATAGATTATCATTAATACTATGTGATAATATGAAAAAAACACGAATGTAGATAATATCCAATACAAGCATAACCGATGTAGTTATGTGTAGTATTTTTGCTAATAAGAAGGAATAGTGAATACCAACTTTAAATTATTAACTTCTGCCTCTCTATAGATTATCATTAATACTATGTGATAATATGAAAAAACATGAATGTAGATAATATCCAATATAAGCATAACCGATGTAGTTATGTGTAGTATTTTTGCTAATAAGAAGGAATAGTGAATACCAACTTTAAATTATTAACTTCTGCCTCTCTATAGATTATCAATAATACTATGTGATAATATGAAAAAACACGAATGTAGATAATTTCCAATATAAGCATAACCGATGTACGTATGTGTAGTATTTTTGCTAATAAGACGGAATAGTGAATACCAACTTTAATTTACAAACTTCTGTCTCTCTATAGATTATCATTAATACTATGTAATAATATGAAAAAACACGAATGTAGATAATATCCAATATAAGCATAACCGATGTACTTATGTGTAGTATTTTTGCTAATAAGACGGAATAGTGAATACCAACTTTAATTTACAAACTTCTACCTCTCTATAGATTATCATTAATACTATGTGATACTATGAAAAAAACACGAATGTAGATAATATCCAATATAAGCATAGCCGATGTAGTTATGTATAGTATTTTTTCTAACAAGACTTAATAGTGAATACCAACTTTAATTTACCAACTTCTGCCTCTCTATAGATTATCATTACTACTATGTGATAATATGAAAAAACACGAATGTAGATAATATCCAATATAAGCATAACCAATGTACTTATGTGTAGTATTTGTGCTAATAAGACGGAATAGTGTATACCAAATATTAATTACTAACTTCTGCCTCTCTATAGATTATCAATAATACTATGTGATAATATGAAAAAACACGATTGTAGATAATATCCAATACAAGCATAACCGATGTACTTATGTGTAGTACTTTTGCTAATAAGACGGAACAGTGAATACCAACTTTAATTTACCAACTTCTGCCTCTCTATAGATTATCATTACTACTATGTGATAATATGAAAAAACACGAACGTAGATAATATGCAATATAAGCATAACCGATGTACTTTTGTGTAGTATTTTTTTTTTGCTAACAAGACGGAATAGTGAATACAAACTTTAATTTACTAACTTCTGCCTCTCTATATATTATCATTAATACTATGTGATATTATGAAAACACACGAATGTAGATAATATCCAACATAAGCATAACCGATGTACTTATATGTAGTATTTTTGCTAATAAGACGGAATAGTGAATACCAACTTTAATTTACCAACTTCTGCCTCTCTATAGATTATCATTAATACTATGTAATAATATGAAAAAACACGAATGTAGATAATATCCAATATAAGCATAACCGATGTACTTATGTGTAGTATTTTTGATAATAAGAGGGAATAGTGAATACCAACTTTAATTTACCAACTTCTGCCTCTCTATATATTATCATTAATACTATGTGATAATATGACAAAACACGAATGTAGATAATATCCAATATAAGCATAACCGATGTAGTTATGTGTAGTATTTTTGCTAATAAGACGGAATAGTGAATACGAACTTTAATTTACCAACTTCTGCCTCTCTATAGATTATCATTAATACTATGTAATAATATGAAAAAACACGAATGTAGATAATATCCAATATAAGCAAAACCGATGTACTTATGTGTAGTAATTTTTCTAATAAGACGTATTAGTGTATACCAAATAGTAATTACTAACTTCTGCCTCTCTATAGATTATCAATAATACTATGTGATAATATGAAAAAACACGAATGTAGATAATATCCAATATAATCTTAACGATGTAGTTATGTGTAGTATTTTTTCTAATAAGACGGATTAGTGTATACCAAATATTAATTAGTAACTTCTGCCTCTGTATAGATTATTTATCAATAATACTATGTGATAATATGAAAAAACACGAATGTAGATAATATCCAATATAAGCATAACCGATGTACTTATGTGTAGTATTTTTGCTAATAAGACGGAATAGTGAATACCAACTTTAATATACCAACTTCTGCCTCTCCATAGATTATAATTAATACTATGTGATGATATGAAAAAACACGAATGTAGATAATATCCAATATATACATAACCGATCTACTTATGTGTCGTATATTTGATAATAAGACGGAATAGTGAATACCAACTTTAATTTACCAACTTTAATTTACCAACTTCTGCCTCTCAATAGATTATCATTAATACTATGTGATAATATGAAAAATCACGAATGTAGATAATATCCAATATAAGCATAACCGATGTAGTTATGTGTAGTATTTTTGCGAATAAGACGGAATAGTGAATACCAACTTTAATTTACCAACTTCTGCCTCTCTATAGATTATCATTATTACTATGTGATAATATGAAAAAACATGAATGTAGACAATATCCAATATAAGGATAACCGATGTACTTATGTGTAGTATTTTTGCTAATAAGACGGAATAGTGAATACAAACTTTAATTTACCAACTTCTGCCTCTCTATAGATTATCATTAATATTATGTAATAATATGAAAAAACACGAATGTAGATAATATCCAATATAAGCATAACCAATGTACTTATGTGTAGTATTTTTGCTAATAAGATGGAATAGTGTATACCAAATACTAATTACTAACTTCTGCCTCTCTATAGATTATCAATAATACTATGTGATAATATGAAAAAACACGACTATAGATAATATCCAATATAAGCTTAAACGATGCACTTATGTGTAGTATTTATTCTAATAAGACGGATTAGTGTATACAAAATATTAATTACTAACTTCTGCCTCTCTATAGATTATCATTAATACTATTTAATAATGTGAAAAATATCCAATATCCAATATAAGCATAACCGATGTACTTATGTGTAGTATTTTTGCTAATAAGACGGAATAGTGTATACCAAATATTAATTACTAACTTCTGCCTCTCTATAGATTATCAATAATACTATGTGATAATATGAAAAAACACGAATATAGATAATATCCAATATAAGCATAACCGATGTAGTTATGTGTAGTATTTTTTCTAATAAGACGGATTAGTGTATACAAAATATTAATTACTAACTTCTGCCTCTCTATAGATTATCAATAATACTATGTGATAATATGAAAAAACACGATTGTAGATAATATCCAATATAAGCATAACCGATGTACTTATGTGTAGTATTTTTGCTAATAAGACGGAATAGTGAATACCAACTTTAATTTACCAACTTCTGCCTCTCTATAGATTATCATTAATACTATGTAATAATATGAAAAAACACGAATGTAGATAATATCCAATATAAGCATAACCGATGTACTTATGTGTAGTATTTTTGATAATAAGACGGAATAGTGAATACCAACTTTATTTTACCAACTTCTGCCTCTCTATAGATTATCATTAATACTATGTAATAATATGAAAAAACACGAATGTAGATAATATAAAATATAAGCATAACCGATGTACTTATGTGTAGTATTTTTGCTAATAAGACGGAATAGTTAATACCAACTTTAAATTACTAACTTCTGCCTCTCTATAGATTATCAATAATACTAGGTGATAATATGAAAAAACACGAATGTAGATAATATCCAATATAAGCATAACCCATGTACTTATGTGTAGTATTTTTGCTAATAAGACGGAATAGTGAATACCAACTTTAATTTACCAACTTCTGCCTCTCTATAGATTATCATTAATACTATGTAATAATATGAAAAAAACACGAATGTAGATAATATCCAATATAAGCATAACCGATGTACTTATGTGTAGGTTTTTTTCTAATAAGACGGATTAGTGTATACCAAATATTAATTACTAACTTCTGCCTCTCGATAGATTTTCATTAATACTATGTGATAATATGAAAAAACACGAATGTAGATAATATCCAATATAAGCATAACCGATGTAGTTATGTGTAGTATTTTTTCTAATAAGACGGATTAGTGTATACCAAATATTAATTACTAACTTCTTCTTCTCGATAGATTATCATTAATACTATGTGATAATATGAAAAAACACGAATGTAGATGATATCCAATATAAGCATAACCGATGTACTTATGTGAATTATCTTTGCTATTAAGACGGATTAGTGTATACCAACTTTAAATTACCAACCTCTGCCTCTCTATAGATTATCATTAATACTATGTAATAATATGAAAAAACACGAATGTAGATAATATCTAATATAAGCATAACCGACGTACTTATGTGTATTATTTTCTTAATAATACATGTGGTGTCTCCTCTTCCTATATGTCTCATGTCTACTTCATAGGCTACCACGTTCTAAACATGTTAAAAGCTCTTCAAAACTTAAACTAAAATAATAATAATATTTTTAAAGTAACTATATTCGTGAGTGGTATGCGATATTTAGAAAATAAATATTATTTTAGGAGTTCTTAGGCTATTCATATATTCTAAAATACCAAACCTTACTACAAAAACATTTATTTCATATTTTTATATTGTCATATAAACACATCTAACAATCTATCAAATGCATGTAAATGAAATTTCCTGAAGCAAATATTTACATAATTCCTAATGTATCTAGAGTTAAAATACTATGTACTCAAGTTTTCCTAAATATTCTAATCAAATTTATTCTAGACGATGATGATACGTAGGCTATTTCGTCGGTGCGCAAAACTATGAGAATGAATCGTAGGGGTTTCTTACGGACCATAATTCCACTCTGCCTTTCTGTCGACGTCCTCCCGGCTAACCTCTGTACAAACCTCACCTCTTTGACCTTTCCTCGTCCGCAAGAACGTAATGGTTTATCCCTTGCTTACGAACCCTGGTTCGAGACCTCTATCTCAAGGAATAAACCTCTCAGGGGAACCAACCCCTGAATTTGTTACAAAAACCAATAATCCTATAAGCCTTTTAAGCTCCTTTTGGGGTATTGGAAACTTTGAGAGACACTTTTGACTTAAAGACTACATTTGCATACTTAGTGAATTTATTTTATTATAAATGAAAACAAAGTTAATAGGAAAATATAATTTTTTTATTTAACATTAGAAGTTTATATTATTTAGTTTATTTTATTTTACAAGATTTATCTTTTTCTTAAGTTTTATCTAACCTGAAATTATACTTAGCCTGCCTATCTAGTTTCAGGTTAATAGTGCAGAATGTCTACTTTTTAAATCTACATTATTATTACTATAGTTAATAACACACTCACACACACGCGCACACTCTCTCTCACACACACACACACACGCCGCGCGCTCACACGCCCACACGCACCCACGCAAGCACGCACGCACGCGCGAACACACACACACACACACATACACAACACAACACACACACACACACATACACAACACACACACACACACACAAACCCACATTCTATCATAGTTTTCACAATAAAAAGGAAAAAAGTTGAACAATTCCTAAAAACTCATTTTTTATGTCATGACTTGTACGATTAAAATAAAGTTCATATTATTGTTAGAACTTTCAGTCATATTTAGAAAATAGCTCCCATACAGTCAAAATAACAACTGATACTGCCGAGTATATTTCTTGTCAGCACTATTATTATTTTTGTAGTATTTTAATGAGTTCATTGTAAATAACACACCTGTCCTGAAAGTGGGGGGGGGGCAATGCCCCTTCTTGCTCCTACCTTACCTCCTCCCATCGCCGGAGACTAAGATGAAAGTTTGTTTTACGGTCTCTGGAATTAAAGAAAATATTTGTTCAAATTTATACACACGAAAAATAATAATTTCACGATAATTTTCGTGTTCAAAATCATAGTAACTTTGTAATGAAACGTCCGATTTCTATCTAACTTGGTAAGCAGGTGTTATTGTGGGGATATGTTTGTTAATAGAAAGAATCGATAATTCAGGTCACTTTACGTCCGCCTTTTTTAATATGGAAAATAGGTTTTCCATTTCCTACCAATAATAGCAAGCCTATGGATTTATGAAACGCATTTATAAAGATTAAAATACAATCTGGAGTAACACAGTTTTATATAAGATGTTTAAGGTTTAATAAAAACTAGACTATAGGGGATCTGTCCTACACTACAATAATGAAAAGTGCGCCGTCCAGAACGAACACTTTAGATGTCAGTATTAAATAAAACCAATATTTCTTTAAATAAAGTACGGGTTTAAAGTTTTTTTACTATTTATGAAGCTGAGAAATGGCTTTACTGTAATTAGTTAATAGCTACTATTGCTTGTGATCTTTTGTTTACAGGAGCTATAAGCCTACCGTGTAAGAGACCAATAAAAGTTTAGGCTAAATTTGTTTAAAGTTTAATTTAGGTAATTACATATGATTATGTGATATTAGTAGGCTTATATATTTGTGTGTATAAATCTGAACAAATATTTTTCAATATATATTTGAGTACATTTTTCTGCCATTCCTAACTTTTCAATATTCTCTTCTGTTGACGCGTTTCGGATTAACTCCATTTTCAAAAGGTCAATAGTACTCTTGAGTTTTGTACTATTGAGAGTGCTATTGAAGTTTTGAAAATGGAGTTAATCCGAAACGCGTCAACAGAAGAGAATATTTAAAAGTTAGGAATGGCAAAAAAATGTACTCAAACATATAGAAATATTACTAACAGAAATGAAGATGAGTAGGCCTATATTGATATTTTTTAATACTAGAAAACTTAAAATTTTATTTTAGTATTCGCTTACGTTTACCGCAACGGATTAGTTTTCTAATGGAAATTTACTAATAAACCAAAGTAAAAGTAAAAGTTTTTCGAAAAATAATGTTTTACTCAGTAGATATTATAGTTAGCCAGTTTTACATATTAACCATTATTGAAACCCTTATTTTCGTGAGTTTAAAAACATGTTTTGGGTTATTCTATCTTTCTTTTATGGTTTAAAAGATACAAAAGTTCCAGTACAGTGCGTTCTCCGCGACGTTCCCCCCTCTTCCCCTGGTATGTCGACCACGTTAGGGAGTTACGACATACGTTTTTACATCACCCAAGTGCCCAGATCAATAGGTTTTCAGACCCCTTTAGAGCCTGGACTAATGGGTGAATTACGGCGATCAGTCCAATTCCAGAATTATTAGAGATGGAGTAGAACCTCGATAGTTAGTATCTGGAACCGTGCTCCGTCCGGGATAGCCAGACACTGAAGAAAAGACATTATACTTACAGAGACACTCTTTTATATTTATCAAACGAATAGTATTATTTTGTGTATGAATGTACATATTGTATGTAGGCTAGGCTACAGTTAAACTCTATTGCAATTTATTTCTCGACAAACAAATCTGTCAACTTCGGGAGTTTAATTTTGTGAGCCGCTCTCGTACTGTGCGATCCCGTAGTCTTTTCAGTATAAGAATCACAAAACATTACTCTCATTATTGTGTTTATCTGTAGGTTATCCGAAATTTTAAATTTTCGCATTAAATAAATTAGTAACTTATTAAAACTGTATTTCCTTCATTGCTTTCTTTATTTTCAAGATCTTAGCAGCGGACGCAATGTGCAAGCAGTCTAAATTCACATCTTAAAGACGACCATGTTCTCCCCTTTTTGGGCTTACTTCAATATCATCTAAAACATTTTTTTCAACCCGTCAATTTACTTATTAGATTATTAAAATACATTAAATGATAAAGTAATAGTTATACTATAAAATGTCCCTTCAATTTTATTTCTAACATAAGAAAGAAAAATTAGAAAAATAAAAAGCATATAGTGTATCAACTATACCCGGTCTCCCCTAATGTATAAAACAAAATTTCATCAAGATTTTTTAAACTAAGCTAAAAAAGGGGAGAACATAGTCGCCTCTAAGGTGTGGGTTTATGTTGATTAGGCTTAACTTAACCTAGGGGTTTTTGACTTGAGAGTCGGAGACACCTAGAGACATCGGTCCTCCCCTGTATACTACACTTTACTAGGTGATATTAGTTTCATGCTCAGTGGAGAAAGACTGCGCGAGAAGATCTTTTTTAGACGCTGCTATTTACATAACCAGAGTTCTCTATGCGTATAAAGCTACTTTACTTATGTCTGAGTAGTAATTTGAAACAAAAGTATACACAATACTTCAGTACAGAATATCTAATCACCACGCAAAATGTTAATTTGTCGAAAATCCGTTCAAACATTAGGTTTCTATCAGAGGTATAGCTGTTGCAGCTGTTACTCTTTTTGCCCGCTAGATGGCAGCACCTGCCGGCATAAACCAGTTCACGGAATTACTAGCATTCCTAGTCTTACTAGGATTACTTAGTCAAGTAGTCACCATAAACTTTAAACGACTTTGCTAAATGTTATTTCATGCTCAGGGAACCGCGATAGTGTGACGAGTTGTTTTACAACACTGGTATTTATGAAACATGAGTTCTTTATGCAGGCGCGTATCCAGCGACTTGCTTTGGGGGGGGGGGGCGATCGATGCATTATATATATATATATGTATATATATATAAAAATAATATGTGTGTGTGTGTGTGTGAGCGCGCGCGCGTTCGTGTATGTAAAAACATAGAACAGAAAATGTTCTTTCTACGCTTGCGTTAGAAATCAGTAACGTGATAAAGTGTTCGAGACTAAGCTTCACTAGCGCTATCTGTTGTTAAAACGTTTAGACGTTTACGAGCGTATGCCGAGGAAACGCGTTACATTTGTTTTATTTACAATATAAGACGAATTAACTTAGGTAAAAGTCTAATTTAATAGAAAGTCCTAATTTAATAATATATGTCGACTTTTAACCCAAAGCTCTTGAGATACGCGCCTGTTATGAGTTAAAATTTATTTTTTTTATACTTAAATAGTATTTTCAACCAAATGTATCCACAAAACCACAAAATAAAATAACTAATAATAACTAAAATATTAATATTTCAAAAAACCGGCTTAACATTAGAGGTGTAGTAACAGTTGCAGCTGTTACTCTGTTTAGCTGCTAGTGGGCAGCACATGTCTGTAAAAACCAGTTACCATTGAATCTAATGATCCCACAAAATGATTAAATGTTTACAAAATAGCCGTGTCTGTAGTTGCAGTTGTTGCTATCATTGGCTGCTATGTGACAGCACATATCTGTGATAATGAGCAATCCCTTTTTTTTACTCACGGTAGGGATACTAACCGCATGCGCATGTGAGACGGAGGCAGCTTCTTAGAGGTTGGCTGCCTCGAGGGCTGGACGGGTTCTGGGTGCTGAGACCCGGGTAAAGACAAACGCATTACAGTGGTTGAGAGTCGATGTTTCTAGGTGTATCTAACTTTAAGTCAAAACCCTATATTATAGCCTTTGCGAGGGAATTACTACACCATAGAAGCAACCATGTTCTCCTTTTTAACATTTTAAATAATGTTATGCCTTTTTTCTTTTTCAAATTTTAAATACAAAAATCTTTTGATTATATATATTTTACCCAATTTAAAGGGTATATATTTGTTTGTCTTATGATCTGGAGTTTAACGTTATTATCTATGACAGGGATCTGAAGGCCTGCATGAAGAAACCTGAGGAGGGTTATAAACTACAAACTGGCTGACTTTGAATTATTCCGGACAGCATTCTACCTGTCTTCCTAAATGTCGACACACCACTTGACAATGACAAAACCGTCGGTAGCCTTACAACGGCAATACGTACCGCGTTTATTAACGCGGTGCCAGTTAAATGTCAGGCCAGGCACTAAGTACACATATCAAGGCACATACTAACAACTAACCAGCCCGCATGAAGAAACCTGAGGAGGGTTCTAAACTACAAACTGGCTGACTGAATTATTCCGGACAGCACTCTACCTGCCTTCCTTAATGTCGACACACCACTGGACATTGACAAAACCGTCGGTAGCCTTACACCGGCAATACGTACCGCGGTTATTAACGCGGTGCCAATTAAATGTCAGCCTAGGCACTAAGTACACATATCAAGGCACATACTAACAACTAATCACCTGGCGTAATAGGATACGGCGGGCATTGAAACGCGGTGCTAACAGATGCGGTGTTAACTCAACTCTCAACCGCTTTAAGAGGGAAATTAGGCAGGAAATAACTCAGTACAAAGTCGATGGCTTTCAAGCAGAGTTGGCGACTTTAAACACAACAGATAAACCCATCACTTCCCGAGAGAATAGTTGCTCTACTCCCCACTCATAGGTCCGAATAGTCGACAAAGTTGACTTGTTTTCTGACAGGCTTGAGATCACGCACCAACCAAACGACCAACAAGCTGGTAGAACTGTTACCGCTAACGTAGACTTAGAAACAGCACAGTTTGCCACTACCCTACATTAGAGCCAACCACTGAAACTACAAACACAGTGATAAAGTGGGCAATCTCACAAACTCCAGGGATGCTCCTGGACCAGACACCATAACGAACACATCGCTGAAACACCTCATGGAGAAAGCTATCTCCTATTTCTGTAACATCTATACTTTGATTAACCATAAAGCTTTATTCTGGACTCAATACTTCCCAGACACTTGGAAGAAGGCAAAGATCTTTGTCTTCCCCAAACTGGGAAACAACCATAGCATACCAGACTCATACAGACCCATTAGCTTGTTGAATAGGATGGGAAAGGTATTTGAAAAAACCTGCTGAATCGTATCAACAAGCATACCCACACGCACAACATACACACACATTTCCTCACTGGGTAGGTACGACCCCACCCACAACACACACACAAAGACTACCGCTATCCCTACTGACGCCCTATCTCTAACCAAACCGTGCAAATAAAATATACATACTAATATTACCTCCTTCACATTTATGTTCCAGGTGACGCCCCTAGGCTAATCAACTTAGCCCCAACGGAAGTAATAATTTTTATTCCTTTTCAATATCTAGTAGGCAGCAGAAGAAGAGGCGCATGCCATTACTGCCACAACCTCACTAACAAAGTATTTTATTTAAGCGTTCTTGCATGATATGTCGCAGGATTTGTTCTGATAGGGCTATAGTTTCTTTCTTGCCAGGTTTTTTTATCCCGCTCTTAGCGCGACACTTACCGTAATATTTCATTTCTCTATCTCTGTTTCTCCATAAAAAGAGCTAATCAGCTCGGTACATGGACAATCAATGCCATTTCCTTCGCGCGTGGTAGGGAAACTAACCACATGCACATGTGAGACGAAAGCTAGAGGTTGGCTACCACGAGGGCTGACCGTGCTCTAAAGCCCAGAGCCAGATAAAAAAAATACATACCTTGAGGAATGCCGATATTTCTCTGTATCCCCGATTTCAAGTAAAAAACATCTAATTTAAGATTCTCGGGTGAAGTACTACAACTTAGAAGCGACCATGTTTTTCCCGTGTCAAAATTCAATAAAAACATCTAGTAATTATATTCCTCAGGCGATGACATTCACTGGGGGAATTCTTGTCAAATATCTGCGAGTCATACACGACAGAGGCCTGACCAGGGACCATCACATTACCAACACCTTAAATAAAGCAACAATTAGATTAACACAACTATATCCTATGCTTAACAGAACAAGCCCACTTTCACTACGGGCGGACACTACTATATACGTATCTATGTTGCGCAGCATACTCACTTACGCATCACCCGTCTTTGGCCATGCAGGTAACACACGCACACGCAGACTACAGTTATTCCAAAACAAGGTTTTGCGAATAATCACGAAGGCACCTAGATGTACAAGATTAACACTGCTTCACACTGACTTGAAAGTGCCTTTCATCAAACAACACCTCCGACACTTAGCAACAAAGTTCTACAAACAGGCTCACGCACATACCACCTCAACACTCATTTCCTCACTGGGTAGATATGACCCCACCCACGACACACACAGACGGCCGCTGTCCTTACTGACCGTCTAGCTCACACCATACCAACAAAATAAAATATACATACTAATAAATTCTGCTTCACAGTTATGTTCAGGTGACGCAGGGGCACATCTCCAGGGTCGTAGCCTAGCCCCAACGGAAGTACTAATTTGATTGCATGCCTTTTCAGTTTCGAGTAGGCAGCAGAAGAAGAGGTGCATTTCATTCCTGCCATAGACTCACTAACAAGGTATTTCCCAGGTAATACCTCTCCTTATTCCTTAGCATAAGGTGATCCAAGCCCCCAGGGTTCCTGCATGATCTGTCGCGGGATTTTTCCCGGCAGGGTTTCTGTCTTGCCAGGTTTTTTTCATCCCGCTCTTAGCGCGACACTTACCGTACTGTTTCATTTCACTATCTCCTGATTCTCCATGGAAAGAGCTTATGAGCTTGGTACATGGGCAATCAATCCCGTTTCCTTCACTCGCGGTAGGGATACTAACCGCATGCGCATGTGAGACGGAGGTAGCTCGCTAGAGGTTGGCTGCCACGAGGGCTTAGTTTTGGGGGCTCAGACCCGGGTAAAAAAAAGAAACAGCATGCAACCAAGAGATTCAACAATTACTGCTCGACTGGGGTAGTCTTCCTGGACATTGAAAAGGCCGTTGTCTGGCACAACGGGCTCTTAGCGAAACGTCGTCACTATGGCCTTCCAGACGGGCTCATACACCTAGTTACTCATACCTGTCCAACCGTAAGTTTAGGGTTGATGTAGATCAAGCTCAATCTACACTACGGACTATACGGGCCGGGGTCCCTCAGGGCTAAATTATTGGGCCCGTATTGTTCAACATCTACATCAACGACATACCGTCAACACTCACCACACAAGTGGCCATATTTGCAGATGACACCGCGTTATCCGCTCAGTCATGGAAACCACATCTAATACACCTATATTTACAGGACCACCTTACAGTACTAGAATCATGGCTGAGCTACTGGAGAGTTAGGGTGACGTGGCCAAGTGCCAGGCTTTGCTTCTCTCCAAACGTAGGACACACCAACTCAACACACCACTAAAACTACTAGGCGAGGACATTCACTGGGGGAACTAGGTCAAATATCTGGGAGTCATACTGGACATAGGCCTGACTTGGGACCCTCACATTACCAACACGTTAAAAAAAGCAACAATTAGATTAACACAACTATATCCTATGCTTAACAGAACAAGCCCACTTTCACTACGGGCGGCCACTACTATATACGTATCTATGTTGCGCAGCATACTCACTTACGCATCACCCGTCTGGGGCCATGCAGGTAACACACGCACACGCAGACTACAGTTATTCCAAAACAAGGTTTTGCGAATAATCACGAAGGCACCTAGATGTACAAGATTAACACTGCTTCACACTGACTTGAAAGTGCCTTTCATCAAACAACACCTCCGACACTTAGCAACAAAGTTCTACAAACAGGCTCACGCACATACCACCTCAAAACTCATTTCCTCACTGGGTAGATATGACCCCACCCACGACACACACAGACGGCCGCTGTCCTTACTGACCGCCTAGCTCACACCATACCAACAAAATAAAATATACATACTAATAAATTCTGTATCACAGTTATGTTCAGGTGACGCAGGGGCACATCTCCAGGGTCGTAGCCTAGCCCCAACGGAAGTACTAATTTGATTGCATGCCTTTTCAGTTTCGAGTAGGCAGCAGAAGAAGAGGTGCATGTCATTCCTGCCATAGACTCACTAACAAGGTATTTGCAAGGTAATACCTCTCCTTATTCCTTAGCATAAGGTGATCCAAGCCCCCAGGGTTCCTGCATGATCTGTCGCGGGATTTTTCCTGGCAGGGTTTCTTTCTTGCCAGGTTTTTTTCATCCCGCTCTTAGCGCGACACTTACCGTACTGTTTCATTTCACTATCTCCTGATTCTCCATGGAAAGAGCTTATGAGCTTGGTACATGGGCAATCAATCCCGTTTCCTTCACTCGCGGTAGGGATACTAACCGCATGCGCATGTGAGACGGAGGTAGCTCGCTAGAGGTTGGCTGCCACGAGGGCTAGGTTTTGGGGGCTCAGAACCGGATAAAAAAAAAGAGACAGCATGCAACCAAGGGTTTCCACAATTACTGCTTGACTGGGGTAGTCTTCCTGGACATTGAAAAGGCCGTTGTCTGGCACAACGGGCTCTTAGCGAAACTTCATCACTATGGCCTTCCAGACGGGCTCATACACCTAGTTACTCATACCTGTCCAACCGTAAGTTTAGGGTTGATGTAAATTAAGCTCAATCTACACTACGGACTATACGGGCCGGAGTCCCTCAGGGCTAAATTATTGGGCCCGTATTGTTCAACATCTACATCAACGACATACCGACAACACTCAACACACAAGTGGCCATATTTGCAGATGACACCGCGTTATCCGCTCAGTCATGGAAACCACGTCTAATACACTTATATTTACAGGACCACCTTACAGTACTAGAATCATGGCTGAGCTACTGGAGAGTTAGGGTGACGTGGCCAAGTGCCAGGCTTTGCTTCTCTCCAAACGTAGGACACACCAACTCAACACACCATTAAAACTATTAGTCGAGGACATTCACTGGGGGAACTAGGTCAAATATCTGGGAGTCATACTGGACATAGGCCTGACTTGGGACCCTCACATTACCAACACGTTAAAAAAAGCAACAATTAGATTAACACAACTATATCCTATGCTTAACAGAAGAAGCCCACTTTCACTACGGGCGGCCACTACTATATACGTATCTACTGTCTGTTCAGAATGTGTTTGCGCCAGGGAGTGGTGAACTGTTCACGTGAACATAACGATTTCGGCAACCCTATTGGCTGAGTGACCTCGTGACAAAACTGAAATATCCTGCCGCCCGATTAACAGTTAGTCTGGAAACGTCCATGGTTACATTTGTTCGTCTGTTTATTGTGCCTAACATTTTTTAGTTGTGAGTGACAGTGGAATAATTTAAGATCGTTGTTTGTTATATTTGTGTTTGTGAGTTTGTGGTGTTGTTAAGTTTTTAAGGATTAACTTTTAAGCAATGTCATCCCCTGTCAAAAAAAATAAACGAGGACAAGTAATACACTCCGGGCAAAGACAAGTTATTTTACGCCTTTATAAAAATTTAAAGGATGAAAATCCAGAATGCCGTATCAAAGACATTTTGCAGAAAGTAGCGATATCTGCAGGAATTTCTGCTCGAAGTGTTTTTTCAATCGTTAAAGAAAAAAAAGAAATGGGTACACTGAAGTCTCCTGCCAAAAGGAAACCAAAAACCAAAACTATTTTTAATAATATGGATGACTTTTTAAAAACTGCTATAAGGAAGAAAGTACACGAGTTATTTTTTAAAAACGAACTTCCGACTTTAAATAAAGTACTACACTTAGTTAATACCGACGAACAGTTAGGCTTACCTAACCTAAGACGAACCACTTTGTTTCACATATTAAAAAAGCTAAATTTCAGGTAAGAGAAACGTAACCGTAAAAGTATACTGTTGGACAAAGAAGATATTATTCTATGGAGAAGAGATTACTTAAGAAAAATAAAAGCCTATCGCGAGGAAGGTGGTACGATTTATTATTTGGACGAAACGTGGGTCAATGCAGGCCATACGAAATCAAAGGTTTGGACAGATAAGTCAGTCTGTTCCAGTAAAGATGCTTTTCTGAGGGGTCTGTCGGCGGGTTTAAAATGTCCAACTGGAAATGGTAAGAGACTTATTGTGACTCATATTGGGTCACAAAAAGGTTTTGTTGAAGATGGACTGTTGATTTTCGAATCAAAATCAGATACTGACTATCATTCTGTACAAGTAGAACGCTTACCTACGACCCGTTGGAATAAGCAACAAATTCGAAATTGGTTGACTGACAAAGGGATTTTTTCAGATGAATCCATGTTGAAGGTCGAATTACTAAAACTCGTTTCCTATCATAGGCCAAATTACAAAAAATACGTTATCGATGAAATTGCTAAAGAAACAAATAGAATAGTTTTGAGAACCCCTCCTTATCACTGCGAATTAAACCCAATAGAAATGGTATGGGCTGAGGTTAAAGGTTATGTTGCGTCTAACAATGTGTCTTTTAACATTAAAGAGGTGCACAGACTGTTAACCGAAGGTGTCTCGCGTGTTACACCTGATAAGTGGGAAAAATATGTGAAACATGTGGTGGACGTTGAAGAGTCGAATATGTGGAAATTAGACAATATAATTGAAGACATCGAGCCATTCGTCATAGCTGTTGACGACAGTTCCTCGTCGTCATCGTCGTCATCGGAATCGGATTTTGCATACCCCTTAAACATGAAATAATAACATGGTAAGTTAAAAACTTGTAGCATAAATTATTGAATAGTCTTATTACTTTCATTAGTCTATAATTCTCTTTTTCGAATGATTAAGTGTACCAGTGTAAGACGTAGCCCAATTGCCGATGCATGATTGTGAACCGGACTCATAGCTTACCGTCCCTTGCACGTGTTCGCCTCGTGATAGTGTTTACATCAGGCGCAAACACATTCTGAACCGACTTTATGTTGCGAAGCATACTCACTTACGCATCACCCGTCTGGGGCCATGCAGGTAATACACGCACACGCAGACTACAGTTATTCCAAAACAAGGTTTTGCGAATAATCACGAAGGCACCTAGATGTACAAGATTAACACTGCTTCACACTGACTTGAAAGTGCCTTTCATCAAACAACACCTCCGACACTTAGCAACAAAGTTCCACAAACAGGCTCACGCACATACCACCACAAAACTCATTTCCTCACTGGGTAGATATGACCCCACCCACGACACACACAGACGGCCGCTGTCCTTACTGACCGCCTAGCTCACACCATACCAACAAAATAAAATATTCATACTAATAAATTCTGCTTCACAGTTATGTTCAGGTGACGCAGGGGCACATCTCCAGGGTTGTAGCCTAGCCCCAACGGAAGTACTAATTTGATTGCATGCCTTTTCAGTTTCGAGTAGGCAGCAGAAGAAGAGGTGCATGTCATTCCTGCCATAGACTCACTAACAAGGTATTTGCAAGGTAATACCTCTCCTTATTCCTTAGCATAAGGTGATCCAAGCCCCCAGGGTTCCTGCATGATCTGTCGCGGGATTTTTCCTGGCAGGGTTTCTTTCTTGCCAGGTTTTTTTCATCCCGCTCTTAGCGCGACACTTACCATACTGTTTCATTTCACTCTCTCCTGATTCTCCATGGAAAGAGCTTATGAGCTTGGTACATGGGCAATCAATCCCGTTTCCTTCACTCGCGGTAGGGATACTAACCGCATGCGCATGTGAGACGTAGGTAGCTCGCTAGAGGTTGGCTGCCACGAGGGCTAGGTTTTGGGGGCTCAGACCCGGGTAAAAAAAAAGAAACAGCATGCAACCAAGGGATTCAACAATTACTGCTCGACTGGGGTAGTCTTCCTGGACATTGAAAAGGCCGTTGTCTGGCACAATGGGCTCTTAGCGAAACTTCGTCACTATGGATTTCCAGACGGGCTCATACATCTAGTTAGCTCATACCTGTCCAACCGTAAGTTTAGGGTTGATGTAAATTAAGCTCAATCTACACTACGGACTATACGGGCCGGAGTCCCTCAGGGCTAAATTATTGGGCCCGTATTGTTCAACATCTACATCAACGACATACCGACAACACTCAACACACAAGTGGCCATATTTGCAGATGACACCGCGTTAACCGCTCAGTCATGGAAACCACGTCTAATACACCTATATTTACAGGACCACCTTACAGTACTAGAATCATGGCTGAGCTACTTTAGAGTTAGGGTGACGTGGCCAAGTGCCAGGCTTTGCTTCTGTCCAAACGTAGGACACACCAACTCAACACACCACTAAAACTATTAGGCGAGGACATTCACTGGGGGAACCAGGTCAAATATCTGGGAGTCATACTCGACAGAGGCCTGACTTGGGACCCTCACATTACCAACACGTTAAAAAAAGCAACAATTAGATTTACACAACTATATCCTATGCTTAACAGAAGAAGCCCACTTTCACTACGGGCGGCCACTACTATATACGTATCTATGTTGCGCAGCATACTCACTTACGCATCAGCCGTCTGGGGTCATGCAGGTAACACACGCACACGCAGACTACAGTTATTCCAAAACAAGGTTTTGCGAATAATCACGAAGGCACCTAGATGTACAAGATTAACACTGCTTCACACTGACTTGAAAGTGCCTTTCATCAAACAACACCTCCGACACTTAGCAACAAAGTTCTACAAACAGGCTCACGCACATACCACCTCAACACTCATTTCCTCACTGGGTAGATATGACCCCACCCACGACACACACAGACGGTCGCTGTCCTTACTGACCGCCTAGCTCTCACCATACCAACAAAATAAAATTTACATACTATTAAATTCTGCTTCACAGTTATGTTAAGGTGACGCAGGGGCACATCTCCAGGGTCGTAACCCAGCCCCAACGGAAGTACTAATTTGATTGCATGCCTTTTCAGTTTCGAGTAGCCAGCAGATGAAGAGGTGCATGTCATTCCTGCCATAGACTCACTAACAAGGTATTTGCAAGGTAATTCCTCTCCTTATTCCTTAGCATAAGGTGATCCAAGCCCCCAGGGTTCCTGCATGATCTGTCGCAGGGTTTTTCCTGGCAGGGTTTCTTTCTTGCCAGGTTTTTTTCATCCCGCTCTTAGCGCTACACTTACCGTACTGTTTCATTTCACTATCTCCTGATTCTCCATGGAAACAGCTTATGAGCTTGGTACATGGGCAATCAATCCCGTTTCCTTCACTCGCGGTAGGGATACTAACCGCATGCGCATGTGAGACGGAGGTAGCTCGCTAGAGGTTGGCTGCCATGAGGGCTAGGTTTTGGGGGCTCAGACCCGGGTAAAAAAAAAGAAACAGCATGCAACCATGGGATTCAACAATGACTGCTCCACTGGGGTAGTCTTCCTGGACATTGAAAAGGCCGTTGTCTGGCACAACGGGCTCTTAGCGAAACTTCGTCACTATAGCCTTCCAGACGGGCTCATACACCTAGTTACTCATACCTGTCCAACCGTAAGTTTAGGGTTGATGTAGATCAAGCTCAATCACACTACGGACTATACGGGCCGGAGTCCCTCAGGGCTAAATTGTTGGGCCCGTATTGTTCAACATCTACAGCAACGACATACCGACAACACTCAACACACAAGTGGCCATATTTGCAGATGACACCGCGTTATCCGCTCACTCATGGAAACCACATCTAATACACTTATATTTATAGGACCACCTTACAGTACTAGAATCATGGCTGAGCTACTGGAGAGTTAGGGTGACGTGGCCAAGTGCCAGGCTTTGCTTCTCTCCAAACGTAGGACACACCAACTCAACACACCACTAAAACTATTAGGCGAGGACATTCACTGGGGGAACCAGGTCAAATATCTGGGAGTCATACTCGACAGAGGCCTGACTTGGGACCCTCACATTACCAACACGTTAAAAAAAGCAAAAATTAGATTAACACAACTATATCCTATGCTTAACAGAACAAGCCCACTTTCACTACGGGCGGCCACTACTATATACGTATCTATGTTGCGCAGCATACTCACTTACGCATCACCCGTCTGGGGCCATGCAGGTAACACACGCACATGCAGACTACAGTTATTCCAAAACAAGGTTTGGCGAATAATCACGAAGGCACCTAGATGTACAAGATTAACACTGCTTCACACTGACTTGAAAGTGCCTTTCATCAAACAACACCTCCGACACTTAGCAACAAAGTTCTACAAACAGGCTCACGCACATACCACCTCAAAACTCATTTCCTCACTGGGTAGATATGACCCCACCCACGACACACACAGACGGCCGCTGTCCTTACTGACCGCCTAGCTCACACCATACCAACAAAATAAAATATACATACTAATAAATTCTGTATCACAGTTATGTTCAGGTGACGCAGGGGCACATCTCCAGGGTCGTAGCCTAGCCCCAACGGAAGTACTAATTTGATTGCATGCCTTTTCAGTTTCGAGTAGGCAGCAGAAGAAGAGGTGCATGTCAATCCTGCCATAGACTCACTAACAAGGTATTTGCAAGGTAATACCTCTCCTTATTCCTTAGCATAAGGTGATCCAAGCCCCCAGGGATCCTGCATGATCTGTAGCGGGATTTTTCCTGGCAGGGTTTCTTTCTTGCCAGGTTTTTTTCATCCCGCTCTTAGCGCGACACTTACCGTACTGTTTCATTTCACTATCTCCTGATTCTCCATGGAAAGAGCTTATGAGCTTGGTACATGGGCAATCAATCCCGTTTCCTTCACTCGCTCTAGGGATACTAACCGCATGCGCATGTGAGACGGAGGTAGCTCGCTAGAGGTTGGTTGCCACGAGGGCTAGGTTTTGGGGGCTCAGAACCGGATAAAAAAAAAAGAAACAGCATGCAACCAAGGGTTTCAACAATTACTGCTCGACTGGGGTAGTCTTCCTGGACATTGAAAAGGCCGTTGTCTGGCACAACGGGCTCTTAGCGAAACTTCATCACTATGGCCTTCCAGACGGGCTCATACACCTAGTTACTCATACCTGTCCAACCGTAAGTTTAGGGTTGATGTAAATTAAGCTCAATCTACACTACGGACTATACGGGCCGGAGTCCCTCAGGGCTAAATTATTGGGCCCGTATTGTTCAACATCTACATCAACGACATACCGACAACACTCAACACACAAGTGGCCATATTTGCAGATGACACCGCGTTATCCGCTCAGTCATGGAAACCACGTCTAATACACTTATATTTACAGGACCACCTTACAGTACTAGAATCATGGCTGAGCTACTGGAGAGTTAGGGTGACGTGGCCAAGTGCCAGGCTTTGCTTCTCTCCAAACGTAGGACACACCAACTCAACACACCATTAAAACTATTAGTCGAGGACATTCACTTGGGGAACTAGGTCAAATATCTGGGAGTCATACTGGACATAGGCCTGACTTGGGACCCTCACATTACCAACACGTTAAAAAAAGCAACAATTAGATTAACACAACTATATCCTATGCTTAACAGAAGAAGCCCACTTTCACTACGGGCGGCCACTACTATATACGTATCTACTGTCTGTTCAGAATGTGTTTGCGCCAGGGAGTGGTGAACTGTTCACGTGAACATAACGATTTCGGCAACCCTATTGGCTGAGTGACCTCGTGACAAAACTGAAATATCCTGCCGCCCGATTAACAGTTAGTCTGGAAACGTCCATGGTTACATTTGTTCGTCTGTTTATTGTGCCTAACATTTTTTAGTTGTGAGTGACAGTGGAATAATTTAAGATCGTTGTTTGTTATATTTGTGTTTGTGAGTTTGTGGTGTTGTTAAGTTTTTAAGGATTAACTTTTAAGCAATGTCATCCCCTGTCAAAAAAAATAAACGAGGACAAGTAATACACTCCGGGCAAAGACAAGTTATTTTACGCCTTTATAAAAATTTAAAGGATGAAAATCCAGAATGCCGTATCAAAGACATTTTGCAGAAAGTAGCGATATCTGCAGGAATTTCTGCTCGAAGTGTTTTTTCAATCGTTAAAGAAAAAAAAGAAATGGGTACACTGAAGTCTCCTGCCAAAAGGAAACCAAAAACCAAAACTATTTTTAATAATATGGATGACTTTTTAAAAACTGCTATAAGGAAGAAAGTACACGAGTTATTTTTTAAAAACGAACTTCCGACTTTAAATAAAGTACTACACTTAGTTAATACCGACGAACAGTTAGGCTTACCTAACCTAAGACGAACCACTTTGTTTCACATATTAAAAAAGCTAAATTTCAGGTAAGAGAAACGTAACCGTAAAAGTATACTGTTGGACAAAGAAGATATTATTCTATGGAGAAGAGATTACTTAAGAAAAATAAAAGCCTATCGCGAGGAAGGTGGTACGATTTATTATTTGGACGAAACGTGGGTCAATGCAGGCCATACGAAATCAAAGGTTTGGACAGATAAGTCAGTCTGTTCCAGTAAAGATGCTTTTCTGAGGGGTCTGTCGGCGGGTTTAAAATGTCCAACTGGAAATGGTAAGAGACTTATTGTGACTCATATTGGGTCACAAAAAGGTTTTGTTGAAGATGGACTGTTGATTTTCGAATCAAAATCAGATACTGACTATCATTCTGTACAAGTAGAACGCTTACCTACGACCCGTTGGAATAAGCAACAAATTCGAAATTGGTTGACTGACAAAGGGATTTTTTCAGATGAATCCATGTTGAAGGTCGAATTACTAAAACTCGTTTCCTATCATAGGCCAAATTACAAAAAATACGTTATCGATGAAATTGCTAAAGAAACAAATAGAATAGTTTTGAGAACCCCTCCTTATCACTGCGAATTAAACCCAATAGAAATGGTATGGGCTGAGGTTAAAGGTTATGTTGCGTCTAACAATGTGTCTTTTAACATTAAAGAGGTGCACAGACTGTTAACCGAAGGTGTCTCGCGTGTTACACCTGATAAGTGGGAAAAATATGTGAAACATGTGGTGGACGTTGAAGAGTCGAATATGTGGAAATTAGACAATATAATTGAAGACATCGAGCCATTCGTCATAGCTGTTGACGACAGTTCCTCGTCGTCATCGTCGTCATCGGAATCGGATTTTGCATACCCCTTAAACATGAAATAATAACATGGTAAGTTAAAAACTTGTAGCATAAATTATTGAATAGTCTTATTACTTTCATTAGTCTATAATTCTCTTTTTCGAATGATTAAGTGTACCAGTGTAAGACGTAGCCCAATTGCCGATGCATGATTGTGAACCGGACTCATAGCTTACCGTCCCTTGCACGTGTTCGCCTCGTGATAGTGTTTACATCAGGCGCAAACACATTCTGAACCGACTTTATGTTGCGAAGCATACTCACTTACGCATCACCCGTCTGGGGCCATGCAGGTAATACACGCACACGCAGACTACAGTTATTCCAAAACAAGGTTTTGCGAATAATCACGAAGGCACCTAGATGTACAAGATTAACACTGCTTCACACTGACTTGAAAGTGCCTTTCATCAAACAACACCTCCGACACTTAGCAACAAAGTTCCACAAACAGGCTCACGCACATACCACCTCAAAACTCATTTCCTCACTGGGTAGATATGACCCCACCCACGACACACACAGACGGCCGCTGTCCTTACTGACCGCCTAGCTCACACCATACCAACAAAATAAAATATTCATACTAATAAATTCTGCTTCACAGTTATGTTCAGGTGACGCAGGGGCACATCTCCAGGGTTGTAGCCTAGCCCCAACGGAAGTACTAATTTGATTGCATGCCTTTTCAGTTTCGAGTAGGCAGCAGAAGAAGAGGTGCATGTCATTCCTGCCATAGACTCACTAACAAGGTATTTGCAAGGTAATACCTCTCCTTATTCCTTAGCATAAGGTGATCCAAGCCCCCAGGGTTCCTGCATGATCTGTCGCGGGATTTTTCCTGGCAGGGTTTCTTTCTTGCCAGGTTTTTTTCATCCCGCTCTTAGCGCGACACTTACCATACTGTTTCATTTCACTCTCTCCTGATTCTCCATGGAAAGAGCTTATGAGCTTGGTACATGGGCAATCAATCCCGTTTCCTTCACTCGCGGTAGGGATACTAACCGCATGCGCATGTGAGACGTAGGTAGCTCGCTAGAGGTTGGCTGCCACGAGGGCTAGGTTTTGGGGGCTCAGACCCGGGTAAAAAAAAAGAAACAGCATGCAACCAAGGGATTCAACAATTACTGCTCGACTGGGGTAGTCTTCCTGGACATTGAAAAGGCCGTTGTCTGGCACAATGGGCTCTTAGCGAAACTTCGTCACTATGGATTTCCAGACGGGCTCATACATCTAGTTAGCTCATACCTGTCCAACCGTAAGTTTAGGGTTGATGTAAATTAAGCTCAATCTACACTACGGACTATACGGGCCGGAGTCCCTCAGGGCTAAATTATTGGGCCCGTATTGTTCAACATCTACATCAACGACATACCGACAACACTCAACACACAAGTGGCCATATTTGCAGATGACACCGCGTTATCCGCTCAGTCATGGAAACCACGTCTAATACACCTATATTTACAGGACCACCTTACAGTACTAGAATCATGGCTGAGCTACTTTAGAGTTAGGGTGACGTGGCCAAGTGCCAGGCTTTGCTTCTGTCCAAACGTAGGACACACCAACTCAACACACCACTAAAACTATTAGGCGAGGACATTCACTGGGGGAACCAGGTCAAATATCTGGGAGTCATACTCGACAGAGGCCTGACTTGGGACCCTCACATTACCAACACGTTAAAAAAAGCAACAATTAGATTTACACAACTATATCCTATGCTTAACAGAAGAAGCCCACTTTCACTACGGGCGGCCACTACTATATACGTATCTATGTTGCGCAGCATACTCACTTACGCATCAGCCGTCTGGGGTCATGCAGGTAACACACGCACACGCAGACTACAGTTATTCCAAAACAAGGTTTTGCGAATAATCACGAAGGCACCTAGATGTACAAGATTAACACTGCTTCACACTGACTTGAAAGTGCCTTTCATCAAACAACACCTCCGACACTTAGCAACAAAGTTCTACAAACAGGCTCACGCACATACCACCTCAACACTCATTTCCTCACTGGGTAGATATGACCCCACCCACGACACACACAGACGGTCGCTGTCCTTACTGACCGCCTAGCTCACACCATACCAACAAAATAAAATTTACATACTATTAAATTCTGCTTCACAGTTATGTTCAGGTGACGCAGGGGCACATCTCCAGGGTCGTAACCCAGCCCCAACGGAAGTACTAATTTGATTGCATGCCTTTTCAGTTTCGAGTAGCCAGCAGAAGAAGAGGTGCATGTCATTCCTGCCATAGACTCACTAACAAGGTATTTGCAAGGTAATTCCTCTCCTTATTCCTTAGCATAAGGTGATCCAAGCCCCCAGGGTTCCTACATGATCTGTCGCAGGGTTTTTCCTGGCAGGGTTTCTTTCTTGCCAGGTTTTTTTCATCCCGCTCTTAGCGCTACACTTACCGTACTGTTTCATTTCACTATCTCCTGATTCTCCATGGAAACAGCTTATGAGCTTGGTACATGGGCAATCAATCCCGTTTCCTTCACTCGCGGTAGGGATACTAACCGCATGCGCATGTGAGACGGAGGTAGCTCGCTAGAGGTTGGCTGCCATGAGGGCTAGGTTTTGGGGGCTCAGACCCGGGTAAAAAAAAAGAAACAGCATGCAACCATGGGATTCAACAATGACTGCTCCACTGGGGTAGTCTTCCTGGACATTGAAAAGGCCGTTGTCTGGCACAACGGGCTCTTAGCGAAACTTCGTCACTATAGCCTTCCAGACGGGCTCATACACCTAGTTACTCATACCTGTCCAACCGTAAGTTTAGGGTTGATGTAGATCAAGCTCAATCACACTACGGACTATACGGGCCGGAGTCCCTCAGGGCTAAATTGTTGGGCCCGTATTGTTCAACATCTACAGCAACGACATACCGACAACACTCAACACACAAGTGGCCATATTTGCAGATGACACCGCGTTATCCGCTCACTCATGGAAACCACATCTAATACACTTATATTTATAGGACCACCTTACAGTACTAGAATCATGGCTGAGCTACTGGAGAGTTAGGGTGACGTGGCCAAGTGCCAGGCTTTGCTTCTCTCCAAACGTAGGACACACCAACTCAACACACCACTAAAACTATTAGGCGAGGACATTCACTGGGGGAACCAGGTCAAATATCTGGGAGTCATACTCGACAGAGGCCTGACTTGGGACCCTCACATTACCAACACGTTAAAAAAAGCAAAAATTAGATTAACACAACTATATCCTATGCTTAACAGAACAAGCCCACTTTCACTACGGGCGGCCACTACTATATACGTATCTATGTTGCGCAGCATACTCACTTACGCATCACCCGTCTGGGGCCATGCAGGTAACACACGCACATGCAGACTACAGTTATTCCAAAACAAGGTTTTGCGAATAATCACGAAGGCACCTAGATGTACAAGATTAACACTGCTTCACACTGACTTGAAAGTGCCTTTCATCAAACAACACCTCCGGCTCTTAGCAACAAAGTTCTACAAACAGGCTCACGCACATACCACCTCAACACTCATTTCCTCACTGGGTAGATATGACCCCACCCACGACACACACAGACGGTCGCTGTCCTTACTGACCGCCTAGCTCACACCATACCAACAAAATAAAATTTACATACTATTAAATTCTGCTTCACAGTTATGTTCAGGTGACGCAGGGGCACATCTCCAGGGTCGTAGCCCAGCCCCAACGGAAGTACTAATTTGATTGCATGCCTTTTCAGTTTCGAGTAGGCAGCAGAAGAAGAGGTGCATGTCATTCCTGCCATAGACTCACTAACAAGGTATTTGCAAGGTAATACCTCTCCTTATTCCTTAGCATAAGGTGATCCAAGCCCCCAGGGTTCCTGCATGATCTGTCATGGGATTTTTCCTGGCAGGGTTTCTTTCTTGCCAGGTTTTTTTCATCCCGCTCTTAGCGCGACACTTACCGTACTGTTTCATTTCACTATCTCCTGATTCTCCATGGAAAGAGCTTATGAGCTTGGTACATGGGCAATCAATCCCGTTTCCTTCACTCGCGGTAGGGATACTAACCGCATGCGCATGTGAGACGGAGGTAGCTCGCTAGAGGTTGGCTGTTACGAGGGCTGGGCGGGTTTTTTCGGGCTCAGACCCAGGTAAAAAAAAAAAAAAAAAAAAAAATTATATTTCGATTATTACTGTGTTTACGTATTTATTGGATTTGAGGTAAAACTTTTTCTTCGAGATTTAAAGTGAAATATAAAAACTGTACTAAGTTCAAATGGAATAATTTTAATGTAAAAAACTACTTTTAAAAGTTACATAAGTTGCATTATAAAATATGTCAAATACAAACTCACGTTTAATAAAATTTATACATGTATTAATGAGCGTAATAAAACAAAGATTTTAGTTTTTACAGATTCAGAAGACAAATAGAAAAATGCTAAGCACTCTCATACTTCTAATCACCACTTGTAGGGATAACTGTAAAGCTACCAAGAAAGTGGCTTTATGAAATTATGTTGGGGCACTCAGGGATATCTCTTTACTGCCTTGATGGGACATTTGCTTACATAAAGGGGCAGGAGGGGATTATGGGAACTGTTTAATAACTCTTCTTTTTTTCTTATTTTCAAAGTAAATTCAAATTTGTTTAGTAGTGTTATATCGCTAACGTATAAACACACAATAAGGCATAATTATAAGTTCCAGTCCCAAACAATTAACTGAAGCATTAAAAGGCTCGTATTTTGAAGAAAACGTAGCAGTGTTGTACACGGTACTGCAATCTAGGCATCATCGTAATATCAGGAGTTATAATTATATCAACCACTGTATTTTTATAGTGCAGGGTTCCTGCATGATCTGTCGCGGGATCTTTCCTGGCAGGGTTTCTTTCTTGCCAGGTTTTTTCATCCCGCTCTTAGCGCGACACTTTCCGTACAGTTTCATTTAACTATCTCCTGATTATCCATGGAAAGAGCTTATGAGCTTGGTACATGGGCAATCAATCCCGTTTCCTTCACTCACGGTAGGGATACTAACCGCATGCGCATGTGAGACGGAGGTAGCTCGCTAGAGGTTGGCTGCCACGAGGGCTGGGCGGGTTTTAATGGCTCAGACCCGGGTAAAAAAAAAGCTTATTAGCTTGGACTCTTGCCTGAGTGCTTGTGCAGGTAGGACGTATTTTCCAAGCCTTTGTCAAAAAAAGGCGCGGCATAGTGCCTTTGTGTGCAGTGCACGTGTGTTCGATTGTTCCGAATATAGGCATTTAAGTTTAGTGAACTCTTTAACAGAACTAAATTTAAGTGTTACTGTGAATTGTGTTGTGTTAGTTTTTAATTAAAAACAAGTGATAGCATAAGATTATAAATTTAAATAGGCTAGACGTTTAGAGGTCTTAGATCTAGGCTAGCGTAAAGACTTACAACCGTGACAAAACTCTTTAGGTTTTAATTTACTTCAGAGACAAGGTTATGGCTGTCTTTTAACAGTCTAAGTAGCTCCAGTTTAATTATTTTAATTTGAAATATTTCATTTTTTTTTGTTTTTTTTTTAAACCTGACTACCTGTACCTGCAGTAACCCCACTTTTTACATACAAGCCGACTTGCTATCTCTACACATTCCCTGGTAATGTCGAATTTAGAGGCACAACGCGGGACCCCTAAGCGACGAGGCTAAGTCAATGGGGACAAGTTCCTCTCAGGGTAAGTCCACCCCCTTGAGGGTGTACGGACCTGCGAGGGCGTCTTCCGCGGCTATGGCGGTGGCGCTTGGCGGGCCCTCCGACGGCCAATCTCGACAAGCCACTCCTCTCAGCACCTACTCCCAATCAGAGCGAGGCACTGACTACACTAAGACGGAGGGTTCTGCTGCTGAATCCGCCAACGATGATGCCGGGTATCGGCCTGTCGTAAGGAGGAAGAGGAAGAAGCAGACTCGCCAGTCCGACCCCGGTACCGAAACCACGGCGAAACGAAAGACCGTGGACCCTGTGAAGACTGCTGACGCTGTTGCCAGCGCAGTGGCTCACAGAGCTCCACAAAAGGTCACTGACTCGCCGATGACAGACTCAGCTGAAAACATAAAATCTATCAGCGCAGCGGCCAAAATCCCTGCAATCACGATCTACCCAGATCACCACCGCTTAATCGACATTAGTAAGGAATTCAAGTCCAAATACAACCCTTACTTTTATTTGGCAACGAAGGTGAAGGATGGAGTGAAGCTTCAAACCAGCACCTACGAAGACTACGTTAACCTCCAGAGGTACCTTGGGGAGAAGGGTGTGTCCCACCACGTATTCCGCCTCGAAAATGCAAGGACATTTAAAGTAGTAGTTCGAGAGGTGGATGAATACACCGAAACAGCGGAGGTCGGAAACGACCTTAAAAGAAGGGGTATGGAGGTCCTCAAAGTGTCCCAAATGAAGGGACACTTTACCAAGGAGCCTCTGCTCGTGAAGCAATGGCGCTGACCAGTATTTGTTTCATGCGGGTACGAGTGGAAGCTTACAGGCAGCCCACAGGTCCTGTACAATGCTTCAACTGCCAGAGGATAGGCCATACAACAAGCTGTAGTGCTGTAGAGCATACAACTCCTCGGTGCTTTAAATGTGGCGAGGGCCAGGATTCCAAGACCTACACAAAAGATCGAGACCACTTCAAGTGTGTTATCTGCGGGGCTAACCACACCGCGAACTATCGAGGCTGCGCCATTTACAAGCAGGCCGCCAAATCCAAGGCCCAGGCAAAGAAGAAGCTCGATGGGGATAAACCCCAAAACCGGCCCCTTCAGCCAAAACAAAAACACAGGTTCCTGCTCCACGGTACACAACACCGAACATTTCCTACGCCCAAGCATCTGCTTCGGCTACCTCTGGAAAGCCGGTGCAAATGCCACCTCCTACCATTACTTCCCCCAAACCGGCCCTAATACCTACACCTAACTTACTGACACCCAATACCATTTCTGGCCCTAAGGCAGGGTCGTCAACGACACCCCCGTTCCTAAAGCCAGGGTTAATCCCCCGCAAAAGGAACGAGAGGATAAACGCCCCAAGCCCACAAAGGCCAGGACGGTTCCCCAACCCCAGCCAGAGCCACATGTTGCTCCTGCAGCACCCGTTAACCTACCCCTGACCACACCTAACTCGTCCGCTTCTATAGACTGGGCGAAAGGAACCTTTGAACCGCTCCTAAGAGTTGTTAACTCTGCTCTGACCTGGGAAGCCTTCACGGGCGGACTGGGTCTTTTCATTGTTTAGACCTTATCCTCACCTCCCATAACCTTCTCAGAATTCCTGACTTCCTTCATCCAGTACGTCTCTTCTGTCAACCATGTATAGGTTACCGGTCCTGATATGGGATGCCAACGGCGTTAAATATAAAAAACTAGAGCTTTTTCGCTATATGCAAAGAAATAACTATAAACTTATTACAGAAACACACCTAAACCCCCAAGATAAATTCTCAATGCCAAACTTTAAAGTTTACCGCACTGACAGGACAACTAGAGGCCGCGGTGGTACGGCTATAATAATAGATAAACGCATTAGACATTTTGAATTGTTTTTGCCCGCACTCACATGCGTTGAAGCAACAGCTATTAGGCTTGAGCTCAACGGCAGCACAACAACACTTGCATCAGCGTACAAACCCCCGGGTTCTGTTGATTACACTCGCGATTTAGAAGTCCTTTTACAGACCTCCAGTAGGGTAATAATCGCCGGGGAGCAATTCTAAACACACATGCTGGGGCTGAGTCTACAAACACAGGAGACCGGCAACTTCAAACCTTCTTACAAAACACAACAGTTATACTGCTGGCCCCTCCTGAATCAACACACCACAGCACTTACCACACGGAAGACATTTTGGATATAGCTATTGCGAAAGGTCTGCTAGTGTCACCGCAACTTCACGTCGATAGAGATCTGAATTCAGATCACTACCCCGTGATAATGGCGGTTTCTGGAAGCCCTGCTCGCAAAGAGCTAAGGAACGTGCTGAACTACAGACTGGCTGACTGGGAGTTATTCCAGTCCCAGCTGGACAGCACTCTACCTGCCACCCTAAATGTCGACTCACCACTGGACATAGACAAAGCCGTCGGTAGCCTTACGATGGCAATACGTACTGCGATTACTAACGCGGTAGTAGTTATATGTCAGCCCAAACACTATGTACACATACTAAAGCACATACTACAGCTAATCACCCGGCGAAATAGGATCCGGCGGGCATTGCAACACGGGGTAAACAGATGCATTCCACACACAACACTTAAGAGGCAAATTAGGCGGGAACTAATTCAGTACAAAGTCGATGGCTTCCAAGCGGAATTGGCGACCTTAAACACAACAGATACACCCATCTGGCCGATGGTCAAACACTTCACCCGAGAACCGCTGCGCTATCCCCCACTCATCCGCCCGAATGGGGAGGGGGGCAACCCGGTCGACAAAGTTAACTTGTTTGCTGACACGCTTGAGAGCACGTTCCAAGCAAACGATAACCAGCTGATGCAGCCGTTAAAGCTAAAGTAGATTTAGAAACAGCAGAGTTATCCTACTGCCCTACATTAGAGCCAAACACTGACACTACAATCACAGAGATAAAGTGGGCAATCTCACAAACAAACTCTAGGATAGCTCCTGGACCAGACACCATCACCAACACAACGCTAAAAAACCTCACGGAGAAAGTCATAATTTATCTGTCAAACATCTATAATGCTATACTCCGGACACAACACTTCCCGGACGCTTGGAAGGAGGCCAAGATCTTGGTCTTCCCCAAACCGGGAAAAGACCACAGCAAACCTGATTCATACAGACCGATAAGCTTGTTGAATACGATGGGCAAGGTATTTGAAAAAATTTTGCTCAAACGTATCAACAAGCATATCTACACACATAATATACTGAGGCCAGAGCAATTTGGCTTTAGGACAAAACACTCGGCTACGCATCAGCTTATGAGAGTGGTGGAGCATGCAACCAAGGGTTTCAACAATTACTGCTCGACTGGGGTAGTCTTCCTGGACATTGAAAGGGCCTTTGACCGGGTCTGGCACAGCGGGCTCTTAGTGAGACTACGTAACTATGGCTTTCCAATTGAGTAGAAAATATTATATTAGAAAATATTTTTTCAGTGAATAAATTAAAATCACATTATCTAACATTTATAAAAAATTAACAACGTATTAAAGTCTTTACGATTTTAAAAATCTAATATCCTTGACCACATAACTTACCGATTGTTTTCACATTTCCTTCCAAAAAATAATCACATTTTTTTATTCTGAATTTCTAACTCTTTAGATTCTCTCTATATTCTATTAGAACTATCTTCATTGAAAACCTGTTTCTTCGTATAATCAGGGTTGAAATATCTGTCATAAATACCACATATAATAATCCGTGTTAAATCAGAATTTGACAACCGTATTTTAATAATGATGTATAAATTGCAACAGTTATTCAACTAGCATCTTATATTATAAAATATTAATTATCCATATAGGTTAGAACTTTGATGAAGTGATTGTACAACGAAAAAATCTAAGATACGTTCGCAAACATAGTTGCTTTTTAATGTAATTTGACAGTAGCACTGTGATTGTTTTACTTTCAAACTCGTAAAAAAATATTCATTTACACAAAAAAAATACGCACAAAATATATACGCTTTATTAATAAATATCTACATAAATCTATATAGAAGGTGTAATAATGGTTTTATGGTAAATTTTAAGACATAGTGTAACACAAAGTACTACATGACAGTCAGGGCAGAAATATCTGGAGTCTCTCCTTATATCTTTGCTGTTTGCAAGGGGGTCGAGCACAAATTACATTTTATTTTTTTTGCGGTTTGTAGTAATATCTCTGAAATGTCGCCCTGCTAGTCTAAGGGGTGTTTGGGTTGAGCTAGGACATTAAAGGCATGAAGAAGACGAAACAAATTTGGAAACGCGGTGCAATATCCTGGACTTTAATAAGTAATAATTTATTATAAATGTTACAAAATGTTATTTTAATTTATTCACTGTAAAATATATCCTAATTTTTAAGTAATTTCATTGTACTTAATAATAATAAATAATTTAATAATTATTTTAATTAGGTTTTATATAATATAAAGTTTAAAATTTGGACTCAATCGGATTATGACCCGGTTCTTCATATATATATATATATATATATATATATACAGTAAACTCCCGATTATCCGTGGAATAGGGTGGCCCGGCAACGCCGGATAACGAATTTCCCGGATAATCCGCTATGAACAAATAATACGCAAAACGATCGATAAAATCGATTATTATACCATAATATTACACAAGTGACCCCGCTTAGTGCAATTCACAAATAATCTTCAGAGGACAAAATAAATACAGAAAATAATTTAAATTGTCAATGTATTTGACGGATTATAACATGTTCATTTATATGTCTAACTATTTACAATACGTGCATAAGTATATGTCAAAAGTAAGTATGTATGTACGTATGTTTCCTTTACACATAATACTTTCACTTTTTAACAAAAAAAATCTGTCACTTTCGTCTGTTTTTTTGTGAGCATTGATGTAGCTTTAATGTGCGATCTAAGTTTCTTGAGAACCATTTTGTCGTACAGTGTCTACTTGTGCCACGTGTGTCACAAAGCCATAAAGATCGATAATGTATAGGATGAATAATCGGGAGTTTACTGTATATAAAACTTATAAATACATAACAATTCTTTTAGTCTTTTAAAATTTTTCAGAATAATGGATTGCAAAGTTTAAAAATCCTTTATAAACCAATTTTGGTGAAAATCCTTATAGTAGATTTCGAGAAATATTTACATGAATATATAAATTTAAATATAATCTATAAATACACACACACACACACACACACACACACACACATATATATATATATATATATATATATATATGTTTATTTATATACATACAGTATACACAATTATTAGTCGTTTAAGAATATTAATTAATTAAATTTAATGAATCATATTATCTTTATATGGGAAAACATCTTTTCACATAAAGGGACAAGACAAGCAATATACTTTTTTCTTCCATTTGGTTTAAATATATGATTACATATTGATTTCATAAAATAGCCGTTCTTTAGTATAGGTTAAGTGGAAGAACAGCTGATTTTATGTTATAGGTTATGTGGTAGAACATCTGTTTTATGCTATGTTACCTTACTAATATTATTTGTAGTTTTTTTATTAAAATGTAACTAAAATAAATTTTTTTTTGTTGACCTCAGTAGGAATTGATTTTTTTTTTTTTTAATATATTAATTGTAGGAGATGGAGATGGAATACGGTAGACTTTCAACATAAAACATAACAAGAAATGAAGCTTTACATTCATCTTCAAGTCAAATTCAGCCAAATCCAATGACGTCTTTGGGTATATCTAATATGACTAACATATGTAATATAGGCCAAAGCGAATATATTATCTCATACCCTAGAAAACTGCCTATGTCATACATTACGAAAAAGATCCCAATAGACACTAAAAAAGAAATTGATGACATACTATTGAAAAAGACTTTCAACCTGTTTGTGCAATAATTAAGTAAAAGTTACTGACAAACTGTTGCTATAATTATATTAACGAAATAATATTACTTGATGCTAATATACCCCAAAATAGAATGTAGGATGCTAAGGCAAGGTTAGCTATGAAATCTAATAGAGTTAGTGGGAAAGTTCACTTACTTGTAAGCAGTTGTCTGTCACAACTATAACTGGTGGTAGTACTACGTTCGGCTGCAAGATAAGTAGAGACAGCGCTCCCAATCGGGGCTACTTCAAATGACCAAAGATCATCTAACCAAAATACGCAGCTGTCAAATAAAAAAATACGGGACATTCAAATAATCGTAATACACGAACTTTAAACAACCAAATACGCGCATTTCAAATAACAAAAGACACCGACTTCAACTAAAAGTAATGTTGCGGGTTATCGCTATGCCGCTCCGCAGGCGTTCAACGCACAACTTGAAGTTAATAAATAAATGGGAAGTAATATTTCTATAAATATCTAAACTTAGTACTTATCATTACTACCTTTAAATTATTTCTCAAAATGCTACGGTTTAACTTTATCGTTATTAAAATAAATGTAATGCTGAAATATTATTTGGTTTGATTAGACCATAGATCGTAAAGCATCTTCTTATAATTGTAAATAATCTACTTAAACATCATTTTGAACATTGAGTGTAGTTACAAAATAATGGGAAATGATACAGTGATTATTTTTGTAAACAATTAAAGATTTAACAACATATTAAAACATAAATAACGTAATCAAAACCTCATAACTTCTTGTGTAAATTAGCAATATCTTTCGACTTGGTTATAGCATAGCATCTTATTATGTTTTTAAATATCGTTTTGAATAAAAGCGTAATTATAAAACGATAAGTAATATTATGAAATTGAATATTATTAAAATGTTTCTAGATGTAAACAGAATACTGAGCCCTTAATATTAAAGTAAAATAATTTTTCATCAAGGAACTACAACTTACAATAGATCATAAAATAGACAATAAAATCATAAAGCAATTTAAACAACTAACACTTGTATTATACCAATACCGTACTAAATTATTTTTTTTTAATATGCATATATAAAAATGAATGTTTGTGTGTGTGTCTTTATGTTATAGACGCCTAAACCGCTGAACTATAAATTTGGAGGGTATGTTTAACATTTTCCCTCCATCTGTGAAATTTTGTGTATATCCATCCACATGGCTCCGCCCCAGAGGCTTAGGATGGTTCAGTGTACAGCCTTCCATAAGTCTAATGTTAGAATGTATATCTATATTAGCGTTACTTAATTAATTAAAATAATTATAAACATAATGCAAAATTAAAATACATTATAAATATTTTATATTGTTTAAAATTGGTAGATTCTTTGTACAATTAGTCCTATTGCTATCACGCATATTTATATTAAAAGTATGGTCGACGATAATACTCTTGCGAAATTTGAATCCACCAAAGTTGTGCCAGACTATCCACAAAAAAACTGACAACCAACTTGAACCGGGCAGAAATCATAGGGGACAAGTTCAAAGGAGAGATGGTTTTAATTTCATGATTACCGATAATTTCATCAGATCTACCCATTGATTTCAAAAGACTATAATTTCCTTTGCGTCTTGCATTTGCAATAACCATAAACAAAGTACAAGCTTGTTATCCATTGCTGGATTAAATTTTGAGCATTCGAACTTCAATTTCCTACTATTACATGTGGCGTGCTCACGTGTTGCGACACCTAAAATTTGTATGTTTATAAGAATAATGTATTGAAGAAAAACATTGTCTATCCTCTAGCGTTGCAGTAAGAGAAATATGTTTGATTTGCTTTTCTTATTAGAAAATTATGATCTCAGGCGCAGCAACATGCGCAGGGTAAAGCTAGTATTTACATATTTATACTAAAGAAATTCCTAAATAAAAGCTATATATATTTACATAGATAAAAGGGAGGGCATGGAAGGAAATTTCTAATAGGAAAGAGCAAACGAATAAAATACCGTATAATAATATAGCGTCTGGGAATTTTTTTTTCAAATATTTGAAAGTACAAATTTTATCGCCAGTTCGTTTACGAATTTGGTTACCTAAACAATAACAATGTGATGCATAACAACATTCACATATTTTTATTTATTAGCAATCAACTCGACTAGGCAAATAACACGAATTTGTAGATTCACAAATGTGTCATCTTCAGAATTGCCCAAATTTTTTTTTTTTAAAGTTCACATTTTCTAAATGAATAGCCTATTTCTTGACAATAACTTGTGCAATGCTTTCTGAAAATAATGAGAACAGCTTTGCTGTATTAAAAATATAGACTGGGTTTTTTTTTATTGCTTACTGTATTCACAACTCCGAAAAAAGACTAAATTTAGTGTCCCACAAACAAGATTGCAGTATTACCAGCTCAGAAAACATAGATGTAATATATTGTCTACATTCCAGATGTAACGATACTGGTCAAATTATACCTGCCAGATTAGGAAAAGGAAGCATAAAAATATATATTTATATATACTGGGTAAAAGTGGGGTGGTTTTTACACAACCAAGTCATCTTTGTGTCGATATGAATATAATCATACAACAAATCGGCACGCCTGACATTGGTCTTTTTCAACATTGCCCGCTTACAACTTACATATTGCACATGAGCAATACAGATCGCGTCTACAAATGACTTCAAAAGGTTTTGTAAATATACTTTGCTGATTCAGGTTAGGTTTGATAAACCAAATTTTGCTACCGTTGTGGCTGGTGTCAACTCTTATATCGATACAAAATGTAATCACTTCCTTGTTTATATTTTTTATGCCAATTACCTGGAAAAATCCTAATTATAACCACAGCAAAAATAGGTTTATTTGTAATAATAGGTAAATTAATGCCTCTCGTTAATCTCGACACTCTCGAGAATATTATAGGATAATGTTATTAAATGTCAAAATAACGTTTAGCACATTTGTCAAAAATATTATCTCCAATTACAGCTCCATTATTTAGGCTACAATGAAAATAATGGAAAGAACCCCAATACCACAAAAAATAACAAATAGAACATTTAAAACATTAAAACAATTATTACAAAATTACAATCTAGCAAACAAGAAGTTACAAACTAGAATCATCATTCTAGCTTGTAACTTATCTTTTTATAGATTGTAATAAGACCCTCTAATGATGACATGGTCATCGAAATGTACATAAGGGTTTAATCTTAAGTAACTTGTTTTATTTGTTATTTTTTGTGGTATTGAGGTTCTTTCCAATATTTTCATTGTAATATATTGTACCACTGTGCTCTTGATATTGTGTATTATTTAGGTTGTCTAACTCGACACAAGACCTTAGCTGTCATGGGCCACCTCTTTCTGCTTACGTTGGAGGAGGGGGGAAAAATTGTGCAATTTTTTTTTACTTTGTGGAAAACTTTTTTTTAACTTAAACTTTAAAACAGGTAGTTTCGTCTCATTGTGATACATAAATGTACTCTGATAACCTACCAATTTCACATCTAAAATAACTCGAATAAAAACCCCAATCCCAGTTAGGCAAAAGTGAAAGTATCATAATTTGAATATTCTCAATTACCTTCATGATTTTTATGCCATATTGGACATTCTCACCTTGAGTTTTACATGACCAAATTGTAAACCCTTATGAATACAATAGCTTCAATTGATTTGATGGACACGAGTGCCCTAATTAGGGATAAGATACAGGTTATCGATTTTGTCACAATTTCATCCCCAGCTACAACCCCTTTATTTGAACAAATGAAAGCTTACCTTACAAAATTGCAATTTAATTCTAAAAATTAGAATAAATTATTTGTAACGAATATAAAATATCTTGAGGTGTGTAAAAAGAACATAACTCTTAATAAATTAAAGTTCTAGAGCAAATAAAGTTTTACAGTTTTCAAAGGTGAAATGGTTAGGTTTAGAAATAACCTGCACAGTAAATTAAGTACAGTATAATTGGAATTTACAATTAAAAGTTGGCAAGCGGATACTAATGAGAATTGGGACACGTTTTGTAAAAAAGTTAATGTAGCGAACAAATATTTGATCGAAGTTAAAACATTTCCAAGAAAATTAAGCAGATTGATGAGAAATATATCAGACAGATCTAATAACCAAGCTTTGCTTGAAAATGAAACAATAATAAAAATTTATCCTGTGGGAAAAGGAAATATTAAGTAAAGGTTTAATTGTTGATATTAGGAAAGAGGTATGCCTACTGATAAGTGAATAGAAGTTATTGAGTGGTATAACATTTTAAAATGAAACGGATAAAAATTGATAACATTAAAGAATTGAAAATAAATTAGGGAATAATGATTTTCAACAAAGCGTTCTACAACAGATTTATTTCAATGCATTTTAGGAACAAAATGATGATACAGCTAATCACCTTTAATTGCCAAACTTTATATGAAAAATGTTAGAGGAAATAAAGAAATAAACTGTTGTATTTTCCTAAACTAAGAAATTGATGTAGAAGATATTCTCAATATTAAAGAGCATATAGAACATTTCTTAATTTATTATCAATATATCAACAATCAACATAAAATTTACCTATGAAATAAAAGATAATAAATGTTTAGTTTCAAGTATTAGAAACAATAATAATAATACCCTACTGAATTCTAGCCAGTAAATTCTATCATTGTAAATCTTAAATTAGCAGCATTCAAGTATATGGTCAATAGAATAATTATAATTCCTTTGAATAAAAATAATTTGAATTTTGACAGAATTAAAGAAATAAATAAATTTAATGGATATAATCCCAGAATAAGGAATATATGAAGAAAACAAAATTCAAAAAAGATTTCACCACTTTAATAAGAGAAAATATTAAAAATAAATACATTAGGCTACCATTTGATATGGATATAACAAAAGGTTTAGAAGTTTTTTTAAAAAAGAAAGTAAATATTAAAGTATAAAGACTGAAATATTTACCAGGTGACCCAAAAGACAAAATACAGTAAATAAGTTAGATAAATCAGGGAGTTATAAAAACAAATTTAATTCTCGTTGTAAAGTTTTCATTGACCAAACAAAAAAACTTCCAAAAGACTCAAAGAGCATATTAGCCATATACAATTTTAAACCTGAAAAATCAAGTATTGCTGATCACATCTTAAACACTAAACAGGCTAAAACAAATGATCTTAAATTAGTGAACAATGTTAAAACAAAAAGGCTGTAAAGTGTTAGAAGTTTGTGTATTAATATATGACGATATCATTATAACTACTGATAAAGAGCCTATCTGGAACTCTCAATTACATTGGTTAATTAGGAGATGGTTCTAATCTTATAAAAAAAAATATTTTTGTATTTTGGTAAAATTGGAAAATGTGTTATGGTAACTCTCTAACAAAGAAGTTAAGAAGCAGGACCTTGCTGCAGAGGAGGAAATTATTACACCATTTGTCAGACAATGTAAAGAAGGTGTGGCAAAGTAGGGACAAGTGTATATAGTTGATGAAAATCTTGTCATAAATATAATTTATTGTGTTAATAACCACTGAGGACGATTTCTGTGGAATCGAAATATGAAAAAGGTGTTGAAAAAGTTATGTGGTATAGGTTTTATTTATTTTAATTGGTGTAATTTTAATGCTTATAGGTTGTAACAAGAATATCTGTGCACACAACTGACCTTTGGATGTCACTAGAAAAAGATCCAATAATCTTAGATATAATATTAATCTTATTTAAATGCAGTTTCGAATTTAAAATGAATATACAAGTGCTCTTGAAAAAGTCATTGAATAGGAGCTTAAATTGAATTAAAGAGAGGAACAAGTGAAAATGGGTCCATAGAATAAAAACCATTATTCAAAATCATAATTAGTAGTAGTTAATTACAAACTTTATTTTACTACTGTAGCCTATTTATATTGTGTGCTTTGAACAATCACAAATTGTAAGATATTGTGCCAAATTAAGGTGCAAGTCAATAAAATGAGTACTGGGTATTGCAAATGTTGTTCCAAATTATAAACAAAACCAAACAAAAGTTGCTTGTTGTAGTCATCTTGAATTCACTGACTAAACTATAACTATATGCCCTTAGGTATTCACTTAGTTAAGAATCATTGTAACTTGTAAGCATGAAATAACATTAAATGATGAGGTCAATACATGGAATAATAATTTGCTTTATGAGTTATTAAGATAGTTTTGTAATTGAAACTTTATTTTTGTATGTTCTTAAAAAACTGAGATGCTAAAAATATTCACAAGTTGCTAGAAATCAAAACGTTTATGGATGGCTTTTGATAGCAGTAGAAAATATTAGTTGGGGTTAAATAAAAATGGTGTTCTTGTCTATACAATTTGTATCAATTATTTAATTTTCCATGTTTTGTAGAATGAAAAAAATTCAATTAAAAATTTTTTTCAATAAAATGATCAAGAGTATTATTTTATTCCATCTTTAACTTGAATTACTACTTTTAAACTTAACATATAATAATTTCATACTTCCCTGTAAAAGCATTTACTTTTTTGTGCTCATGAGCAAAGCTGGCCCGATACATTTTTCCCATTGTCTACTTAGACCATAATTGACCCCAGTAATAAATGACAGATGTATGAATGTTCGATGCAATATATTCTGTTTTGTGCATGGGATAGTGTCTGTCGACTTGTTATCACAAAAAAAATGGGATGTGTGCACAAGTTTAATAATTCTATAAGGTGTGTGATACTAATAGTGCTTTGTTATAGTTTTGTACTTGGGAATCAACAGTACCTTTAATTACTATCTAAGGCACACTACCTCAATGAAAAAAATAAATAAATAAATAAAGCCAAAATGTTGAATTACTAATGTTACGCTGTGTACTACCAAAAACGTATACGTGGTGTATAGATATATAAAAAGAGCGGTACTGAAATATGCAACGTTATAATTAACTAATACCAATTAATTGTATTTTTAAAGTTGGTTTTTATTATAAATATTATTACTTAATTATAAACTATTTTATTTATTACTAATATTAATATTTAATTTTCATGTTATTATTTGAATTTAAACAGGCCTTCTATATTTATCGCCACAGGCCTCATTTTTCACTGCCAGGAAGTTAGTGTTAACACTTGCTGGTGCTGGAACCATGTAAAGGTAGAATTTTAGATTGGTGTAAATTGTTTTCTAAAGTTAAACTAATTCTTTAAACAAGTGTAAGGGAAAGTTTGACATCAGGAGGGGTCAAAGAACTCACACAAGCAGGGTGTAACTGCTACATAAAATGAAGAATTCAAACAGCAAAAACCATTGGCAAAAGGTTCAGTGGTTCAATATTTAAAACTTTAATCCTATTTGGCTAAGACACGATAAGAGGAGTTAAAATGCTTGCTTAAACTCCTGACAGGTGTGGCTGTAGGTAGCCTATTGTAAAGTCTTGAGATTTAAAATATAAACTATTCTTTATAAATATTTCCTTATAAAAACCTCTATTGTATAAATAACTCTTTAGTTATATTATATACTAAATTCTTTATATACTATACAACTTTTGAGCTTAGCTTGTGAGGATATGTTAAAAAAAATTAAAACATAAACATAACTCACAAATTAATCATTTAATAAATGATTTAATCATTTTATTAAATCAAAGTTGACAAGTATTCTTCTTTATAACAATGTATTGTAAGTTGTAGTTCCTTGAAGAAATACTAGTTTAATTTAATATTAAGGTCTCAGTATGCTGTTTACATCTAGAAACATTTTTAAAAATATCCAATTTCATAATATTACTTATCGTTTTGTAATTACTCTTTTATTCAAAACGATATTTAACTATTCTAACGTAGTAAGATGCAATATGTGCTATGCCATAACCAAGTTGAAAGATATTGCTATTTTAGACAAGAAGTTATAAGGCTTTGATTACGTTAATTATTTATGTTTCAATATGTTGTTAAATCTGTAATTGTTTACAAAAATAATCACTGTATCATTTACCATTATTTTGTAACTATACTCAATCTTCAAAAAGATGTTGAAGTAGAATATTTACAATATAAGAAGATGCTTTACGATCTATGGTCTAATCTAACCAAATAATATTTCAGCATTACATTTATTTTAATAACGATAAAGTTATACCGTAGCATTTTGAAAAATAATTTAAAGGTAGTAATGATAACTACTAAGTTTAGATATTTATAGAAATATTACTTCCCATTTATTTATTAACTTCAAGTTGTGCGTTGAACGCCTGCGGAGCGGTACAGCGATAACCCGCAACATTACTTTTAGTTGAAGTCGGTGTATTTTGTTATTTTAAATGCGCGTATTTGGTTATTTAAAGTACGTGTATTACGATTATTTGAATGTTGCGTATTTGGTTAATTAACGGCCGCGTAAATTGTGTGTGTACATTTTGGTTAATGCATTTTTTAGTTTTGATAGGTAGCTATTTTGGGCGATTTATTAATTACGTTAATATTTAGGTCTCAGTATTTTATTAAATCTATAATTATTTTAAATATAAACACTACATCATATTACTGTCGTTTTGTAAAATACACTTAATGTTTAAAACGATGTTTAAGTAGACTATTACAATTATAATAAGTAAATACATACATACAAATATTCATTTATATATACACAGATTAAAAGAAAAAATATGTACGGTATTGGTATAGATAATATTTTTAGTTGTTTTAAATAACTTTATGGTTTTATGAAATGAAACGACAAGTTTTCTTCTTTATAACAATGTATTGTAAGTTGTAGTTCCTTGATGAAAGACTAGTTTACCTTTTAATTTGACTAGTTTACTTTAATATTATTGTATCAGTATGCTGTTGACATCTAGAATCATTTTTAAAAACTTTTGAAAAATAATCAATCTATTATAATAATTATCATTTTGTAACTACACTTTTATTCAACACGATGTTTAAATATTTATTACGTTAGTTATTTAAGTTTCAATATGTTGTTAAAACTGCAATTGTTTACAAAAATAATTACTGTATCATATTTCCCATAGTTTTGTAATTACACTTAATATTCAACAAGATTTTCAAGCATACTATTTAAAATTATAATAAGATACTTTAGGATCTATGGTCTAATCAAACCTAATAATATTCCTGCATTACATTTACTTTAATAACGATAAAGTTAAACCGTAGAATTTTGAGAAATAATTTAAAGGTAGTAAAAATAACTACTAAGTTTAGATAATTATAGAAATATTACTTCCCATTTATTTATTACCTTCAAGTTGTACGTTGAACGCCTGCGGAGCGTCATAGCGATAACCCGCAACATTACTTTTAGTTGAAGTCGGTGTATTTGGTTATTTGAAATGCGCGTATATGGTTATTTAAAGTACGTGTATTACAATTATTTGAATGTCACGTATTTGGTTAATTAACGGCCGCGTAAATTGTGTGTGTACATTTTCGTTAGATAAAATTTGGTCATTTGAACGCTACCCCTCCAATCGTAGTAAATGTAGATAAAAAATGAATTATAATATAAATAATTGTTCCTCACGCACAATGTTGTATACCCCAAAATATAATGTAGGATGCTAAGGCAAGGTTAGCTATGAAATCTAATAGAGTTAGTGGGAAAGTTCACTTACTTGTAGGCGGTTGTCTGCCACAACTATAACTGGTGGTAGTACTACGTTCGGCCGCAAAGATGAGTAGAGACAGCGCTCCAATAGTAGTAAAAATGTAGTTAAAAAATGAATTATGAAAGAAATAATTGTTCCTCACTCACAATGTTGTATTTGAGGAAAAATGAGGAAATAGGAAATTATTTACCCAACATTTCCCCCCACCGTAAACGGAATAAAGTTTTCTCAATTAAATAGAAATAAAACACACATTAAACAAGAAAAAATAACACTTCTTGAACTAAAACAACTTGTGATATTAAAAATGTTCTTTATTCATGGTAAGGGAGAGGACTTATCCTGACGACTGGGCTTCGGAAAGTCCCTCTCGTGGTTCGTACTGATACGACCTGCACAACACCATCCTTTCCTGGGAAAGTATCTTCAATTCTTCCCAACTGCCAACGTAATGGTGGAGAGTGGGTGTCTTGAAGGAGTACCAAGTCACCTTTAGACACGTTTGGTGATTCCGTTGTCCATTTACTACGCTGTTGGAGCGTGTGCAAATACTCAATCCTGTAACGTGTCCAGAAATGTTGGACGGCCTTTGATTTTAGTTGCCAGCGACTTAGACGATTCATGGGCAATTCTTGAAGGTCATGTTCAGGTACTGCGGTCAGAGCAGAGCCGATGAGAAAGTGTGCGAGTGTTAAAACATCAAATTCATTAGCGTCTGTGGATAACGGAGATAATGGCCTGGAATTTAAAATTGCCTCAATTTTTGCACATAGTGTTGATAATTCTTCAAAGATTAGAGCTTGTCCATTTATCACTCTCTTGAGATGATATTTTGTGGAACGTATTCCGGTCTTCCACAGACCTCCAAAGTGAGGACCATTAGGTGGGTTGAAATTCCAAGAGATTCCTTTAGAGCTGCAATGTTCAGTTATCCTAGCTTTATTTTCACGCTCTTCGAAGTACTTGAATATGCCTGTCAGGTACTTGTTAGCTCTCACAAAGTAGACAGACACACAAACATATATATGCCTTAAATATTTTAGCATTTCATCGTCTAGATTCCTTAATTAAAATAGGACCCCCTAAATCCACTCCAGTAGATATGAACGGTCGTCCTTGACTTGTTCGTGTGGGTGGAAGATCTCCCATTCGAGGTTGTATGAACGTTGGCTTCATTTTATTACAGGTGAGACATTTGGAGAGTGTGGACCTAATAGCACTGCGAATACTCAGAATCCAATACTTGAATAAATGATTGTAGTGTGCGTGGTCCAACATGTAAATAAGATTTGTGATAATGTTCGGTTAAAAGTGTAGTCAAGCGTCTTAACTTGGGTAGTAGAATAGGATGTCTAAAGTCTTGTGGCAAGGCAGCATTCCGAAGCCTACCCCCTACCCTAAGAAGCCCACGATTGTCCAATAAAGGGTTCAGTTTCCTAAGGGCATTTGATGTCTCGCCTCCACCTTTAAGTGAAATTAGATCTTCTTCAAAGTACCTTTTCTGTGTGTATTGAATCCAGAAATGTAGAGATGAACCTAACTCAGTATGAGATAATGAACCTTTAACTTTAGATTGTGTATGACAGTTTGTTATAAATCGTTTGCACATGGCGGTTACTCTTATTAACCTGGTAAACGAAGCCAATTTATCAATTAAATTAAAACTTAGTGTTTTGATTTCAGCAACACAAATAGTATCAATATTCAACTTGATATCTGGTAATACATTCGTACTTGTGCAAGGTGCGTACCGCAGCGGCCATTCCTTTATGGGTGATGTCATGAACAATGGGCCGAACCACCAAAGCGAATGAGTTATGAGTTGACTAGGGAACAGACCCCGAGAACTACAATTCTCTGTGTTTAGATTTGTTGACACATAATGCCAGCTGTTAGGATCTAATTTCTCCAATATTTCTGTCACACGGTTAGCAACAAAGGTTTTGAGCAAATAAGGAGGTTTTTAGCCAATTACTCACCACCATTGAATCAGTAAATGCAAATATACCTTCTATTTGCAAAACACGTCACTTAAACATTATTTAAGATAATCAAACATTCTTGAAAGTAATAATGCTCCCCAAAGTTCCAACCGAAGAATAGAAAGTGTTTTAAGAGGTGCCACGTTTGACTTCCCAATAATAAAATGAGACGTAGCTGGGTTGGTTGTACAGTCAATCAAATAAATTACAGCACTGTATCCTTTTTCAGAAACATCGGAAAAACCTACAAGGTAGCATGGGCCTGACCCCGGAGACACTGTAAACCGGGTTAATTTTATATTAGACAGAAGGTGTAGTTCCGAAGCAAAGGTTGCCCATTTCTTTTGAATGTTTGGGGGAACTTCATCATCCCAACTAAGCCCAAGTATCCAAAGTCTTCGAACTATGGTTTTGGCCAATACAATCACAGGGGATAGCCAACAGAGAAGATCAAATATGAGTGAGATATGGGATAAAATGGCACGTGTTGTGTATATTAGGTTGACGGGAGTTATACTGTAAGAGAACCTGTTTGATTTAGCAATCCATTGAAGACCTAAAATCTTGATGATGTGACTTCCATCTGAATCCAACGAAATAGGAACTTCATTGTGTTCATCAGGTATAGCATCAAGTAAGCTAGCGTAATTGCTGCTCCATTTATGAAGACTGAAACCTCCCAATGCAATAAGATTTATAAGTTGATTTTGTAAATCCAATGCTTCTTGAACATTCGCTGCGCCTGTCAGAATATCATCAATATAAATGTCCTCTAGAAGAACCTTGGCAGCAAGAAAAAACTTATCTCCTTTGTCTATAGCAAGTTGTTTCAATGCTCGCAAAGCCAAATAAGGAGAAGATGAAACACCATACGTAATTGTCATGAGTTCAAATTCCTAGATCGACTCGTTGGGGTTTTCCCGCCAGAGAATATGCTGATACTTTCGATCTTGTGAACGGACTAATATTTGCCTGTACATCTTACAAATATCCGCAATTAAAACTACTGGATGCAATCGAAATTTTACCAAAACATCAGCAATATCATTTTGTAGCTTAGGTCCTGTCAACAGTATGTCATTTAGAAACCTATTATTTGTAGTCTTCATAGATGCATCGAACACTACACGAACCTTAGTGGATGAACTAGAATCTTTGATAACGCAGTGATGAGGTATGAAATAGGGTTGTTCTTGAGGCGAATTATTTGATACGAGACGCATGTGTGCAAGGTTAACATATTCCCTCATAAAGGACTTATACTCTCTATACAGATTGGCATCACGCCCTAACCTTTTCTCCAGGTACTTGAACCTATTGGTTGCTTGGTCGCGTGACTGACCTAAGACGTTATCACCTTCTCTTATTGGAAGTGGAGCAATATAACGACCTTCCACATCACGATAGTGTAATTCCTTAAAACTCTCTTCACATTGGACATCATCTGGGTTGGGAGGTACCATATGAGGAACTTCCTCTATCTCCCAGAAACGTCTTAAACTTCTGTCAATACTACTTGGACTTGAAATAAGCAAGCATGATGAAGTGAGTGGAAGCTGAGGCTGCTTATCCTTCAACTTTCCTGTAATAACACAACCAAAGATGCTATGAAGAGCGGAGGGGCAGCCATCCGAAGTACTGAGCTGTTGCCCATCATAGACCTCAGGAAATAAATCCGCAGCTATCAGAAAATCAATCTGAGAGGGTGTGTGAAAACTAGGATCAGCCGAATATAGATGTTTGAACTTGGAGACGATGTGAGTGGGAATATGAACGCTAGGCATATGAGCAGTGATTTTTGAAAGTATCACAGCCTCAGTATTTAGTTTAGGAGTTATGGAATCTCGAGGCTTTAGTATACACGTGACATCTCCTTTAGTACCCTTGACCTCATTTTGGGCTAGGCCAGCTATAGGGAATGAACATTTTCTTCGTACCAACCCTAAACGCTTTGCACAGGCAGATGTCATGAATCAAGTTTGGGCACATGAGTCAATAATTGCTCTAACAGGTTGAAACAGGCCGTTTGAGTCTTTGACATGAATAACTGCAGTCCCTAGTATTACAGTAGAATAATGCTGCTGTGAATCTTGAACTAAGCTAGTAGAGGTTGGGTTAGTAATTGAATCCTTAATCGACTGAAGAGAAGGATTGGATTGAGGTGATGCAACCTGAACCAAAGTGCTGCATGAATAGTTCACAATAAGCTGAGTATGTTCTAACTGAAGGTATGTGTGGTGTCGTTGGTCTCAAGTTAAACAATTTTTCTTGGACAGACAATGAGACACGCTATGTTTACCTTTCAGACAATTAAAACATAGTTTATTGGCTTTAACTAAATCTTTACGTTGATCAGGACTCATACGTTGGGATTCAGGACATTTGAATATAGTATGAAGTAGTTTGCAGCATGGACAAAGTTTAGATGCATCAGTAGAGGAAGTGACCAAGACTCTATTATCAAAATGGAATATGATTTTTAACAGCGGACCCTCGCTTTGAAGATGTAACAGTTTTCAAAGCAGGGTTTCTATTAACTTGCTTATGAGCTGGGTGTAGATCGTTATCTTGAGATATTTCTAATATACGTGCATGGTTTTGTAAGAATTTCACTAAATCATCAAACTAAGGTATTTCGGAATCAATGTTCTGTAATTCAAACTGCTTGCATGTAGCAACTGGTAAATTTCTCAAAGCAATATACATAAACAAAAAATCAGCAAGGTCTGGAATACCCAGTGCCTTAAGTGCAATAACCGGTTCATAAAACTTTCTTAAAAAATAATTTAAAGTCGAAGCTGACTCATTATGCTGTGGAGTACAACTAAAGAGTGTGTTTAATAAGGATATTCCTAGCACACGCTTGTTTAGATATTTGTCTACTAAGGATTTCCAAACAATGCAATAATTCCTGTCTGATATAGGAAGGCTACGAGCAATTCTCAACGCAGAACCAGAAAGTGCAGAGAGTAAATAGTGAAACTTTTCAATGTCACTGAGTGACGTATTTTCATGTATGAGAACGCGAAAATTATCGCAAAATGGTGTCCATTCATTGTAAGATCCGTCAAACTTTGGCAAGGCAATTTCTGGTAAACGAGGCATACTAGGAGTTTTATCCTTACGCCTACTGTCAACAGAGGATTGTTCCACAGAACTAATTCTATTATAGACTACTTGTATTTTAAAATACAACTCGTCAAATGCTTCGGCTGTTTGAACGGTTTCGTATTGTTTTTCGGGATCAATTTGTAATGACGTTGCTATTATTTCCTCTTGAACGGCTTCAAATTGTGTATATGAGTCGCCTATATTATTATATCTAGCTTTAAATTGTTCTACCTTATTTAGATCTGAGATTTCTTTAGAAAGATCATACAGAATTTGGATACGGAGATATAGCTTTTCTCTCCTAGCTATTAGTAATTTTAAATGATTTTCTATTTTATTCATAATTATATACAATTTACAGCATAGAAAATATTTAAGTTTTCTTTAAATAATTCACTAAGTAGACTTGAACATTTAAGCGAATAGGCCAAAGCTTTGCTATAATAGAATGCGGCTTTCGCCTAAACAAACATTGCAAAGATTAGATTATTAACTAACCTACAGTGGACTGTATTAAGCTTTATAATGTACAGTTTTTTGTTAATGCGTTATATAACTTAAGAAAACCAAAAAACATAAATTTTAAATATTAGAATATATTTTGAAGCAGTATTTCAACAGATTATAAACACATTTCAAAACTTGAACACCTTTAAAAACACTCACGGACAGGTTTATCCGGCCTGGGAGGACCAAAATGTTTGTGCAATAATTAAATAAAAGTTACTGACAAACTGTTGCTATAATTATATTAACGAAATAATAGTACTTGACGCTAATATATCCCAAGATAGAATTTAGGATGCTAAGGCATGGTTAGCTATGAAATGTAAAAGAGTTAGTGGGAAAGTTCACTTACTTGTAGGCAGTTGTCTGTCATAACTATAACATAACTGGTGGTAGTAAGGATTTAAGGAAATTCTTAAAGAACTGAATCCTTTTAATGATTTGCCATGCAGAAAACACATATCGAAAACATCGATACCAGCAAAGTATGAAGAATGCAATCATACCAGACCCTACTAAAAATAAAATTGCAAACACAGATAGCGTGTTTGTTACAACGGACACATGAACCTCAATTAATACCAATAGTTTTATGGCAGTCACTACTCATTTCATTAATGATGAATTTGAAATGAGTTCTGCATTGTTACAGTGTGCTAAATTTTCTAGTAGCAAACTAGTCAGAACTTGGCAGAATAACTAAGAAAATTAGAATTAGATTGAAAGCTGAAAAACAAAATTGTAATGAGAAGATCGACATACGCAGAGAAGATACAGTATAGACAATACCAGCAACATAACGAAAGCTGTTAAGGACTTGGTGCAATGGAAACACTTTGTTCACATCCTGAATTTAATTGTTACTAGTGCATTTGAAAACAATGATGTGGTCCTAACCCTCCTGGAAAATGTTAGAGGTATTGTTGCCCATTTCAAAAGAAGCACTGTGTCAAATGGGAAACTAATTGCCTACAAACCAAAACACACCCTGGAGGCCAACTCTAAAATTAGTTCAGGATATAGCCACTAGGTGGAGCTTTACTTCTTACATGTTGCACAGATTTACCATTAGGCGAGACTATTCAGTGGGGGAATCAGGTCAAGTATCTGAGCGTCATACGGCCTGACTTGGAGCCCTCACATTACCAACACGTTAAAGAAAGGAACAATTAAATCAACAGATCTATATCCTAAGCTTAACAATACAAGCCCATTTTCACTATGGGTGGCCACTACTATAAATCTATGTTGCGCAGCATACACTTACGCATCACCCGTCTGGGGCCATGCAGGTACCACACGCACACCCAGACTACAGTTATTCCAAAACAAGGCACCTAGATGTACAAGGTTAATACTGCTTCACACTGACTTTAAACTGCCTTTCATCAAACAACATATCCGACACTTAGCAACAACGTTCTGCAAACAGGCTTACGCACATACAACATCCACACTCATTTCCTCACTGGGTAAATATGAGCCCACAAACGACACACACCGACGCCGCTGTCCTTACTGACCGTCTAGCTCACACCATAACACCAAAAATAAAATATACATACTAATAAATTCTGCTTCACAGTTATGTTCCAGGTGACGCAGGGGCACTTCTCCAGGGCCGCAGCTTAGCCCCAACGGAAATACTATTGTGACTGCATGCCTTTTCAGTTTCGAGTAGGCAGCAGAAGGAGAGGTGCATGTCATTCCTGCCATAGACTCACTAACAAGGTATTTGCAAGGTAATACCTCTCCTTATTCCTTAGCATGAGGTGATCCAAGCCCCCAGGGTTCCTGCATGATCTGTCGCGGGATTTTTCCTGGCAGGGTTTCTTTCTTGCCAGGTTTTTTCATCCCGCTCTTAGCGCAACACTTACCGTACTGTTTCATTTCATTATTTCCTGATTCTCCACGGAAAGAGCTTATGAGCTTGTTACATGGGCATTCAATCCCGTTTCCTTCACTCGCGGTAAGGATACTAACCGCATGCGCATGTGAGACGGAGGTAGCTCGCTAGAGGTTGCCACGATGGCAGACGCGGGTACAAAAAAAAAACATTTAATCAATCCGGTTTCCTTCACTCGCTGTAGAGATACTAACAACATGTGCAAGTGAGATGGAGGTAGCTGCCAAGAGAGCTGGGCGGATTTTGAAGCCACAGACAGGGCGGGATGCATTCCGGTCAATATTGTGTTTATTTAAAGGATGTGAGGTAAAATTTGTTTTAAAATTATATATAAAAACTGTAATAGCTTTAAGTGGAATAATTATAATGTAAAAAATTACTTGAAAAAGATACATTAGTTCCAACATAAAATATGTCAAATACAAACCCACGTTTAATAAAAAGGGTTTAATATGAATGAGCGGAATAAAACTACGATTTTAGTTTTTACAGATTCAGAAGACAAAAAGAAAAATGCTAAGCACTCGCATATTTTCAATCACCACTTGTAGGGATAACTGTAAAGCTACCAAGAAAGTGGCTTTATGAAATTATGTTGGGGCACTACAGGGAAATCTCTTTACTGCCTTGATGGGACATTTCCTTACATGAAGGGGCAGGAGGGAAATAACACATTTGTTTTCTTTCATTTTCAAAGTCATTTCAATTTTGTTAGTAGTGTTATATCACTAACGCATAAACATACAATAACAACAATTAAAATATAGGAAAGAACCACAATACCCCAAAAATAATAAAACATAACAGATATAACAACTTACCTAAGATTAAGCACTTTGTTGGTAGAGGGCGGAGAGGGGTTGGAGCTTACCTCTCGCCTATATATAGCGATAGCAGGAAACGGTTAGCATCACTCTAGTTTGTAACTATTTGTTTGCTAGATTGTAATTTTATATCAGACCCTATGATGATGATGATGATGACATGGCCATCGAAATATACATAGGGTTTAATCTTAAGTAACTTGTTTGATGTGTTATTTTTTATTATGTTTGTGATATTGGGGTTCTTTCAATATTTTCATTGTCATCATTGTGTGTTTATGCGGTAGTCATATAACACTACCAACAAAATTGAAATTGAAACTATTTTAATATATTATACCACTGTGCTCTTGATATTGTATACGCAATTACAAATACTGTAATTATCAGTTTCAATTCCAAACTATTAACAATATTATTAGAAAAAACTTATTTTGGAGAAACTTTAGCTGTGTTGTACGCGGTACTTCGCCGGTACACATCATCGTAATATCAGGAGTTATAATTATATCAACCACTGTATTTAACAGTAAAAGAATATATTTTATGAATAACTGACAAATTGTGAAACGAACGAAGGACGAACCTAATAGGAAATATTTAAAATCTACCACAAGTGTAAAGAGTAGCTTCAAAATTGTAGGATTAGGAGTACTAATGTATAAAATAAAATAAAATTCCGTCAAGATTTTTTAAACTGAGCCCCAAAAGGGGATCTTTACATGTCGTACATATACATACGTAGTCCAGTCAGTGTACATGAAGTATAGTCCTTATCATGTTTGCAGGAAAGTATTTATACAGACTCAAAGCACCCCTCCATCTCCCGTCTCGCCCATCGCAATCTCTCACGGCCAAGTGCACGGTTAAATGGTTCCCACTATACATGCAAGTCTTTAATCTAATTTTGTGAATAAATATCACCCATTTAGATAAATAGGTGTACTTAAATTTAAAACTCATTGAGTACTCTTAAAATTTGTAATGTTTAAATCAAGAAGAAATTTATTTCTCTCATTTATTCAACTTGCGTCTAATTGTAGGCGAAAAAATTACATAAAATGCTGTTTATTTTTCAAAATGATGACTTGATAGTATAAATTAGTCTCCCGGTAGGTTAGTTCCCTCTCAGAAAAAGAATTTTTGTGTGCATTGTGGCACTTATTTAATATTTTTAAAATTTAATTACAAATTTTAAATTGGTGAAATGAGTTAGTGTTATTATATCGTGACAGATATAGATTTAACAAATCGTCGAAAAACTTCCTCATTCCATGTGTTTGTAGAACAGATATACCACTTTTAAACTGATTTATGGGTCTTGCTCTTACTAATACTTTATAACAGCCTTTTTAAAAACTAAAACTTAAATAGATGTAATATACCATATTTTTCTTGCTAGTGTTATTGTTCTTAGAATGTATTGTAATATGTTTTTATGTCTTTTATTAAAATAGAGTAACGTACCATATTTGTATTACAAACTACACTGCAGGATACTAATGTTTTTATGGTGTTGTAGAATAGTGTTGATGGGTTTTTAAGGCCGACATAGATCACGTAACTACAACATTTATTACAATACATACCTATCTATTTATTAATGTGCTACATTTACTCACAATTACATGCTAATGTCACGACTTCCGTATTTCGTATTTTTATCGAATCCGTCCCCCCTCGCTCCCGAACGTGACGAATTAGAGAGGTTCTACTGTAGATATCTTGTCATGTCCGTTATACTCAGCTAACCTCCGCTAAGCTTTTAAAACGATTACAAATAATAGTAACGTATTTTTTAACATGAAAAATTAGGATTACGTGACATTATCAGATAAGTAAAAATTATTTTCGTATGTAAAAAGTTACATTGTTGTGATATGCGCCCAAGGTCTATGTTAAATACCCTGCTGATAGTAGCTAACGTTGTTTTTGGAAAGCAGGTATTTATTTCCCGTTCCCACGTAAATGATTTTAGCAAAAACAATAACACCGGGCTATGCAGAAAGTCATCAGGAATAGAAACAAATTTGTATAAAGCTTCCGCTCACGCCCCAAAAATTAAAAAAATAAAAAATATATAAATTCACCTCCTCCACTGCACGCGTAAAAAGTTGTTAATTTAACGTTTTGGTTTTATTTATTATTTTTTTCTTACATATTAACTCGCGAAATGCCTCGAATTGTAATAAAACTTGTTGTTGACTCCAAAAAAATTATAAATTATATTTATAAAAATCAACTTTAAGAAAGCACTAGCACCACGTTTCACCCAGCACACAAAATATAGAGTTATAAAACTCGCACACACATCTTATTTTTTGGTGATAATAAGTCGCAAAATTGCTCAACAGAACGAAACAAACACTTAGAAACCCTATTTCATGAACAAAAAAAGAAAATATTGCATTGAACATTTAAACACCTTTTATTTGTAACTTTGGGCTAAAAACGATAGAACATACCGCGCAAAGCAGTGTAGAATTGTTGATTTGTTTCAAAATTTGAAATATTTTGGGAGTCACTAGCAAGTTTAATTACATTTCGAGGAATTTTGCGAGTTACTACGTCAAACAAGTAAAGCCAAAACGTTAAATTTGTAATGTTTTAGGTGTATTGTGGAAGGGGAATTGCTATTTTCCAGAATTTTTAATTTTTGTAGGGGGAACGAAAGTTTTTATAATTTTTTTCGTATTCCTTATGTTTTTCTGCATCATCCGGTATAAATGTTTTTGCTAAAATTGATTACGTGGGAACGGGAAATAAATACATGAAAGAATAAGCCTACTACCCTTGTACCTAAGAGTACAAATATCCATTTTTAATTTTTAAAATAATTTTCAAATAAACTGGCCTCTACAGAGAATTTAATAACTGAGATGATTTGGTAAAGTGACGTCTTTCAGCATAGCACCTTCATAAATGTGTGTGTACCCTCCCTGCCCTGGCCCAAGTGTAGATGAGGTGCTACAAGAAAACAATATACATTTCTCAATCTCCCCGGACTTATATTACTCGTTTTCCATTTCTTTGAACCCTCAATGCAATCCAAAAGTTTCTTGGGTTTCATGGCTTTTTGCAGCTTGAACTTTAAAAGTTAGCAAAAAATAATTTTATTACTGCTGTACGAGGTAGCTTTTTAAGTGCTTTTTGTCTTAAAAATATGCAAAAAAATGTATAAACCTAAATTCAAAATCAATTCTGTCAATTATTTAAAACATTTAAATAAACAGAAATGTACGATTCCTTTATTAATGTCATATTGTAAAATTTTGTAGCCTTTAAATCAACGTGATGTAACAAATGATATCTACTTTAAATTTTTGAATAAATGATAAGCCGGTTGGACATCGAGTCAAAAGCTTATTTATTTAATGGAATGTTTCGGCAACTAATTTGTTGCCCTTATTAACAAACTTACCGGGGGTTATATTCCTCAAACTTACTGCGTATAGTATAACCGCGAATACTGAAACCAACTGTATATGTGAAAACTAAAATTGTTTAGTTTAACTGCAATAAAAATATTGGAAACAACCCAAATACCATACAAATATTCTAAAAATAACTAGTAATACAAATTACCTAAGATTAAACCCTTATGCTCATTTCGATGACCATTTCATCATCATCAGAGGTTCTTAATCAAACTGAGGTTGTAACTATTCAACAAGAACATAAGAACAAAAATTAAAAGTTTTTGTAGGATTGTAAATACTTTTAAATGTAACAGTTAAATAATAGTTTAATAAGTAGTATTTGCATAACCATTGTTTAAAATTATTGGTACATTTATTAATAAATTGTAGCAAGCACAAACCCTGAAGGCTTTGCATCGACAGTCCCCCACGACAAATATATACTCGTCCTTGGTTCGTCTATCAGTACCTCCTACTGCAGAGTTTCTAGGACAGGGATTCCCAAACGTTTTGGCTCCACGCCCCCTCCTTTTGAGATGAAATACTCCCACGATCCCCTTCACTTTACCCTATAAATAAATGGTATGGGCATATGAAAAAAAATAAGTTTATTATTTTAAACAATATGTATAGCCTATACAATATATATATATATATATATATATATATATATATATATATATATATATGTAACAATTTTTTTATTTATAAATACTTTTACAAGGTACATAATATAACATTTCAAGTTTTTGCAAGGTATATTTCAACTGATAAGAGAAAAATCTGTTAGTGAGATACTTGAGCTTGCATTTTTTACACAAGCATGCCTGTTTAACGTTGTGTTTTAGTAAGGGCATAATCCAAGTCATTAACGACATCAATTCCTATTATATTACTTATATTCTTATTATTTTCCAACTGGTCTCGCGCCCCCTGACTTACGTTCACGATTCAAAGTTTGGGCACCTATGCTCTAGGAGGTATTGCGTCTAGGAGGTACAGTCGATGGCTAGAGTCGTGACGTTCTTACTACGTTTTAATGAAATTTATTTTTAATCTGTGAATTTAGCTACCAAAGCAAACTATTGAAAATGCTTGACTTTTTAGTCCCTCGTTATTTGCTTGGGTTACGTTCCCCTAACTTACCGCCAATACTGTAACCAACTGTATATTGGAAAAGGGAGGGTTACGTTCCCCTAAGTTACGGAAATATATAATTTACTGAACATAAATTTCAATAAAAGAGTTCAATTTAGGTTTCTAAAGAGTTTTTATAAACATTGTGATGCGTATGAGAAGGTTGTAATTACAAAACGTCCGAAAAAACCACATAACTCATTATCTTTATAATGAAATACTTATAGTAAGATCTATTCAAATATAAATTCATAGATATTTATTAATTTCAATAACAACAGTTTAACATATTAAAAAAAAGGTAACGTAACCTACGTGTTAAAACAGCTGTTCTACAACTCCTATAATATTAAATAAGATTTTATATAAAAACTTATGTTATCGCTACAATTTAAGCTAAAATGTCTCCAAATTGTAATTTAAAAGTTGAACCATTATTTAAGAAAAGCAGTGACAAGCTGATAATTTCTGGGTTTTTTTAACAACTGCTATACACAGTAATTCTAAACTAAAAGGTAACACGTATGTGAGAAAAATTTCATTGCAAACAATGCCAGAATAAGATAAAAATTAATAAAACACGATAGGTAAATATATTTCCATTTCTGTGCTATAGCACGATCCATGTCCATGTAGAGAATTTAGTTTTGAATAGATAAATAGGTCAATATTAAACACCTAACAGCTTAAAATAATTAATTTGTGGTTAAATCAGAACATTCGAAGAATAAACAAATTCTGTTATACATTTTTATTATTAAAAATACGGCTGTCACTAGATATATGCTTTAAAATTAACATCTACTGTTTATTATTATGATTTGAAAAACTTAAAATACTAACAACACGACAAAGCTGATTAGTTAACTCCTTAAAAAACCGAACTATTTAATAATCATGTTCTTTACACTATTTACTACTGATAACGGTAAACAAATTACAATAATACTATATTGATTTTCACGTAGCCTACCTGCTACCTTGTTTTCATTCACTTATGTCATCTTTTTCAAGAGCAAAGTAAATTACTTCCTATGGATATAGACTACATATATGAACAATAATTTATGCAGGTTTTTTTATATTATTAATCTGTAAGTGACCATAAAGTAATGTAACAATATTATTATGTAAGACTTATCATTAATATGTAAATATTTTAACACAATACTGTAAATACATTGAGTAAGTTTTATAACATCAAGTTATGTTATTGTGGTTGTTAGATAGTTAATTGTTAATAATGAACAGAAATAATATTTTTTAAATTGAAAGGAGTAATTTGCTAAATGAAAACTTTCACCTTATGAATGCCTGTATGTATTTATTATTAGGTTTTATGATGCACTTTGCAGTAACACAGCTTATTTCATTTCTATGAATAAAAGTTCTTTGCATACTTCATTTAAAAGCGGCAATGTTTCCACCACTCTTTTACTTTTAAAAAACTATGAATTGAGTAGGTTAATCGAAACAAATCGGTAAATTATAACTTATCGTTATATTGAGTTGGAACGCCTCTAAATACTACAAAAAAGAGGTAAATAGAAATCAATAGCATCATTATTCTTGTCGTTGAATTATACGAGCACTATGTAATTTTTTATAACTTTTTTAAACTCTAATATTTTTTATACCAAAAAAGAAATAAGTACCGTTATTTTTAGGTTTTCAATCATTGCCTTAACTTTAAACATTGATTAATGAAATACCATTTGCCTAATCGAATTCAAAATTTAAGTGAACATAACTGGATAAATTTTATGAATGATTTATGAATTTCAGAGTTTTATCTTCACATTATGTGTTATTTGTTTACATAAACAGGTTTCCTCATCTCGGAGTGGTCGGAAATTTTTGTATTTGGTCGCGCTGTAGGCTAATCCTTATTACATTGACATTTACGATACGTGATTATAAAAAACATTAGTAATTCGGTTTTTTTACAAAAACATTATTACTTGTTATAGTGGTTAATGTGTGGGCCTGTAGCCGATTACAGTGGAGGGAAAGCGTACAATCCACTTTATCCTACAATATAGAAAATATAAAGTTATAAAAAAATTTATTGCTTGGTAAACCTA
>JBAIZL010000002.1:367006581-367251581 GCA_036971475.1 Prosapia bicincta | reverse complement strand
ACCCGTAAGTAATCGTCTATCATTTGACAAAAGATTAATCGAAATCGTTATATAATTTTGACTGTGTGAATTCAGGTTTTGATGAATAAATTTCAGTAAATAACCTTTTCTCTCAAAATGTAAAATACTCAAGTTATTATTATAAGCATGATTTGACTCTAAGATATGGTTTGCATGGTTTAATTATCCATCCCTACAGTAGAACTATATACATGACCATACATGAGTTTCTTAAAAGACCGTAACGTCTATCGAATATCCAGTACATCTAGTATATCTTAGGCTTATACAAGAACATCATGTGACAGCTTGATCTTCTGGTTCCAGAGAGTTATCTGTTCTTTATTTATTCTTCTCTATATATTTACCTATAGTTTTAAAAGCAGTATTAGCTTCTGATTGGCTAAAGAGAATAGTTAAATATCTAATTTTCAATTGGAACCGAAGTAATAAATACTGCTGATATGTGCACCATTTATTGTAGGTAGACAAACCTTGTTTAAAGCATAAGAATACAAAGGCAAAATTTTCTTTGAAATATTGTCTAACAATGTGGGATTTTATCCATTGTTAACAGCAATTTATTTTATAAAATTTAGTTCATTAAAAAAAATCTAAATCAGAAAGTGGAAGTTATCAAAAATAATCTTCATGTAATTGGTAAAGTCATTTTTAATGTAACTTAGGTTTTTGTATTTCTAGTAATAGTTATGGTTTTCATATTTTTACGTATGACACAATTTTGATTACCATGTACTTAGGCCTGATAGTGGAAGCAAATTATTTTCCGAAAGGTCATCATTATCATAATTTTTAAATGTTTATCGAAATATAATTTCAGATTTGTTTCTTAGGTGTTGGTGTTAGGTTATTGGTCTTAACTCACTGCACTTTTCAAAGATTATTGTTTCCGTCCATCCAGTAGGAGTCCCATGTGCATTCTTCTTTGGAATATCTCAGTGTCTTTCTAGTCCTCAGTGTCAGCGTTCTTCCTTCTTAATCGCTTGATTTATAAACCGTAACAATTTGGTTGGCGCCGAAATTTTGCTAATCAATTATGTGCAAAATAACATTAAAAAAACACTACTAAACCGCTTTACTCTTTCTACATCCTTTCGTCAAATTAATACTTAAGATCTAGTACTCCTACTGATATTAGTTGTTGCAACATTGTTGTTTCTCCTTATCTATGAAAATAAATAACCGGACCAGTTCCTTCGGCTCGAAATTTTACACTAACTTGTCGAGATTTCTTCTGTTTGTTTTAAACTATTAAACAATGAACAAAAAGTAAAACCTTAGAGAGTTTATAGTACAAAGCCCTTAGGGTCCTACTGTGAAATTTAATTTGGTTTTTACAACTACTCTTAAATATTCTTTATAGAATCTGGATTACGGCCTTTTAGTCCGCTGCCTATGAAGGCTACATTCAAATACAGTTATTGCTATATTGAGAACATAAATCAAGTATTTGATTTGTTTTGTAAAATTTACTTATCTGTAAAGGCTTTTGACATTGAGACGATCACAAGACAGTAAAAAAAACGGTTTTTTTTTTAGTTGGGCGGCCCCACACGACATTTTTGGATTATTGTTCAAAAGCACGAAAAGGTACGATATCCACCAAAAAAAAAATTTTTTCCTTTGAGGAAAGTTACTTTTTTGGAGTTTAAAGTAGGGGAATTTTTTTTGGCGGAAGCACAAGTTGTTAATAGGCGCGGAGTGATACAAACGACTCTGACGTCACGGTACACACTATTTAGACCTATCTTAGGGCTCCGAGAAGAAAGCATTTTGTACTAATTTTTATGCTTTGACTAATTATTTCGCGTGGATATCGTATTTTTTCGTGATTTTGAACAATATTCCAAAACATCGTATGTGCCAAAAATAGCAAAAATCAACGTTAACTAACCCTCCACCACACACAAAGATTTATTAAAATTCCGCATTAAAACTACTTACCAGAAGCAAACAATCACTTATACACACTATTTCACGCACGAAATTCACTTACACACACTATTTCACGCACAAAACAGAAATCATTGCACTTAAATTCTACACACACCTATTTACAGACAACCTGCAGATTATAGGATTCTGCCGCTAAAATAAGAACATGTAGCCAACCTTCCAAATGAAAATTATTAAGTACAAAACATCTGGTCGTACACTGGTTTCCCAATCTTTAAGAAACAGGCTGAATGTAAACATAATTATTATATATTCAATTAATATTGCACAGCAACCTTAATAAGTCAAAACATTAACAATTAGTATTTCTTTCATAACTAAGTATAATTTTGTAATTTTCCAACATAGAAGTAAAGTTTCGAATATGCACGCAAGTAATATTTTTCGAACTATGTTACTTATAATTGTATATATAACTAAGCTAATGTACATATACTACGCAAATAATTACAAATAGATCGACTTTTATCTTCGGCTAGTATAACAAAACTACCTTAAAAATCTAAAACATCAACGGCGAGTATTGAAAATATTATACTTCATTTTCTTGAGATATATTGATGAAAGAATAGTAATACTTTATAAAGTTCAAAAATGTTATTAAAGCACAATAACAGCTGAAGAGAAGTTACAAATATACAGACTTATAACTTCAATTAGTATTACACATCTACCATTGATATTGACAAATACAAAACATTGAATATTTACTCTAACAGTTTTAATAAAAATAGTTTTAATTGAAATATTATATAATATCTCTTACATTTATATGTTTCATAAGCTATAAAAGTATAATTGATAATTTATACTAATTTATAATAATATCAAGAGTTATTATTCTATGTATAGGATCCATAGAGTAGACAAATATTTATAACTTTTGCTGGCAGTGAACAAATGTTACGGATGCCATTGTTTTGACAATTTCATTTCCTCGGGCTCCATGCACCTTTTCGTGCTTTTGAACAATAATCCAAAAATGTCGTGTGGGGCCGCCCAACTAAAAAACAACATTTAATTATTCACAAATTGTGGTATAAAATTTTATTTTTTTGCACACAAATAAATGATAAAAAATGTATCTAAATACGACAGGAGTGTAATGTAAAAGACATTAATTAACTTTTGTACAACTAAAAAGATTACAAACAAAAAAAGTGTTTTAAATACTACATGATAAAATTTGTAAAATAACTAATTCAAAAAATAATATTTACGTTAGAGACATAATCCTACATATTCAAGTTATAAAATGATACATTGATTATATATAATAGGGCAGCTAAATTATAAGAAAAGAAGTGACGTAAACTATAGTACATTCAAATTTTAAATATTATATATTTTGAAATTGAAAAGTTAAAATTGTTACATTTGAAAGAATTTAGTTTAAAGGAATATTAGTAGCCTTATATTAAATAATTAGTAAACAATATTTTTAATATATAATTACAAAAACTTTTAAAACTACAGTAAGTAAATGATTAAAACGCTCTTTGTATACTTTAAGCTTCTTCAAAAATATATAGAAAGCAAAAATAATATTTAGTTTATAATTTTTAAAATATTGTTAAATCCTGTTCTTTACAAAATATTTTATATCTGTCCACTTCCTTGCTGAAAGAACATCGTATTTTGCTATACAAGCTACACAAGAATCTTTACCAGGAATTCTGCCAAGTAATATTTCTTTATTGAATTCCTTAATGACAGCTTTTTCTCAGAATCTGACCAAATTCTTTTCAAACATTTCTTTTTTCTGTAAACTGGTTTTATTTTTAATTCATCTTCCTTGACACTGTTATCGCTAAAACTTTATCATTATAATACTAAACAATAATTTACAGTTTTTGACATTTATAAACAATACTTTTAAAACAATAAAATCAAATATTTCAATAATCTTAGTAAATAATAACATCTACAATTCAAACTGCACTACTAGACAAGTCAAAATTCTGATCACAATTAATGTAGACATATCACAGATACATACTCAAACTCTTCCATACTTATTAATATCAGAGGCACAATTTTAACACTAAACAACTGCAATCGTTCTAATACATACAATACCTAGGTACATCCAAAAGTATATAAAAAAATGTTGAATTTCACTTATATTCTCCCTACTATAAATTTTCATATGAAGATGGAAAATCATTTCATTCTATCATTTTATTCAATGAATTTCTTTATATATATATATATATATATATATATATATATATACTATATATACTTATATATATATATATATATATATATATATATATATATATATACTACATTTTAGCAAAATTCCTCTTTTTACAATCTCTTTCCTTATGTAAAATATCTATAATATCCCAGTATATTTAATGTTCAGTAATAAATGTTTTATTGTGTTCACATATAAAGTCATAAAATTTTGTATCATATTTTATGATTTTTATGATTATTCATTCTCGTTTCTAAACGTCTACCAGTTTGTCCTACATAACACATCTCACTCTTTGCAATTAAGTTAACCCTATATAGAATTAGAATTATATTTAATAGTTTATAATTCTCATTATTATATTGATAACTGATGTCAGTTTCTTCCGCAAGCACGGACATTCACCCTTACGACCACAGAGAATTAGGACAGACCGAGACCGACCGTATTTCCGCTCCATTGGTCATTTAGTGGTACCTTCTAACAAAACTCTAACTTTTTAAATTGTAATTTTAACTAAAAATAGTTAGTAAATATTGATTCTACTTAGAATTACAAGAAAAATGATACCAAATAACCCATTTTTACTTTAGTAGTTATTAGTCACATTGACGTATTACATTGCCAATACAGTAACACAATTTTATTTCATGTTATCACCTCATGTACAGTGACAATAAATTTTACATTTTTTTGTATCAATTTTCTCGTTAATGATGTGCAGAGTTAATTGATGCTAAACCTTCTGAGGCGTGTTATCAAATTTAAAAAAATATAGTTTGATCAAGGAAGTACCACTAAGTGACTAATAAACAGAGCTCCGGAAGAAATTCTTTTTTTTTATAATACTGAGAAAGTTGAGAAACCGGGGCTATTCTACTATACTGACTACTGATATACTATATTATAGAGTAATTGTACTCTATAGATATATAAAAACCATACCTTGATAAGATGAATAGTATCTTGTGTTATGAAAAAACTTTTCAAAAATAAGACAATGATTCTACTAATAAAATAAGAAACATAATTTTTAATTTATTTAATAAATTTTCTAAAACAGGTTATAGGATTGTTACAAAAATCAGTCTAAAGTTTCTAATAGTATGAACTATGCTGAAGAAAGGTTACGTTTCACATATGAAATTGAGAGGAATTATGAATTAAACTTTTTTCAACATTTATTTATAAAGCAAGATAATGATAAGCTTTTATTAGATTTGTATAAAAATAATACGTTTTCAGGAATATATGTAATTTTTGTGTCTCCACATTTTAGTCAAGTAAAAATAGTAGTCATAAAAAATCTTTCTTATAAGATTTTAACGTTATCTGATCCACCGTTTCATCTAAACAATTTCTAGCTATGAAACATTATTTAATTTTGAATAATAATTCTAAATGTTTCATTCATAAATATTATAAAGATCAAATTAAAAAATTAAATTTTAAAGACGGAAATAAAAAAAAATGTTAAGATGTAGTAGACAAAAAGACATTTTGTTAACCTAATTTGTTTAAATAATTTACTAAAAGGTTAGGTCAAATGTTAAGGAAAATATATGAATTAAATATAATGTGTATATTTCCTTTTAAACCTAATAACATTATTAGAAAAGACAAATATAGTTACAATGAAAATATTGGAAAGAAACCCCAATACCACAAAAATAATAAAAAATACCAAATAAAACAAGTTACTTAGGTTAAACCCTTATGTACAATTCGATGACCACGTCATCATCATCAGATGGTCCTATTACAAAATTACAATCTAGCAAACAAGAAGTTACAAACTAGAGTGATTAGTTACATTCTATTTTTAACTTCTTGTTTGCTAGATTGTAATTTTGTAATAAGACCCTCTGATGATGATAACAAGGTAATCGTAATGTACATAACAGTTTAATCTGAAATAACTTGTTTTATTTGGTATTTTTGATTACTTTTGTGGTATTGGGGTTTCGTTCTAATATTTTTAACATATTGTACCACTGTACTCTTGATATTGTATACCAAAAATAGTAGTAAAAAATTACAAATAAAAAAGTGTTTTATATAAGGTTAATTTAATTGCAAAGAGTGTGATATGTGTTATGTAGGTAGACTTTTAGAAATGAGGACGAATGATCATGAAATATGCTGAAAATTATTATAACTTTATTTGTGCAAACATTAAAAAAATTAATGAGTGAAAATGAAATTCACTAAGACAATATAGATATTTTTCATAAGAAAAGAGATTGTAAAATAAAATAATTAATATGGGTCTCCAAATCCATACATCTTCCTCTCCACTTTTTGGCATGTAAACAAATTAACCATCCTAAACAGAAACCACTAAAATAATACGTAACCATCACGTAGCGCTCTATCTATGTTTATATCAGCCAGTAAATACAAAGCAATAGACAATCTACAAGTCTACCGGTGTGAATAAAATTGCTGTAACATTTTTTTTCGTAAATAATCGATACTTCTGATAACTGTTTTGATTCGTCCTTCAATTGATCTGCTAAGCGTTTCTCTCGTGTTATACAAAGGCTTAATCTTCGATCTTGCTTAAGGACTAAACATTTACATTATCTAGTAATTCAACAAACGATGAATTATAACGAAAATAAGAAAAGAATTAATCTTTGCTATTTTCATAAAGCACATCAATTTGTGAAACCTATCTTTAGATAACCTCACAGAGTTACTAGTCGTCTGGCATAATAATTCATATGGCAAAATATTGATCGAAATCGTTTATAATTTTCAGTATGTGAATTAAAATTTTGATAGCGTAAATAACCTTTACTCTAAAAATGTAAAATACTAAAGTTATTATAAAGCGTGATTTGACTGTAAGATATGGTTTACATAGTTAGATTTTCCATTCCTACAGTAAAAACTATATTACTCATGGTAATACATACGTTTTTTAAAAGTCCGTCTAGCCTGTCCAATAAACAGTATATCTAGTACATACATCTTAGGCTATTACAAGAACTGCATGACAGCTTATAGACTTCTGATTTCAGAGAGTTATCCGTTCTTGATTTATCTTTCCTTATTTATTTACCTAAAGAGTAATTGGTTTTAAAAACAAATTAGTGTCTGTTTGCTTAAAGAGATTAATTAAATACCTTATCTGAAATGGAACCTACGTGAGAAATACTGCTGACACGTGTATCCTTTATTGTAGGAGAACAAACATTGTTTAAAGCAAAAGAATACATTCAAACAAAGGAATATTTTGTTTGAAATATTGCCTATCAATGATGTGTTTATCCATTGTTAACAGCAATTAATTTTATGGTATTAAGTTTATTTTAGAAAATCCAAATCAGAAAGTGGAATAGTCTACCTAATTGTTTATGTATACAGAAAAGTAATAAAAACTGCGACGTTATGTGAATAGGGGTGTGCCTAAAAGTTGTGTATTACCATATCTGTATGTGTAATAATATGTATCTATATGTGGTTGATGATAATGCTAAAATTCAAACTGTTATTATTTTTATTGATATTTCAGCGGTATTTCTTATTTCAGTATGCCTTACGTTTCAGATAAGGTATTTAATCTCATTCAACAAACCTCTTTCTTACTAATTTCCTGTTGCGGGTTCGCTCTCCCATTATGCTTTAGGCAAAGAACATTAAATTATAAAATTTATCAAAGGTTTAGAGCTGAAGCTCGTTAAATTACATTTTAAATATCCCCGTATTTTAAGGTACATTTTTTTTACAATGTTGAGCATAATTTATATTTTTTTTTACTGTGAGAAAATCGTTTTTTAAGTCTTTATGTGTTACGTCTTTGTAAAGGCACAATTTTCCATTTTTTAAAGGATATTCTCCTTCTTTACCAACAACTCAAAACTGCTATCTTTTTTTTCTTTCAAACTTCTTTCCAGAATTATTTTTGCTTCATCAATAGATACACCTTCTTTTTGAGGACTTTTCCTTTATACATTCATCTTCTCTAATCCTTACTTCGTAAAAAGATAGCATGTTGTATGAACTGATAAGTCTTATACCCTTACAACAATGAAATGAATATTAATTAAGCTAAAGTTTAATTACACTATGATTAAGTAGGTATGAAGTTTTAAACAAAACTTTTTGTATACAAGCTGCAGGGCCTTTGTGATAATTTACTTAACACGTTCTTCAGTAACTTGTCCCAAGGGCTCGGCGGTAGAATTTCATTAGTAGGATGTCATCTTTCCTTGTTCTTATAAAAGGTTTTATAACATCGACCATTTTGGGCATGACTAGTTTACTGCAATGGGCAAAGACACACCCGACTGCGTGACAGAATAATGTCTTAAGGGATTGGCTCCCTTTTACAAAACTGGAACTACTAGTGAAATTACGTTGTCCATTTTATGTTTAAAAATAGTTTTCAGATAATCCATATATACACTTCTAGCCGTATAAGATTGGATAAAAGAAAATGCGGTTTATTGTTGAGAGAAGTACATAAGCATCTAAATTTACTATTATATGGAGAGCTTTCGGTGAGTGTTAGAGTAGAAAGGATTGTTAAAATTACCGGTAATACACGATTCGTTATTATGTTCAACAAATTTTATATTATAACACAGTCATTTATTCAACCTACTTTTGTAAATGTTCACAAAAAATAAATTAAACGATAGACTACTAACTTCATAATATTTCACTCATTTATAACAACAATGAAGTTATTTGTAACATAAATTACGACCGTAGTATTTTGATCTTATAGATAAATATGAATTTTTTCTACTTTAGTAGCACTACAGTATTAAATAATAAACGAATAAATTATTCATCTACAGTATTTACATGCAAGAGATTTTTTTGAGATGTGTGACATTTTAAATACTATTTTAGAAATTAATTCAGTTTTATCGCTTTATAACGTAGAAATTGTAAGAAACTCAATTGTTAATTATTAAACACAATATATTTTTATAATGCTTTCCGTCGATCAAGTTATTAACACGGATGAGACCGGACAGTTTTGTAAAATAATGCATTCACTAACTTTCTTATCTAAGGAGGAGAAATATGTTGGTGGTTTAATGCCGCAAAAGATAATATGATTGTTCTGCTGTGCTGTGGTGCTTACGGACTAATATTATCTCAATAGGACATGACTTAACGGTGAAGGATTTTAAGACATTAACAATGATGGTGTCAAAAATCTTTTAAAAAGTGCGAACCAAGATTTGACGGAAGAATACAGACGGAAGTACAGTGTAGCTGTAATTATTGTTAAAATTTTTAATGTGGAACGGAATCTTCTCCTTTCCATATACAGTTGATTTCAGTATTCACGGTTTCACTATTTGCGGTAAGTCCGGAGAAAGTATCCCCCACGAATAACGAGGCATGCTTGTATATCGATGCATTATATTCTTTTTATATTTAGAATCGTTCCCTAAACCAAATTAAAAATTTGGTGATCAATGTAGGTGTGTTCGTCATGATGTTAGTAGGATACATTCACAACGACAATTTATATGGAATTTGACGTTCAAACTGATGACAATGAAATATATTCAAAATGTTTGAGTCATTAGAATTGAATTTCACTTGAAGAAATCCTATAGTTTCTAAACTAATACGGTGGTTTGATCAGACAACTGTAACTGAACGAAATGTTATTGACTTACCTTACGAAAAGTGCACCCTTGCCTAAAAATATTAAGCTTACCATCTAAAACTCTTAACTTGAATGACTAGTAATGAATTAAACATTTTTTAAATAAATATGTTCAATAATGTGTAATATCTAGACTGTTGATTATAATAATGTACTGTAACTTATGAGCAACAAATATCTATCTTTATCAAACTGAACATTTAAAAATATTAAAATTCGTATTTGACACAAAATTACATTTATAGTGGTAATCATTTATTTTACAATTTTAAAATGTTTACACGTTTCTTATAATCAAGTAGATAATTGTTTCATTTGATCATTAATTTTAAAAGCCTCAGGTAATTTATATAGCTTTTTCAATAGTTTTAACAATATTTCTTAATGTGCTTGCCTAGTAAAAACAAATTAATTTTCCTCCGTGTTTTAAAAATATAGGAAATAAGTTAAAAGGAAAGAATAACCGATTGTATAGTTTATTGATTGATAAAAACCAAATTTCTAATGAAATTTGAACTTTAGATGCATATTGAGAAATGGTTTAATAATTTTAAGCTACGCAGGAGACGTATAGCTTTTAATGTGATCAATAAGCAATACATGTACTAAGCTAACTTATACTGCAATAAGTCTATGCCTTTCAGCAATAAAAATGATTTTTGCTGACATTATAAACTCTGAAAAAAAGAGTTTATATTAAATATCCTGTTATTTAAAATTCAGTATTCAGGATTCCATCCTTATTATACTTGCACTAGCAATGTTTACAAGTAGTCTATATAATATATTTAAGGCTATATAAGAGTAAAGAAATACTAAAATACGTGCTTCAAAATAGGAGCTCAAAATGATAAATTGATTTGCAATTCAGTGACGTGTCGACCACAGCCAGTAAGAAAACAACAGCATCATTTTGACATACGTTAAAATTAAATATTTGGAAATTAGTATAGTAGTTTAAGCACTTAAGTTATGTGAAGAGAAATAAAGCCTTGAATGTATTTGCTCAAATCATTTAAGTAATATAAGAGAGGGTTATTTCTTGTACATGACAAAAGACAGAGAATCCAGGTAGAGATTTTAAATAGGCCCTTTCCGTTAGCCAAAATTATCTTTAGTAAGTGTTGAGAATGTTAACGAATACAAGTCAGTTAAAAAGAGTTAGTTGTGAGAACGTGCCTTGCCGTCCAGTGTCTAATTACTATTCTAACAATTAGTATGAATCTAAAAAAAGATTATTTTTTTTGAACAGTGCGTATCCCAAACCACCTTGATCAAATAACTACCTTTTTTCAACTACCTCTCCAACCGAGATTCTAGGCAGTCCTAACAGAAAGATTTTTAACCATTCTTATGAAATCGTACACAAAATAGTTCTTCAAATGATGCTGTGAAACATTATTTTAATATTAGTTGTAACGTCTTAAATTTTCTAAATGTGTTTCATATTTCTAAAATGTGTGCGGTACAGCAACGGCCTACTGTCTGTTCAGAATGTGTTTGCGCCAGGGAGTGGTGAACTGTTCACGTGAACATAACGATTTCGGCAACCCTATTGGCTGAGTGACCTCGTGACAAAACTGAAATATCCTGCCGCCCGATTAACAGTTAGTCTGGAAACGTCCAGGGTTACATTTGTTCGTCTGTTTATTGTGCCTAACATTTTTTAATTGTGAATGGAATAATTTAAGATCGTTGTTTGTTATATTTGTGTTTGTGAGTTTGTGGTGTTGTTAAGTTTTTAAGGATTAACTTTTAAGCAATGTCATCCCTTGTCAAAAAAAATAAACGAGACAAGTAATGCACTCCGGGCAAAGACAAGGTATTTTACGCCTTTATAAAAATTTAAAGGATGAAAATCCAGAATGCCGTATCAAAGACATCTTGCAGAAAGTAGCGATATCTGCAGGAATTTCTGCTCGAAGTGTTTTTTCAATCGTTAAAGAAAAAAAAGAAACGGGTACGCTGAAGTCTCCTGCCAAAAGGAAACCAAAAACCAAAACTATTTTTAATAATATGGATGACTTTTTAAAAACTGCTATAAGGAAGAAAGTACATGAGTTATTTTTTAAAAACGAACTTCCGACTTTAAATAAAGTACTACACTTAGTTAATACCGACGAACAGTTAGGCTTACCTAACCTAAGACGAACCACTTTGTTTCACATATTAAAAAAGCTAAATTTCAGGTATGAGAAATGTAACCGTAAAAGTATACTGTTGGACAAAGAAGATATTATTCTATGGAGAAGAGATTACTTAAGAAAAATAAATGCCTATCCCGAGGAAGGTCGTACGATTTATTATTTGGACGAAACGAGGGTTAATGCAGGCCATACGAAATCAAAGGTTTGGACAGTAAGTCAGTCTGTTCCAGTAAAGATGCTTTTCTGAGGGGTCTGTCGGCGGGTTTAAAATGTCCAACTGGAAAGGGTAAGAGACTTATTGTCACTCATATTGGGTCACAAAAAGGTTTTGTAGAAGATGGACTGTTAATTTTCGAATCAAAATCAGATACTGACTACCATTCAGAAATGAATGGTGAAAATTTTAAAGAATGGTTTTCCGCGATAATACAGAGATTGGACAACAACTGCGTTATCGTAATGGACAACGCTCCGTATCATTCTGTACAGGTCCAATCTCTATGACATTGTGGTAGTATACTATCGATTAGGTCGATATGTAACGATTAATCCTATGTTCTGCTGTTCCTATTATAGCAGAACTATTAATTCTTGATTAAATTTAAAGTAACATACTTTTACGAAATAGTGTTTTCAAACGGAATGTATTTTAAAAAACAAATTACGCCTATATTGAAAAAAAAAACACTAGAAACTCTGAATAAGATATTAGAAATTTTGAAAAAGAAGAAATAATAATTTTTCATCCCATTAACATTTTGTAAATTTTCACAGTTTGTAAATAATATAATTAAATTGCCATAGTTGTAAAATAATTGACTTTTTCCTGTTTTTAGCTAAAATTTAAAAGATATCATAGGTAATAACAAATCTGTGACCTGTGTATTTTCATTTATTACTCAGGGATACACTAGTTTCTGTCCCACGTTAAAATTTTCAAAAGTTGAAAAGACATATTGACTGATAGCATTTGACTGTATCTGTATAAAAAGGGAGTCTCTAGTGGTGTAATAACACAATCGGATCTATATATAACTCGGGGGAGTTTGTACTTACTATCTAATAGTATTAGACTGCATCTTTATCCAAAGGCAGTCTCTAGTGTTGTAATAACGCAATCTGAACTATATATATATAACTAGAGAGAGTTTGTTCTTATTATCTAATAGCATTAGGCTGCATCTGTATCAAAAGGGAGTCTCCAGTGGTATAATAACGCAATATGACCTATATATAACTAAGGGGAGTTTGTTCTTACTTTCTAATAGCATTAGGGTCATCTGTAACAAAAGGGTGTCTCCAGTGTTGTAATAACTCTATCTGACCTATATATAACTAGCGAAACTTTGTTCTTACTATCTATTAGAATTTGGCTGCATCTGAATCAAAAGGGAGTCTCCAGTGGTGTAATAACAAAATCTGTCCTATATATAACTAGGGGGAGTTTGTACTTACTATCTAATAGCATTTGGCTGCATCTGTATCAAAAATGAGTCTCCTGTGTTGTAATAACGCAATCTGTACTATATATATATATATATATATATATATATATATATATATATAAATATATATATATATATATATATATATATATATATATATATATATATATATATATATATATATATAACTAGGGAGAGTTTGTTCTTATTATCTAATAGCATTAGGCTGCATCTGTATCAAAAGGGAGTCTCCAGTGGTGTAATAACGCAATGTGACCTATATATAACTAGGGGGTATTTTGTACGTACTATCTAATAGCATTTGGTTGCTACTGAATCAAAAGGAAGTCTCCAGTGGTGTAATAACGCAATCTGACCGGGGCTACTTCAAATGACCAAAGGTCATCTAACCAAAATACGCTGCCGTTAATTAACCAAATACGCGACTTTCAAATAATCGTAATACACGAACTTTAAATAACCAAATACGCTCATTTCAAATAACCAAAGACACGGACTTCAATTAAACGTAATGTTGCGGGTTATCGCTATGCCGCTCAGCAGGCGTTCAACGTACAACTTGAAGTTAATAAATAAATGGGAAGTAATATTTCTATAAATATCTTATCTTAGTAGTTATTATTACTACCTTTAAATTATTTCTCAAAATTCTACGGTTTAACTTTGTCGTTATTAAAGTAAATGTAATGCTGGAATATTACTAGGTTTGATTAGACCATAGATCGTAAAGTATCTTATTATAATTATAAATAGCATACTTTTAGTCTAATCTTTTAAAATATTAGGTGTAATTACAAAACTATGGGAAATAAGATACAGTGTTAATTTTTGTAAACAATTGCAGATTTAACAACATATTGAAACTTAAATAACTAACGTAATAAATATTTAAACATCGTGTTGAATAAGTGTAGTTACAAAACGATAATTAATATAATAAATTGATAATTTTTTAAAATTGTTTCTAGATGTAAACAGCATACTGATACCTTAATATTAAAGTAAACTAGTCAAAGTAAAAGGTAAACTAGTCTTTCATCAAGGCACTACAACTTACAATACATTGTCATAAAGAAGAAAACTTGTCACGTTTCTTTTCATAAAACCATAAAGTAATTGGAAACAAGTAAAAATATTATCTATACCAATACCGTACATATTTTTTTCTTCTAATCTGTGTATATATAAATGAATATTTGTATGTATGTATCTTATTATAATTGTAATAGTCTACTTAAACATCGTATTAAACATTAAGTGTATTTTACAAAACGACAGTAATATGATGTAGTGTTTATATTTAAAACAATTATAGATTTAATAAAATACTGAGACCTAAATATTAACGTAATTAACAAATCGCCCAATATAACTACCTATAAAACCTAAAAAATGCATTAACCAAAATGTACACACACAATTTACGCGGCCGTTAATTAACCAAATACGCGACATTCAAATAATCGTAATACACGGACTTTAAATAACCAAATACGCCCATTTCAAATAACCAAATACACCGACTTCAACTAAACGTAATGTTGCGGGTTATCGCTTTGCCGCTCCGCAGGCGTTCAACGTACAACTTGAAGTTAATAAATAAATGGGAAGTAATATTTCTATAAATATCTAATCTTAGTAGTTATTATTACTACCTTTAAATTATTTCTCAAAATGCTACGGTTTAACTTTATCGTTATTAGAATAAATGTAATGCTGGAATATTATTTGGTTTGATTAGACCATAGATCGTAAAGCATCTTCTTATAATTGTAAATAATATACTTAAACATCTTTTTGAACATTTAGTATAGTTACAAAATAATGGTAAATGATACAGTGATTATTTTTGTAAACAATTACAGATTTAACAACATATTGAAACATAAATAATTAACGTAATTAAAACCTCATAACTTTTTGTCTAAAATAGCCATATCTTTCGACTTGGTTATAGCATAGCACATATTTATTGCATCTTATTATGTTTTTAAATATCGTTTTGAATAAAAGCCTAATTACAAAACGATAAGTAATATTATGAAATTGAATATTTTTAGAAATGTTTCTAGACGTAAACAGCATACTGAGACCTTAATATTAAACTAAACTAGTCTTTCATCAAGGAACTACAACTTACAATACATTATTATAAAGAAGAAAACTGGTCAACTTTGATTTAATAAATTCATAAAGCAATTGGAACAACTAAAACTTTTATCTATACCAATACCGTACTTAAATATTTTTTTAATATGTATATATAAAAATGAATGTTTGTCTGTATGTTATAGACGCCTAAACCGCTGAACTATAAATTAGGAGGGTTTGTTTAACATTTTCCCTCCATCTGTGAAATTTGGTGTATATCCATCCATCCAGCTCCAGAGGTTCAGTGTACAGCCTTCCATAAGTCTGATGTTAAAATGTATATCTATATTAGGGTTACGTAATTAATAAAATAATTATAAACATAATGCAAAAATAAAAATACATTATATATATTTTATATTGTTTAAAATAGGTAGATTCTATGTAAAATTAGGCCTATTGCTATCACGCATATTAATGTAAAAGCAAGGTCGACGATAATACTCTTGCGAAATTTGAATCCACCACAGTTGTGCCAGACTATCCACAAAAAAACTGACAACCAACTTGAACTAAGCAGAAATCATAGGGGACAAGTTCAAAGGAGAGATGGTTTTAATTTCATCAGATCTACCCATTGATTTCAAACGACTATAGTTTCCTTTGTGTCTTGCATTCGCAATAACCATAAACAAGGCACAAACCCAATCGTCGACCATTGCTGGATTAAATTTTGAACATTCGAACTTCAATTTCTCAGTATTACATGTTCCGACACCTAAAATTTGTATGTTTATAAGCATAATGTATTGAAGAAAAACATTGTCTATCCTCTAGTGTTGCAGTAAAAGAAATATGTTTAATTTGCTTTTCTTATTAGAAAATTATGATCTCAGGCGAAGCAAAGTGCGCAGGGTAAAGCTAGTATTTACACATTTGTACTAAAGAAATTCCAAAATAAAAGCTATGTATATTTTTACATAAATAAAAGGGAGGGCATGGAAAGAAATTGCTAATAGGAAAGAGCAAATGAATAAAATACCGTATAATAATATAGCGTCTGCAATTTTTTTTTTCAAATATTTGAAAGTACAAATTTTATTGCCAGTTCGTCACGAATTTGGTTACCTAAACAATAATGTGAAGCAGAGCAACATTCACATATTTTTATTTATTAGCAATTAACTCGACTAGGCAAATAACACGAATTTGTAGACTCACAAATGTGTCTTCAGAATTGCCTAAATTTATTTTTTTTAAAGTTCACATTTTCTAAATGAATAGCCTATTTCTTGACAATAACTTGTGCAATTCTTTTATGAAAATAATGAGAACAGCTTTACTGTATTTAAAATATAAACTGGGTTTATTTTATTGCTTACTGTAATCACAACTCCGAAAAAAGACTAAATTTAGTGCCCCACAAACAAGATTGCAGTATTACCCGCTCAGAAATTCATAGATGTAATACATTGTCTACATTCTAGACGCAACGATATTGGTAAAATTATACCTACCAGATCAAGAAAAGGAAGCATAAAAAATATATATATTTATATATACTGGTAAGGGGGGGGGGGGTGATTTTTACACAACAAAGTCTTCTTTGTGTCGATATGAATATAATCATACCACAAATCGGCACGCCCGACATTCCCCTTTTTCAACATTGTCCGCTTACAACTTGCATATTACACATGAGCAATACAGATCGCGTCTACAAATGACCTCAAAAGGTTTTGTAAATATACTTAGCTGGTTCAGGTTGGGTTTGATAAACCAAATTTTGCTACCGTTGTGGCTGGTGTCAACTCTTACATAGATACAAAATGTAATCACTTCCTTGTTTATATTTTTTATGCCAATTACCTGGAAAAATCCTAATTATAACCACAGCAAAAAATTATAGATAACTAGGCTATCAACTTGAAGCAATGTATTTACATACTTGTCTTTGGCTAATACAATAGGTTTATTTGAAATAATAGGTAAATTAATGCCTCTCGACACTCTCCAGAATACTATAGGATAATGTTATTAAATGTCAAAATAACGTTTAGCACATTTGTCAAAAATATTATCTCCAATTACAGCTCCATTATTTAGGTTACAATGAAAATATTGGAAAGAACCCCAATACAATCAAAAATAACAAGTTACTTAGGATTAAACCCTTATGTACATTTCGATGACCATATCATCATAAGAGGGTCTTATTACAATCTAGCAAACAAGAATCATCATTCTAGTTTGTAACTTCTCGTTTGCTAGATTGTAATTTTGTAACAAGACCCTCTGATGATGATGACATGGTCATCGAAATGCACATAAGGGTTTAATCTTAAGTCACTTGTTTATTTGTTATATTTTGTGGTATTGGGGTTCTTTCCAATATTTTCATTGTAATATATTGTAGCACTGTGCTCTTGACATTGTGTATTAATTAGGTTGTTTAATTCGACACAAGACCTTAGCCGTCATGGGCCACCTCTTTCTGTTTATGTGGGAGGAGGGGGGAAAAGTTGTGCAATTTTTTTACTTTGTGGAAAACTTTTTTAATTTAAACTTTAAAACAAACAGGTAGTTTCGGCTCATTGTGATCTATAAATGTACTCTGATAACCTACCAATTTCACATCTAAAATAACTATTAAAAACCCCAGTCCCAGTTAGGCAAAAGTGAAACTATCATAATTTGAATATTCTCAATTACCTTCATGATTTATATGCCATATTGGACATTCTTACCTTTAGTTTAACATTACCAAATTGTAAACCTTTATGAAATACAATAGCTTCAATTGATTTGATGGACACGAGTGCCCTAATTAGGGATAAAATATAGGTTATCGATTGTCACAATTTCATCACCAGTTACAACCCCTTCATTTGAACAAATGTATGCTTACCTTACAAAATTGCAATTTAATTCTAAAAATTAGAATAAATTATTTTTAACAAATATAAAATATCTTGAGGTGTGTAAAAAAAACATAACTCTTAATAAATTATTGTTCTAGAGCAAATAAATTTTACAGTTTTCAAAGGTGAAATGGTTAGGTTTAGAAATAAAATACCTGCAGAGTAAATTAAGTAGAGCATAATTGGAAATTACAATTAAAAGTTGGCAAGCGATACTAAAGAGAATTGGGACATGTTTTGTAAAAACGTTAATGTAGCGAACAAATATTTGAGCGAAGTTAAAACATTTCCAAGAAAATTAAGCAGATTGATAAGAAATATATCAGACAGACCTAATAACCAAGCTTTGCTTGAAAATGAAACAATAATAAAAATTTACCCAGTGAGAAATGGAAATATTAAGTAGAAGTTTAAATTTTGATATTAGGAAAGAGATACAGATAAGTGAATAGAAATTATTGAGTGGTATAACATTTTAAAATGAAACGGATACAAATTGAGCCAGGAAAGCTTGTAAAATATATTGTTGAAAATTTAACATTAAAGAATTGAAAATAAAGTCAAGAATAATGATTTTTAACAAAGTATTGCACAACAGATTGATTTCAATGCTTTTTAGGAACAAAATGATGATACAGCTAATCACCTTTAATTGCCAAACTATATGAAAAATTTTGAGTGGAAGTAAAGAAATAAACAGTTGTATTTTCCTAAACTAAGAAATTGATGTAGAAGATATTCTCAATATTAAAGAGCATATAGAACATTTCTTAATTTATTATCAATATATCAACAATCAACATAAAATTTACCTATGAAATAGAAGATAATAAATGTTTAGTTTCAAGTATTAGAAACAATAATAATAATAATAGCCTACTGAATTAGATATAGTGTACATAAAAAAATACAAATAATGCTAGGTAAATCGCAGTAAATTCTATCATTGTAAATCTCAAATTAGCAGCATTCAAGTATATGGTCAATAGAATAATTACAATTCCTTTGAATAAAAATAATTTGAATTTTGACAGAATCACATAGATAAATTTAATGGATATAATTCCAGAATAAGGAATATATGAAGAAAACAAAATTCAAAATAGATTTCACCACTTTAATAAGAGAAAATATTAAAAATAAATACATTAGGCTACCATTTGATATGGATATAACAATAGGTTTAGAATTTTTTTTTTTAAAAAAAAGGTAAATATAAAAGTATAAAGACTGAAATATTTACCAGGTGACCCAAAAGACAAAATACAGTAAATAAGTTAGATAAATCAGGGAGTTATAACAAAAAATTTAATTCTCTTAAAGTTTTCATTGACCAAACAAAAAAACTTCCAAAAGACTCAAAGAGCATATTAGCCATATAAAAATTTTAAACCTGAAAAATCAAGTATTGCTGAACACATCTTAAACACTAAACAGGCTAAAATAAGTTATCCTAAATTAGTGAACAATGGTAAAACAAAAAGGCTGTTAAAGTGTTAGAAGTTTGTGTATTAATTTATGACGATATCATTATAACTACTGATAAAGAGCCTATCTGGAACTCTCAATTACATTGGTTAATTAGGAGATGGTTCTAATTTTATAAAAAAAAAGATATTTGTATTTTGGTAAAATTGGAAAATGTGTTATAGTAACTCTCTAGCAAAGAGGTTAAGAGGCAAGACCTTGCTGCAGAGGAAATTATTACATCATTAGTCAGACAATGTAAAGAAGGTGTGGCAAATTAGTGATAATTGTATATATTTGATGAAAATCTTGTTATAAATATAATTTATTGTGTTAATAACCTCTGAGGACGGTTGCTGTGGAATCGAAATATGAAAAAGGTGTTGAAAAGGTTATGTGGTATAGGTTTTATTTATTTAAATTAACTATAACTATATGCCCTTAGGTATTCACTAAGTTATGAATCATTTAATTATAGCAAAACCAAACTGTTGAAAATATTCCTGTAGGCCTATCGAAATTTAATAAAACATTGTAGCTGTCAAAGTATTATGGGGGAACATTTCAAGTAATGTACAGGTAAAATAACTTATAAAAAATTAGAAAGATCAGTTAAGGTGAAAAACAAATTCACATGATAAATAAATGTTAGTTACTTAGGAAAAAGTTGAACAGCAATTAAAAATCTTACAGAATAAATTTATTAAAGTTTATAATGGCACCACTATGTGTTGTCACTATTAGTTATTTCGGAAGAAAAATACAGTTGATAAACGAGTCAATTTATATTGATTTTAATTATAGTTTCTGCAACTTATTTGCCCTTATCAAGCCTAAAACCGGATTGATATATTTTAAATTTTTATCCTTACAAAAAAATTGTAAACCCAACTAAATTATTATCTTACAAAAAAAATTGTAAACCCAACTACAATAAATAATCCTTGATGAATTATAATCTTTAGAAATAGTCAAAACAACCAATATAATAAACCAACCAAATTAATGACAATCAGAAATAAATATACACAAATAAAAGAAAAAAAACAAAATATAGAAATACACACAGATAATAACTGTATGAAACAACTGTTGTGTAATGTTTAACATAAATAAATGAAACCCCTCAAACAAATAACTTTCTTCTTTTATTTTTAAAACCTACAAAAAATAAAAGAAAGTTATTTTTGTTCAAGAGGTTTCATTTATTTATGTTACACACAAATAATTATTATATAAATCCAGAAACAATACAGAGCCTACCTTTAAGATGGAGAATATACATACAAAAAAAAAATGAAATTTTAAATAAAAACACAGAAATAATATTTTGCAAGTTTATTACAGAGAAGAAGGTATACCTACAATACCAATCTGGTTGTAATTGTAAATTACTAACCCATATATAAGCTGTATTTTCCTTAATAAATAAAAGACAAGATGTTTAAGTCTGAAATATTATTTCAATTTTTGTGATTTTATGAAATGAGTTATTAATTATAAATAATAAAAAAAATACATACCTGCAACTTTTCTTGTAACTATCAAAATATTGTTGCTGTTTATGTCGAGCCGGTTGTTAATTACTTATTACGCTTTTGCTATTGCTTGCGACCAGACTTTTAGTTAACTAAAAGTTGTTAAATTGTTAACTTACACTTGGAGGCAACGTTTCGTCTTTCCATGTAAGACAATAAAGTTTCCTCCAAGTGTAAGGTAATAATTTAACAACTTTCTTGTAACCTTACATTGATAGAGAACCAAGGTTAATAAACAAATAACCAATTCAACATTTAATCAAAAGAAATTGAATAACATACTAATAGCTTCATTAAGACAGATGTTTTTATACATTAATTATTAGCAAAACAGAAATGAGAAACAGCACCTTGAAATAAAATCCAATATAACATAGTTACAAGTGAAATTATTCTAAATAAATTATTCAATTTTCATTACATAATCAGTTATTGTAAATGTTAGAAAAATTATACTCTGAAACTAAAACATACTGGCTAAACAAAAAAAATAAAATATATTGGATTCCTACAAACACAGGTGATCAGTCTGTATTGGTAGGTCAAAATGAGGACAGTCTGATATTGCAACTATGAAAATAATACAATAGAGTACAATGTAATACAATACAACATACTGAGATATACAGCAGTGACATTTAGAGTTAACTCTTAGCCCTTCAATAAAAAAAATACTCACTAGAATAAGATGGCAAAATTTACAAAAAAGATAGAAAACAACAAAAGATTACAATACATAATAGATTTAGGGATTCACTCCAAGGTATAAGAAAATACAAATTCAGTAAACAATCTCTGGCTAAAGTACTTCTCTACGACAAGGTGAGGAAATATTAAAATACTTATAAGCGATTGAACAAAGTTATAAAGTTAATAAAACACAACTTAAATTAATGTAAAAGTTTTACTATTGAGACATTGAAAAGTGGTTTTTAGTAACCACACTCACTATGTAGTTCAAGATTCAGTGTAACAATAAACAATGGCCAATTAGTGAATAATCGAACAAGTTCCAATATAGAGTGCAGTCAAAACAAAGGAGGGAAAAACACAGGTCCAATATTTGTCTTTATGTTCAAAATAAGTCCCTAACATTCGCAGTTGACTACTTAATCTAACAAAAACAATTAAGTACCATGCACTGGTGATCACTTAGTAATCACTCACCAGTAGTTCAGATTCACTGTAACACTTTACGATTACTAATGAGTTAATAATTTAACAAGTCCTAATATCCAGTGTAGTCAACAAAAATTAGGAAATAACACAAGTCCGATATTTGTCTTTATGTTAAAAAAAAGTCACTATAACACTGGCGGATGAAGTAATACTTAATCTAACAAAATAATTAAGCACTATGCAGTGATGAATAAACATATCCATTAGTCTGAAGAAATTGCTGCACTTCTGAAAAGCAATGTGGAGTGATGAATGATAAAGTCTGTTGCTCACCCTGAGGAGTCGATGAAAGACGTTCAACGGCGGAGAGAGTCGGAGATGTAGTTTGTAGCTGAAGTCTTCGTAAGTTGTCACGTAAGGTGTGGTAGCCCTCGTTAGATTCCCATGGTGTTGCATATTTTACTGCTGAAGATGACTTTTTCTATATCCTTGGATTGGAGTGTGTAGTCGTTAATTCCGTCCAACGAAGTGACCCCAAGGCATCCGTCTGAACAGAATGTTGAGTGCGGAGGGACGACCTTCGATGATGGTGCGTTGTCCACTGACCAGAAAGTAGCTCAAGATGTCTGCTCCTAAAATTAATGTAAAAGTCTTACCACTTGTGTGTTTAAACATAGTCCTTAGTAATCACTCACCAGTAGTTCAGGTTCACTGTAACACTTTACGATTACTAATGAGTTAATAATTTAACAAGTCCTAATATCCAGTGTAGTCAACAAAAATTAGGAAATAACACAAGTCCGATATTTGTCTTTATGTTCAAACAAAGTCACTATAACACTGGCGGATGAAGTAATACTTAATCTAACAAAATAATTAAGCACTATGCAGTGATGAATAAACATATCCATTTGTCTGAAGAAATTGCTGCACTTCTGAAAAGCAATGTTGAGTGATGAATGATAAAGTCTGTTGCTCACCCTGAGGAGTCGATGAAAGACGTTCAACGGCGGAGAGAGTCGGAGATGTAGTTTGTAGCTGAAGTCTTCGTAAGTTGTCACGTAAGGTGTGGTAGCCCTCGTTAGATTCCCATGGTGTTGCATATTTTACTGCTGAAGATGACTTTTTCTATATCCTTGGATTGGAGTGTGTAGTCGTTAATTCCGTCCAACGAAGTGACCCCAAGGCATCCGTCTGAACAGAATGTTGAGTGCGGAGGGACGACCTTCGATGATGGTGCGTTGTCCACTGACCAGAAAGTAGCTCAAGATGTCTGCTCCTAAAATTAATGTAAAAGTCTTACCACTTGTGTGTTTAAACATAGTCCTTAGTAATCACTCACCAGTAGTTCAGGTTCACTGTAACACTTTACGATTACTAATGAGTTAATAATTTAACAAGTCCTAATATCCAGTGTAGTCAACAAAAATTAGGAAATAACACAAGTCCGATATTTGTCTTTATGTTCAAAATGTATACAATACAGAGATTAAGGAAAGATGACTCAGTATTTATTAACCTTCAAATACCATCCTGCAATTTCTGTCACATTACTACTGCCGTTGTAGCTCACAGGCAGGAAATGTCTAAGTGTGATTTATTGAGTGGTTTAATAATTTATCTTGCATTTACTTTATACAAATTGTTTTTGAATATTCAAATTGCATGTGTCTAGGGTGAACATAGTTTTATGAGATCAGTTATATTTTATTTACTAATTAAAACTAATTGAAGTTGCAGTTTTTTGAAATCATCTTCATCGTCTGATGTTCTTCGTTGAGATTCGGTATCATGATCTTTTGCTCAATTACTTCTTGACTCTGTTGCACAATTCCCCTATTCTCTTTGATGCCTTCTAAAAGTTGGACATTAGATACAGTACCTGAATCACAGTCTTCTTCGGCTAACCCGTCGCTGATGGTCAGGCACGATGACGGTAGTTAAAGGTTAAGCTTGGAATTTGTAGATATTGGCATAATAGGTTTTCTGGATATATAAGCTGATAAAGATAGGTCGATGAAATGATGTGGATCAACAAATTCTTTTTGTCGTTTATTCTAAGTTGTATAAAGGTTAAAAAATATAGGGTCTACTTTTTAAATTGACGGTTATAGTAGAATTTTTTTCATTAACGGATGGTTGAAAAGTCATTCTGCTGCCCCCGCTAACGATACCATCCTTTTTAAAAGAACAAAAGAAAATAACACGAAAAGAGAAGAAAATTAATTACCCGAAGAAGAATGAAAAAACAAACATAAATGTTTAGATAGTCTAAGTAAAAATGGAAAGAAAATATATGACAATTAGGTAGACAAAATACATTTTTTTTTGTTAATTAACTAACTATCTTTTCAAGTTGAATCGTTCAAGCATACAGTCTTTAAAATGTTTAAAGCACATGGACATGCTGCATTGAAACACTGCTTCAAGTTATAAAGATTAGTTTGACAGACATGACGTAAACAAACGTGCTAGAACTGCTATCGGAGTGCCGCCTGTTTTTATATATATATATATATAAATATAAATATAAATATATATATATATATATATAAATATATATATATATATATATATATATATATATATATATATCGATATATATATATATATATATTTTCATATCACAAACATTTCTGTAAATAGATGTAGCATAACTTCTGTCCAAGACAAGGTCGCGAACACGACTCTTTCTGTTGGTTATGTGCATAGTTGGAAACATGCCAATTTCGGGCAATTTATTGTCAATGGGATATATTACCCCAAATCACCCCTTGGTAACCCCGTACATCCCCGACAAATTTTGATGACAAGGGACTAGGACCTTCGAAAATCTTCGAATGCCCATTTTTGGGTAATATTTTAGATTCTGACCAGTTTTACTTCAATTCACCCACAGCGGTACCCGCAGTCCCATCCCGGATTGTGCATGGCCAACTTCGGTACTAGGATTAGACTCAGCATTATTAGAAACCCCGAGTGATCATTTTATAACGATCTCTTGGCCTCTGATCTTTTTACCCCAATTCTCCCTTTGCTACTCTCTTAGAGCTCACACCCGTTCATCCCTGGTGTCTTTCGATGACGGTATTGAATTCAGCATCCTCAAAAACCTCCGAGTGGTAATTTTCAAGTATTTTTTTGACTTTTGACGTTTTTACCCCAAATTATCCATTTGACACTCACGTAGAGACACATACGTCCATCCCCGGTGACTTCGATGACGTCATTGAATTCAGCATGCTCAGAAACCCCCATCGGATATGTCCCAGCGATTTTTTTTACTTCTGACATTTTCACCCCAATTCACCCCTTTGCTACTCGCGTGGAACCACACCAGTGAATCCTCGATGGCTTTCGGTGACGGCAATAACTTCCGTAAATCAATAATCCCCGAGTTTTTATTATTTAGTAATTTTTTTACGTTTGACATTTCTACCCCAAATCATCCCTTTGGTACTTACGTAGAGTCACATCCGGTCCATCCCCGGTGACTCTAGATAACGCAATTGAATTTAGTATCCTCAAAAACCCTCGAACGGTCATTATCCCGCGATTCTTAGGCATCTGACATTTTTACCCTAATTCAATCCCTTTGGTACATAGGTTTAGCCTCACAAGTACATCCTCGGAGACTTCCGATGACGTCATTGAATTCAGCATATTTGTGATATTTTCCAGCGATTTTTTTACCTCTGACATTCTCACCCCAATTCACCCCTTGGTACTCTCGTGGAGCCACACCAATGCATTCCTTGTGACATTTGGTGATGGCATTGAATTCAGCCTCATCAAAATTCCCCGAGTTGTTATTTTCTAGTAATTTTTTGACTTTTGACATTTCTACCCCAAATCATCCCTTTGGTCTCATCTGTCCATCCCCTGTGACTTTCGATGGCGGCATTGAATTCAGCATCCTCAAAAACCCTCGAGTGGCTGTGTTTCAGAGATTTTTCAACTTTTGACTTTTCACCCCAATTCACTCCTTTGGTACTCGCGTGGAACCACATCAGTGCATCCCCGGCGACTTTCGGTGACGGCATTGAATACCGCCTTACAAAAAACCCGAGTGATTATTTTTTAATTATTTTTTTATTTTGACTTTTTTACCCCAAATCATCCCTTTGGTACCTACGTAGAGTTGCATCCGGTTCATCCCCGGTGACTCTAGATGACGCCATTGAATTTAGCATCCTCAAAACCCCCCGCTCTGTTGGCTAAATTTAATGTAAAAAGAAAGTACTTATTGTTTGTTGATTTCATGGGATCTTGGCCGTTGGTACTGCTTCGATGCACTTTCATATAACTAACTTATTTTTCTTAATTCTTTACTAAATTATTTACGTCGCACTTTTTAAATTATACAAATACAAAAATTACAATTCCCTTAGTTCTATTAAACCAATTTTACCAGTTATTAACATTGATGACACTTGGCTCACCCCACCCCCCCAATACGTCTGCCCTCTTCTGAAGTTTCTCCAAGACTTCCTTTTGTTCACTTCCTTTTCCAACCTCGCATCATCTCTCCCCCTTTACGTATTTTAGTTAATTTGATTATCCCTACATCCATTCACAAAGAGCCTTCTCTATCAGTACAGTGTTATTATAACCCAGGTATTTTGGTCCTTAGAAAGTCCTATCTTAAAATAGTTGAACCCTTCTTTTGTCAAAGGTTCCCACAGCCCTTTATGACTACACTTGAAATATAACAATGGTTAAGTACTTTGTCCGTAATTTCCTGTGAGGAAATCAGTGTAGATGTTGCATCTGCTTGGGATTTTTCGCGGCAATGGCTGCGGTTGGGGGTATGGGGAACAGGCATTTTGGTATTTGGCTGAAATTCAGGGTGGTCCCAATGGAAACTCCCTTATATTTGTGGGACATATAAAGTGCTTGTTGGTTGTTCTGGAGTGTGGCTAGGGGTAGTATTATCTTTGCGTCGTTTTTTACAAATTTGCCAAAGAATGCAGCGCCTTCCTCAATGTGAGATGGTATAATATTTAATCTAGTATAATTTAACGAAATTCCATAGGGGGCAGCACATTTCAGCATATTAAATATTGAGTTAACGAAACACATTTTTTTACAATAACGTTTATTCTTATTTTATATATACAGTAATACATTGTATATTATGCATGAGGTTAGGTCTGTGTCTCGTAGACCCCATTCAAACTAAGTCGATTATAAACATGTGCCTTTTCAATTCCTCATATTTTTAATTGAAACATCGATTTTCCCAATGTTCTGTGACAGTCTTGTTCATTAACAATAAAAATTGTTTTAAAAATCTGAACAGCGCTATATTTCTTAACTTGACACGGAGTTGATAACTCGTATGGTGTAAACTGTATTTAAAAACGTTTAGCTCAGCGTTGTTTCATCTTTTCTAGCTTATCTGTTATAGTTTTCAATACGATATAATCATATACTAAGTGTAAACAAATAGGACAGGGAATTTATACATACATATTGTCGGTAATTTACTTTTTCCAAATTTTGCTACCCATTATTAAAAGTCTAAACAATTTTGTTAAATATACCCTAATAAGTAATAAGAGTAGGCTACATTATTTATAAAACTTATTCAATCAACTTTATTTTGATAAAAAAGTTGAATAATTTTCATGGTTTTGTAGTATTTTCAAAAATTCCTAAAATGTCCAATAAGTTAATGTTACTACAAAATTTTTATCTCAGTGTATAAAGTATTATTTCTAAATGTATAAGTTCTTTTACTACACGTTACTTAAAAATATGAACAAAAGGTTTTAAACATATTACCTTCATTTTAATAACATTCTATTTGTATACCTGTCTATAGACAATAGTTTAAAATTAATTATAGATAATTGAGCGTAGACACGATTATTTTAGAACTAGAACTTGTCCAAACTTTCTTTGAATTAAGTCTCTTGTGTCATAAACAATAGCATGAAATATGGACATTTAAACAATTCAAATGCTTGTTAGATAAAAAATGCATTTATACGCATACGCTAGATGCAAACTGCTTTAAAGTATCAGGAGAATAGCAGACACGCCATAATAATAGCAAACACCAGTTCACATTACTGGGCCGGTTCACATTACTACGGTTAGTGGCGTTATGTTCTTTCACTTAATTTAAGGAGTGAAAGAACCACGTGTAAAAATGTCTGAAGCTAGAAACATCTGTGTGACTAATAATGTAATATGAGAAGAGCATTAGAAAATAGAGATTATTATAGGCAGCAATGTATGTATATATATATACAGATGCAAAAATACGATAAATAGTTATTTTCCTGAGTATATCAACTGTTTTTGGGTTCACCTCGTCAATGCTAGATGAGATTCTAGCGAAACGTCGGAACTGAGATTTTATACACTGCAGAATGAACGGATGAACTCCAGATAATAACCATTCATCATATTTTTCTATTCGTGAAAGAATACGTATCCACACACACACACACACACACACACACACACACACACACACACACACACACAAACACACACACACACACACACACATATATATATATATATATATATATATATATATATATATATATATATATATATATATAAGGTATGAAGCTAAAGAATAAATTCAGTTTTTATCCAAAAAAAGAAAAAATAGTCAGGAGAAATATTAAGCGACCAGAATAGTTACTAAAATTACGGACAAAGTACTTAACCATTGTTATATTTCAAGTGTAGTCATAAAGGGCTGTGGGAACCTTTGACAAAAGAAGGGTTCAACTATTTTAAGATAGGACTTTCTAAGGACCAAAATACCTGGGTTATAATAACACTGTACTGATAGAGAAGGCTCTTTGTGAATGGATGTAGGGATAATCAAATTAACTAAAATACGTAAAGGGGGAGAGATGATGCGAGGTTGGAAAAGGAAGTGAACAAAAGGAAGTCTTGGAGAAACTTCAGAAGAGGGCAGACGTATTGGGGGGGTGGGGTGAGCCAAGTGTCATCAATGTTAATAACTGGTAAAATTGGTTTAATAGAACTAAGGGAATTGTAATTTTTGTATTTGTATAATTTAAAAAGTGCGACGTAAATAATTTAGTAAAGAATTAAGAAAAATAAGTTAGTTATATGAAAGTGCATCGAAGCAGTACCAACGGCCAAGATCCCATGAAATCAACAAACAATAAGTACTTTCTTTTTACATTAAATTTAGCCAACAGAGCGGGGGGTTTTGAGGATGCTAAATTCAATGGCGTCATCTAGAGTCACCGGGGATGAACCGGATGCAACTCTACGTAGGTACCAAAGGGATGATTTGGGGTAAAAAAGTCAAAATAAAAAAATAATTAAAAAATAACCACTCGGGTTTTTTGTAAGGCGGTATTCAATGCCGTCACCGAAAGTCGCCGGGGATGCACTGATGTGGTTCCACGCGAGTACTAAAGGAGTGAATTGGGGTGAAAAGTCAAAAGTTGAAAAATCTCTGAAACACAGCCACTCGAGGGTTTTTGAGGATGCTGAATTCAATGCCGCCATCGAAAGTCACAGGGGATGGACAGATGAGACCAAAGGGATGATTTGGGGTAGAAATGTCAAAAGTCAAAAAATTACTAGAAAATAACAACTCGGGGAATTTTGATGAGGCTGAATTCAATGCCATCACCAAATGTCACAAGGAATGCATTGGTGTGGCTCCACGAGAGTACCAAGGGGTGAATTGGGGTGAGAATGTCAGAGGTAAAAAAATCGCTGGAAAATATCACAAATATGCTGAATTCAATGACGTCATCGGAAGTCTCCGAGGATGTACTTGTGAGGCTAAACCTATGTACCAAAGGGATTGAATTAGGGTAAAAATGTCAGATGCCTAAGAATCGCGGGATAATGACCGTTCGAGGGTTTTTGAGGATACTAAATTCAATTGCGTTATCTAGAGTCACCGGGGATGGACCGGATGTGACTCTACGTAAGTACCAAAGGGATGATTTGGGGTAGAAATGTCAAACGTAAAAAAATTACTAAATAATAAAAACTCGGGGATTATTGATTTACGGAAGTTATTGCCGTCACCGAAAGCCATCGAGGATTCACTGGTGTGGTTCCACGCGAGTAGCAAAGGGGTGAATTGGGGTGAAAATGTCAGAAGTAAAAAAAATCGCTGGGACATATCCGATGGGGGTTTCTGAGCATGCTGAATTCAATGACGTCATCGAAGTCACCGGGGATGGACGTATGTGACTCTACGTGAGTGTCAAATGGATAATTTGGGGTAAAAACGTCAAAAGTCAAAAAAATACTTGAAAATTACCACTCGGAGGTTTTTGAGGATGCTGAATTCAATACCGTCATCGAAAGACACCAGGGATGAACGGGTGTGAGCTCTAAGAGAGTAGCAAAGGGAGAATTGGGGTAAAAAGATCAGAGGCCAAGAGATCGTTATAAAATGATCACTCGGGGTTTCTAATAATGCTGAGTCTAATCCTAGTACCGAAGTTGGCCATGCACAATCCGGGATGGGACTGCGGGTACCGCTGTGGGTGAATTGAAGTAAAACTGGTCAGAATCTAAAATATTACCCAAAAATGGGCATTCGAAGATTTTCGAAGGTCCTACTCCCTTGTCATCAAAATTTGTCGGGGATGTACGGGGTTACCAAGGGGTGATTTGGGGTAATATATCCCATTGACAATAAATTGCCCGAAATTGGCATGTTTCCAACTATGCACATAACCAACAGAAAGAGTCGTGTTCGCGACCTTGTCTTGGACAGAAGTTATGCTACATCTATTTACAGAAATGTTTGTGATATGAAAATATATATATATATATATATCGATATATATATATATATATATATATATATATATATATATATATATATATTTATATATATATATATATATATATATATATATATATATATTTATATATATATATATATATATATATATATATATATATATATATATATATATATATAAACAGGAGGCACTCCGATAGCAGTTCTAGCACGTTTGTTTACGTCATGTCTGTCAAACTAATCTTTATAACTTGAAGCAGTGTTTCAATGCAGCATGTCCATGTGCTTTAAACATTTTAAAGACTGTATGCTTGAACGATTCAACTTGAAAAGATAGTTAGTTAATTAACAAAAAAAAATGTATTTTGTCTACCTAATTGTCATATATTTTCTTTCCATTTTTACTTAGACTATCTAAACATTTATGTTTGTTTTTTCATTCTTCTTCGGGTAATTAATTTTCTTCTCTTTTCGTGTTATTTTCTTTTGTTCTTTTAAAAAGGATGGTATCGTTAGCGGGGGCAGCAGAATGACTTTTCAACCATCCGTTAATGAAAAAAATTCTACTATAACCGTCAATTTAAAAAGTAGACCCTATATTTTTTAACCTTTATACAACTTAGAATAAACGACAAAAAGAATTTGTTGATCCACATCATTTCATCGACCTATCTTTATCAGCTTATATATCCAGAAAACCTATTATGCCAATATCTACAAATTCCAAGCTTAACCTTTAACTACCGTCATCGTGCCTGACCATCAGCGACGGGTTAGCCGAAGAAGACTGTGATTCAGGTACTGTATCTAATGTCCAACTTTTAGAAGGCATCAAAGAGAATAGGGGAATTGTGCAACAGAGTCAAGAAGTAATTGAGCAAAAGATCATGATACCGAATCTCAACGAAGAACATCAGACGATGAAGATGATTTCAAAAAACTGCAACTTCAATTAGTTTTAATTAGTAAATAAAATATAACTGATCTCATAAAACTATGTTCACCCTAGACACATGCAATTTGAATATTCAAAAACAATTTGTATAAAGTAAATGCAAGATAAATTATTAAACCACTCAATAAATCACACTTAGACATTTCCTGCCTGTGAGCTACAACGGCAGTAGTAATGTGACAGAAATTGCAGGATGGTATTTGAAGGTTAATAAATACTGAGTCATCTTTCCTTAATCTCTGTATTGTATACATTAACCTAAATGACATCTGTGCGAGTGTTTTCAGTTTATATTACGATATCAGGTTGTCTGGTGTAAACAAACATAGGTCCAAAACCCAAGCCACACAAAGATAAAGGCTGGCACTCGACAAGTACTCTCGTGGACGAAGGCCCGAAAAACTGACTTTCTGCATTTTATCGTTTCCATCCCGTTCTATCATTTACATGGCGTAATCGTAAACCATTTATGGTATTCTAACAACGTCAAAATGGTCGTATAGAGACGGAAACATTTGTTTCTATCCTCGACTTTAGCCGCTGGTAGTCTATATTTTATTGTATTAATATGTTTATTAAATACATTGGTATTAACTTTTAGTGAATATATATGGCGTAGGCCATATTAAGTGTTACATCTGTTAATACATGTGTTGCAAACTAGTGTTAACATGTTTGCAATGTTACCAAATTGTAGCAATATACAGTAAATAATAGTCACTTTTAGATTCTTAAAATCGGATAGAGATGCTATGACAATTAATTTGAAAAGCAAGTTAATTTAAAAAATAAGTAATTTATCGAGCCTATAGTATCTAAGAGCCCCAAAGGAAAAGTATGAGATGCATTGACCGGAACATTAAGATAAGTTTGGTCTGCCATCAAGTAAACAAAAGCGTTAGAATGGCTTTCGGAGTGTAGGCTGTTTATGTTTCCATATCAGAATTGTGTCTGTAAATACATAGCATAGTTCTCTCCAAGATAAGGTCGCGAATCCTCAGCTGTATGTCTTTTCCAGTGAACCAACAGTGTATGTTTGAAGGAATTGACAGGTGTAATATAAGGGGAGTGGTACAGTCTCAAAAATTACCCAGTGTCAATTTTTATGAGATTTTTTTTATATTAGGATTTTATATTTATTTGCTAATAAGTTCAAGAAATAATTCCGTTCTTGACGATAACACTTGCGTGTTTGCAAACATAAATACCAGTAACCCCATAATAATTTATAAAGTTTTACGAAAGCATGCTAAAATAGCATGCTTACAAATTCCTGAAGTACTTACATCGAGGACTCTAATGAAACACTTGGCAACATTATCTCAACTCTTCCAAATGAATGACCAAGGTATTAAAGAACTAGCGTTATTTATAGGCCATACAACATCATTTGTATCAATAATAACATTATATATATTTTTTTCATCCAAAATACTCAAAATTAGTTTGAAAGATATAAATAATGTAGCAAAGAAAGAGCACGTGGCTATATACACACATTCTATGACCATAAGGGCAAAACATTTTAAGTACTTATTTAAGGATACATGTATCATAGATGTTAATATGCCAATTAAACTAGAAACCAATTCAGGCTTTTTAAGCAATGGTAAATATTTAAAATTCTTTATTTCTACATCTCTGAAGTTTATATGTAAGGATATTGTTCTTCCCAATGTATATTGCAGTGTAGCTAGGAATCAAAACGTTTTTGGTAAGCAAAGTAATAAATCTATTATGTTTATCCTCGATATTCTAGTCTCAAGAGTAACTTTAATGTCTATGGGATCTTCACTCTCTTTAGAGTTGCATGAAAAACTGTTCTAAGTACGGTGATCATTGGTACGGAAACAAATACAGTAGTGCATGGATAATTCGAGGTAGATGGGACCGAGACACCGTCGGATTACCTAAAACTTGGAAACAGGATAGCTTCCTGTACAGTACACTAGAAAAAAACAGGAGTTCTAATGAACCCTAATACTATAATTAAGAATGCACAAAATACGTATGTAAAACTTTATTGATTACAGTACTAACATAATTTAATGTTGCTTGGCTCTTCAAGACTGTACTGATTCTTGCTTGCGAGGATACCATACGATATGAATACCATACTAAGTATCGGCAATTATAGCTGAAAAAAGCCGATGCCCGTTGTAATCTTTATCAGGATGCCCAATGTTTTGATCGTAGATAGTCTTTTTGTACATCTACCACAAAAATAAAACGAGATTATCAGTAAAATATCAGGAAATCTAAAGTATAGTGAAAAATAACCGTGATCATCGGTAGTAAATATTTATGATTATCAACGTCTAAAGATTGACTACAAAACGTTTTATAAGCTCTTGCTTAGGTTTAACTGAAGTAATTCTCTATCAACGAAGAATAGAGAATATTCAAATTGAAATATTAAGTTTGTAATTAGGAGTTATTTATTGACTGGTATTGCTTGTGGTAGGATTCGTAAAATATATAAACAAAGGAGACAGTTTTGAGAAGTGATTGAGTATTAGCAGACTTTGTATTGAGATCAGACACAGCCGAACGAACTAAAATCATTCTGATACTAACTATAAAAATGTATGTAACATGTCGACCAAAGAACAGAGAAATTTTTAAAGTGAAAAAAAATCTACAAAACAGTCATTATCTTTTACGTCTTGTTTTTTTTAACAAGAAATACCATCATAGTGACTAATTTCATTCTGTCACTCTGCATAACGCTATTTTACAGCTAGTCTTTGAAGACTAGTTCCTCAGCTATATTCGCCAAAATATTTGTAAATTTGTTCACCATAATAATAACAATAAATCAAATAGTAGATATGCGAGCCAGGAGGGATACGGTTAAAGATAGAATTGAAGAAGAAGATTAAAATATACTTGAATCTTATCAGATATATTTTCAGGTGCATTCAACGTGTCTTGATGAAAGTAACATCAAAATCAAGGTGAAATGTCATCCTTTAGGAAAATATCTAAGGGAGGAATTAAATAAATTTTTTAACCTGCCAACAACGAGAATACCAGGAAAATTTAATGAATCTAGTTAAAGAAAAACTTTTAGAAAAAATAGGTCTTTACTCTAACACAATTGTACCTATGACAACTTATGACAAATTAAATATGGTGGATAAATAAAATCGATGTATTACATTGCTTACCGAAAACGTTTTTCACCGTGATGCCTAGCTACAATGCAATATACATTGGTAAGAAATATATCGTAACATATATTCTATAGAGATGTAGAACTAAAGAAGTTTAAATGTTTACCATTACTTAAACCGCCTGAACTGCTCTCTAGTTTTATTTTCAGAAAACCACCTATGATACATGAATCCTTAAATAAATACTTAAAATGTTTAGCCCTTTTCTTGATAAAATGTGTATACTGATTGGTATTGGCACTAAAATGTCATATCTTCGTGAAAATTTTACTCCTTGTTAGAATACTATATGCACCCCTTTAAAGCATATGCTCACAGAAAAATAAAACAGTTTTTTGGTTACATTTGGCTGTCGTAAGTACAGAAATACTATTATTTCAATGTTTAATTTTTTTACCCAAAAATGGTAATTTGTGTTCGTTTGAACCTATAAAATATAGACGTGTTCAATGGGCCTACGTGAACAAGAAATTAACATTAAATGAGATTCGACCAAATAAAAGCCTTCTTTTATTTACAATGTACAATATAGTTAGATTTTTCTGGTTACCTACCTGAGGTAAAGGTGATACAATATTTGTTGATTTTCTACTATAGGCCTAACTTTCAAAACTTACTATAAAAAAACTTTATGCCAACCCTTTACTTATACTTTGTTATTTTTTTACAAGCAGTAAAAACTTAAAATTGACATTTTCATTTTTTTTTATAACACTGAAGAAGAAAGGTTGAAGAAAATTAGATGTATTAGTCTAAAAATTCTGCAAAATCGTTCTTAAACTGAAAAAACTCTTAAAAGATTGTAACACGAAAGAAATAGAATTTAAAAATTGTGGCAGAAAGGTCAACGAGATAAAATAAATTAAATGAGAATAAATGTACTTTCGTAAAGTAAGGATATAGGAGAAGTTAGTGTACTAACTCTAAGACTGATAATTAAATGAGAAATTCAGAAGAAAAAAGTTGAATTCGTACTTGGCCTGGAAATCTAGATTGAATATTGTTAAAGATGAAACCGTTCATTTATTTGCAGATCTATTGAGGGTATTGAAAACATGTAACCAATCCAGAGGATCGATGGGTACCGGTCTACACCTAACCTGATGATTCGCAATACAATCGTCTACTTGCACTCCCGTATTTTTGTTACTATGGCACTATATTTACTGACAGAACTGCAGAACTATTCCTAAAATTAGACAGAGCACTGAACACCTTCAATGGGGCGGGAAAATTTTAAAATAGCAACCGAGTGGCGGTAGATTTATTAATTTTAATTTTTCCCAATGACCTGGAAGAAACCGACTCGAGTAACTCGACCCGTAAGGCATAGATTTAGCAAGAGCCTCCTTTTTTTCCAAACATACGTCAAAGAGAGTAATATACCTTTTATAAGACAGTGCCGTGTGTACTAGCCTAAATAAAGAAATGACTTAAATTGAGGGTTGAAATTTATTTGTGGACATTTGTTTTTATTACAAACAATAAATTTGTTAAGTTTCATTTCGTTAATTCATATTAAACATAACAACAAATAATAGAATTGTAACAATCCATGTGACATGAGACAACTTAAGACAACTATGTACTCTTGTAGCCGAAACGAAACAGATTGTAAAGAGACGTCCCGTGTGGTTGTATGTTGAAAGTAGAGGGAGAAATGGCGGTATAAATTTCACATTTTAACACGTGACCAATTAGCGCCTGGGATCGAACCCGTCATTAACGTGTTTGTGTAATGTTTATTTTCTATCTCTGAAAGGATGATCACATTATTCAGTATTATCGGTTTCAATCTTGTGACAAGGACCATGATTGTTACTTCATGATAGTATTTGTTTACTTCAGCTAGTTAATTCCCTCCAAAAGATAAAAATACCAAAATAAAATCTTATTTGGTTGAATGTTTCACTTTACAAGACATAATATTCTACCTTTATTTTACCTTGTGAAACATTTACCCTAATTCACCAGTTGCTACTAGCATAGAGCATCACCTGTGCATCGATAACTGTAAAAGACTCAACAACATTAAAAACACCCGAGTGATAATTTTTTCTTGTTATTTTGCCTTCTGACAATATTACCCCAAATCATACTTTTTTCTAGTCCCGTAGAGACAAACCTTTGCATCCCCGTTTATTTTGAAGGCGGTGTTGGACTTAGCACCTTCCAAAACACTACGATTGATCATTTTCTAGCTTTGTTTTGCCTTCGCACATTTATACTCAAATTTATCATTTGCTACTCCCATAGAGGATCACCCGTGTATCCCTATTGACCTTCGGTAACGGTATAGGACTCAGCACCAATAAAACCCCCCGAGTGATCATTTTCTATTCTTTTTTTCCCTTCTGACAATTTAACCCCAATTCATCCCTTTTCAAATTCCGTAGAGCCACACCCGTGCAACTCCGTTTAATATTAATGACAGAATAGGACGTGATCATTTTCTATTTTTTGTTGTTGTTGTTGTTGATGCCTTCTGACAATTTTACCCCAATTTACCAATTTTTTACCCTCGTAGAGAAACACCCGTTCATCCCCGATTATTATTGTAGACGGTATTAGACTCAGCACCCTCAAAAAACGCTACTAATGATCTTTTACTAGCTTTTTTTGAATTCTCACAATTAGGTCTATACTCCAATTCATCATTTGCTACTCCCATAGAGGATCATCCGTATATCCCCATTGACTTTCGATAGCGGTAAAAGACTCAGCACCACTAAAACCCCCCGAGTGATCATTGTATATATATATATATATATATATATATATATATATATATATATATATATATATATATATATATATATATATATATATATATTATATATATATATATATATAAATACATATATATATATATATATATATATATATATTTGCCTTCTGACAATTTTACCCAAAATTACCAATTTTCTACTCCGTAGAGGCACACCGTTTATTATTGTAAACGGTATTGGAATCAGCACCCTCCAAAACACTACGATTGAAAATTTTCTAGTTTTGTTTTGCCTTCTCACACTTATACTCCAATTCATCATTTGCTATTCCCATAGAGGGTCACCCGTGCATCCCCATTGACGTTCGATAACGGTACAAGACACAGCACCCTCCAACAAAAATGTTATATATTTTTTTGCTTTCTGACAATTTTACCCCAATTTACCAATTATCTACTCTCGTACAGCAATACAGGAGCATCCCTGATTAATATTGTAGTCGGTAGTGGACTCACTACCCTCCAAAACACTACCATTGATCATTTTCTAGTCTTTTTTGCTTTTTCGCAATTTATCATTTGCTACTCCCATAGAGGGTCACCCGTGTATCCCGATTGACGTTCGATTACGGTAAACGACTCAGCACCATTAAAACCCACCCGAATGGTAATTTTTCATTGTTTGTTTTGCCTTCTGCCATTGGGTACCCCAATTCACCCCTTTTCTTCTCCCGTAGAGCTACACCCGTTCATCTCCATATAACATGGAAAACTGTATTGAACTCAGCCACCTTCAAAACACTACGTTTGATCATATTCTAGCTTTGTTTTGCTTTCTCACATTTATACTCCAATTCATCAATTGCTACTCCCATAGAGGATCACCTGTGTATCTCCATGATGTTCGATAACGGTAAAAGACTCAGCACCATTAAAACCCACCGACTGATATTTTCTAGTTTTTTTTTGCCTTCTGTCATTTTGACCCCAAGTCACTCCTTAGCAACTCCCATAGAGCCCCACCCGATTGTCCCCGTTTAATTTTGTTCACGGTAGTGGACTCAGCATCCTTAAAAACATCCCAATTGATTATTTCCTAGCTTTTTGTGTTCTGATATTTTACCCTAATTCAGCGGTTCTCAACCTTTTAGGCTCTGACACCCCTTTCACACTTTGGTGTGAGGTCACGCCTCCCTTCACGGATTAAGTTAATTTAGACTTATATATGATTAATTTACTTACAATATGTTTAAGTAAAATGACTTTGAACTTAGGCTAGACATACTTTAGTAAGGGTAAGGAATATACAATCATATTTGCTCAAATAAAAATTTTATTTACACAAATCATCGAAAAAATCACAACAAAATATCAATAATGTATGTAACTAGAAAAAATGTTCGCTACTTTTGTAGTGCTAGTGTGAGGGCTGGCACTGTTTCTCGTTAACTATTTTTTGTATGTTTTGGATGAAATTTTGACAAAGAACACCGCAGGTCACTTTCCACATCTAGTCTGGCTCGATATTTAGATTTTATATTAGCCAGGGCTGAAAATCCTGTCTTGCATAGATAAGTGGAAGAAAATTGTACAAGCAACTTGACTGCCTCCATTGGTACTTCTGGGTAAACAGGAAGATATAGTAGCCAGAAATCTTCGAGATCCATGTTTGGGAAATGCAATTTAGCTTTGGAACCACATTGCAAGTCAATTGTTTGTTCTTGAATGTGATCAGGAGGTATATCAATGTTGATTTGAAAGGGGTCTCTTGTTAACTTGAATTCCCAGTTTTCCGAGCTTATATCTGGGAAATAGGTTCCGATTTTGTTCTTCAGAGACAACAAATGCTCAGATATTAGGTCCTTCATTTCATTTACTAGGTCTTTTGGAAGACTTTGGGTATCATCGAGGAGATTTTGGAAAGGAAGAAACGTTCAGCTGCGAAATGTGCAGCGGCGTTGCCAAAGAGTCATCAATTCTACGTTTGACTGTATCGTTAGATAAAGAAATTTTGGCAACTTTATTGTAGCTGTCTTCACCGAGCACAGTACTACAAGCAGTAAGCAAACAAGGTTTTATGAGTGACTCACCGATTGTGTGGGGTTTCTTGTCTTTAGCTATCAACAAGGCAATTTTGTAAGAAGCCTCAACGGATTTTTCAATTTCCATTCGAAAACTTCCACTGGAATCAAGTTTCATTCTCTTAAGGCAACGTTTCCTAGAAACGAAAATTTCAGTAGGTTTGTCCTTCAGGGCAGCGTGATTTGTAGTCAAATGACGTTCCAAACGTCCAGGTCGCATTGCATCATTACTCAGAACTACATGACAAATTACGCACTGAGGTAAATGACTACAGTTTTTCTCAATAAAGGTAAGTGTTGACGCCTCCCCTGGAATTCTTCTACGCCCCCCAGGTTGAGAACCGCTGCCCTAATTGATCCTTTTGCTACTCCTGTAGAGGCACACTTGTATCCCCGTCAGCTTTCGATAGTTGTACACGTATATGAAAACTAACAACCAGGACTTATGTGAGTTGAGTAGATAATTGGCCAGCTGAAATGAAGAAGGGACATACTAATACTTATGTTTTCACCGTGATTACACACACGCAGTGTCTTACAGTCTAAACATTTGACTAGTCAGACAGTCGCACCATAGTGGCAACACTGTTGGTTCTCGTATTGTTAGTAGCGTTGGAATAATATACACACCGCCTGCCATATTGTTATTAGACTGATCGAAAATATACACTGGTTGCCATATTGATGCCTAAATGAAATGCTGCCGTATTGATAGTACTTCAGTCAATTTTGTATTTTTAAGATTTTACGAAATTAAAGTACATGGAGTAGTATCATGTTTATTAGAAATAAATTATACACGACGAAAAACATATATACTCCACTCTTTCAAGTGGCTGCCATATGGTTGCAATGAAATGCTGCCATATTGATAGCGGGATTTATATATATATATATATATATATATATATATATATATATATATATATATAGGGGCGCACCTAGGATTTTGTCAAGAGGGGGCCAGAACTACAACGGGGCCAGGGGTGAATGTGCTTCGGTTTGATCACCCCAGTAGCAAATATTGAATTTTTACCACTCTAAATCTAATGTTTTAAGTATAAGAACCATAAAAAAGACTCAAATTGATACTAAATCTGAGTATTTATGTGATAGTAAAGTAGATTGTTTATTACTTTTCGACAATTTTAATATTTCCCCATAATTATCAATTATCAAGTAACTTCAATGCTTACTTTGTTATACCTTAAGGGGGCAACTTAGAAACTGCGTATTCTACCGCAAAGCGAAATGTTAAGATTTTTAAAAATTAATGATACATTAAAATATATAACATATGCAGACTTCTATTGGAGTATTCGGATTATTGTTTTCAATTTGTACTCAGATGGCTACAAAATAAAGTTGGGGTAAAGAATTTTACTGACACTTTAGTTATGAATTATGCAAGAGTTATCAATATCAATTTCATCAGAAGATTCCGATGGCCCTCGTAATTGACAACTGCCGTACGGTGAAATCCGTTCGAATACATATCCGACGAATGAGCTCTAAATTCAAACATGAGGTAGTGTCCCAATTAGAGAGTTCAACGCACAATCAGCGACCTTGGTTTGGTGCCACTCGAACGCGGATACGTATACGGCGGAGGGTGTAACAAGCTGAGTAATGCAAATGCTGAGTCCTAATTCATTCGCACGTTCAGTTCGTACTGCAGAAAATCAAATCGATTGGTTTTTCAACGTACAGCGGACGCGATGTCGTACGAAGAGAAGGTAATTATTTGAAGTGCAGTCGCGACCTATGTTATGGTATAAGCGAAGAACACTATAAGAATCGTAACAAGTTCGGGAGGAGTGGGAAAGAATACCTACAATATTGGGAAAGCCAAATAAGTACACTAATTTATTAAAAATACCTAATAATTTTTTATTTATTATGGATATGATAATTTTTGCATATGTAATAAGCATCCTTATTTACTACATTGTATAATTACGTAGTAGCTTCTTTTAACAGTCACAAAAAAGGGATATATATTTGTGAACTACTTATGGAATGTAGCCTACGCATTTTTATCCCATTTTCATTTAGGCTGATTCTCTATATACTACATAAACTGACGTAGTAAATAGCTATACTAGCTGCAGATAGCTATAGTTACATATTTTTTAACAATTTTTGTCCCTCTTGCAACCAATTGTTTTTTTCGTAGAAATAAATTTACGTATGCTTCACGAATCGGGAAAAACCACACCCGATGATATTTCGTTTATGTATTCGTTATAACAGAAATTAAGTGTGTTAGTGTATTCCAAGAAATAAATAAAGCTTGGCATATGCATCGATTATAAATGCTTTGTGATACTAAAACGTAAAATTTTAGTGTGCATTTTAAAACATTTGGTCCTTTAAGCCACATTTCCTCTTCGACTTTATCATAGCTACTTACAATCATTTTACATTAATTAAGATAGTATCAGCTTTTTTTAGGAATTTGTTCGGAAATATTTTGTTTTAGTAACTATAAATTTGATTTTCCTCATAACATTTAAAATACTTACAATTTTTTAAAATATTAATTCAGGTGATGTACTTATTTAAATATATAGGTAATATAAATTAGAAAGCAATACTGTTTGCGAATGTAGGTTACTGGATGATAATGCGTAGGCTACATTCCCTAAGTATTTCACAAATACTAATTATCCCTACATGTCTAAATTGCGATTAGGTCAATAATTATTGAAAAAAAAACATATGATGAAATATTTTTAGCTGCTCAAGTATACAGGCTACTTACCAATTGAACATTTGTTTTGTGGCTGTTAAAAGAAGTTACTACGTAATTGTAAAATGTAGTAAATTAAAGAGAGCCCAAATAGAAAGATAAACAAGCGTAGTGCATCTGGGAATGGTTTTGTTATTATATAATTACGCAACTTTTAAATAGTATAATTTTGATCACATCCAAATCGAACAAGACGGAAGTAATATTTTAAAAATATTACGAAACTAAATATTTGTTGAAAATATACAATTAGAAGAGTTTTTTTATAAGTTTGTTATGAGGATTATATTTGTGGCTACTATTTGCTTAATAATTTACTGTAGACTACAGAGACTAAGTAGCCCATGTTATTGCTAGCCTAGAGTAACGGTTACAAAGTTTGTAGGCTGGTGAATGTATAATCAGTTTATTATACAGTAACCTACAGTCGCAAACAGTATTGCTTTCTAATTTATATTACCTATATATTTAAATAAGTACATCACCCTAAATATTATTTTTAAAAGTGTAAAGAATTTTTAATTTTTTGAGGAAAATCACATTTATAATTAGTAAAACAAAATATTTGGGAACAAATTGCTTCCGTACTACAGACAAAATCTGATATTATCATAATTAGTGTGAAATGATTGTAAATATGATAACATAGAAGAGGAGAAGCCGCTTAAATGACCAAATGTTTTAAGACGCATACTAAAATTTTATGTTTTAGTATCACAAAGCATTTATAATCGATGCATATGCCAAGCGTTATTTATTTATTGCGATATCCAAACACACGTAATTTCTGCTAATAGTCAATACATTAACGAAATATCATCGGGTGTTATTTGCCCAATTCGTAAATTTTGTTTTAGGAAAAAACAATTGGTTGCGAGAGGGACACAAATTGTTAAAAAAATATGTAACTATAGCTATCTGCAGCTAATAAAACTATTTACTATGCCAGTTTATGTAGTAAATAGAGAATCAGCCTAAATCAAAATGGGGAAAAAATGCGTAGGCTACATTCCATAAGTATTTCAAAAAATATATATCCCTGTATTTCTAAATAATAGCCTTTGGGTCAGGATTAACTGATAATAAAAACAAACATATGTGTTTAATCCGCAGATTAAAAGGTTAGGATTAAAACCACGAGGTGCGGTAAACCCTATTGTTAACAAGGTTACTCTGGATTGCGTAATTTACGTTAATATTTAACATAGCAAGTTTAAGCACTGTTCTGAGCAAAACCGAGTCATTTAACAATAAAAACGCGACGACACTGAATTTAATACAAATAAATTATAAATTGTTCATATTCCTTAACTACGCACTTACCCTAGGTAAGAAGTGAAGCAACGTTTGAATCGAGGTTGAAGTCTCCACAGTACTGTGGTCGTCTCTGGCAGCACAGAAGTCTTGAAGGCGTTCACGCAACTAAAAACTCAATTGAAGTCATGAGTAAAAGTAAAAGTTAAAATTACAAAGCACTTAGGTTCTTGCCGCGAGTCCACGCACTGAGATTGCGCAACCGGCGAAATCGGGCGACACTTTGACTAAACGGCGAAAAATATAGTTTAAATGTTCATCAACGCGGTCCGAACTTTATGCGTATATTAATGAACGAAAACGGTACTTTAAATTGTCTGAAACAAAGCCCATGCGGATTTTGCGTCGCGGTTAGCATAGGACTGCACTGGTCGAGGGACAAAACACTTCTTTCTTTGTGTGTCGACACGGAAAAAGCAGTACGTAAAATAATGAGGGGAGGGGGATGCGGAGCGTTCATCCAGAAAATCAATACTTGTTTCCAATATCGATTAGCGTGTCAGAGATCACGTGACCAATACGTCACGGCACAGCTGATAGGTAAATCAAAGCAAGTTCAAAACTTCGAGCGCTGACTCGAACATACCGCCCACCAAAACGAATGTTTTTTAATCCGCCAGGCGGGTAGGGGGCGAAGAACCATAAAGCACCGGGAACCGAGGGTGCCGAAGAAAAAAGTGGCAGGGAAAACGAAGAAGACCAAAAGAAACAACAGGGGCAAGAGCGCCGAAGAAAGAACCTGTAGGAAAGCGGTGAAGAATTAATGATGAAGCGGAAAGCCGACGAGCTTGTTGACTGGTCGCCTCAGCTGTCCGTGAGCGGTCTGGATCGTGGCTACTCTAGAGACGTGGTCTTTTCCAGGATGCAGACTGATGATCCTTCCCATAGGCCAATGAAGGGGGCTTGAGTGTTCTCCAGTTATGAAGACGAGTTGATTTTCCTTGAGTGGCGACGAGTCCTTATTCCACTTGTGCCGTTGAATCTGAGTGTGTAGATACTGAGTGGACCAAATTTTCCAAAAGCGGTTGGACATCTGTTGGAGCATAGACCATCGAGATTTAAGCGGAGGCTCAGTATAACATTCTTCAGGAAGTGACAGTAGCGGACGGCCAATCAAAAAATGCCCAGGAGTGAGAAAGGACGCTCCTTCGCTGGGGTCTGGCGAAACTTCGAAAATAGGACGACTGTTCAAAATGGCTTCTATCCTGATGAACAGAGTAGATAGCTCTTCAGCGGTGAGGGTGGTGTTGCCTACAGTGCGTCGCAATAACAACTTAGCGGATTTGACAGCGGCTTCCCAAAGTCCTCCGAAATGAGGGGCAGCCGGAGGGTTGAAATGCCAACTGATGCGTTGGTCAGCTAGCTTGCGTTCAATAAGCGAGTTGGAGCGGTCCAGGAACTTGTAGACATCGTTAAGTCGGTTAGCAGCGCCAGTAAAATTCGTGCCGTTATCGGAATAAATTTCTGAAGGTAGACCTCGTCTAGCGGTGAAGCGGTGTAATGCGGCGAGGAAGGAATCAGTAGATAAGTCGGTCACCAATTCCAAATGAACTGCTTTAGTGGTCATACATACAAATAAACAGAGGTAAGCTTTCAATAGCTTGGAGGTGCGCAGATGGTTGGCCTTTGTGTCAAAAGGTCCAGCGAAATCTACTCCGACTCTATAGAAAGGTGAAGACGGCGTAACTCTTGATGAGAGCAAAGGTGCCATCATGGGCTGGCGTGGTTTAGTTTGCATGCGGAAACATCGAATGCACGCATGGATGCGTTGGCGAAGTAATGATCGCAGAGCTATGACCCAAAATTCACTATTGATCAAGGCTTGAGTGGTACGCGGTCCAGCATGCAAGGCCAGCTTGTGATAATGGTCACAGATGAGGTCAACGTAATGATGGCGCTTTGGTAACAGAAGCGGGTGTTTAGAATCATAACTAAGAGACGAATGATCAAGTCTACCGCCCACCCTGAGTAGACCATGGGCGTCGATAAATGGTGTTAGGCTACGTAAATGGTCGTTGACGCGTTTACCAGTTTGAAGCTTTTGCAGAGCTTCACTGAAGACAGAGGTTTGTACCAGTTTAACGCATACAGCTTTTGCGTTATCCAACTCCTGTACTGACAGCGGTCGTAGCGTAGGTTTAACTGAGGCTGCTTTGGCCTTATAGCGTGTGTTGTGATGATGGCCGATCGCCAGGCTCTTATTGAGACAGTGGTCGATGAATCGTAATACGTACGCGAAGACATGATGAAGAGTGGTTAAGCTCGAATGTTGCTCAATGATTTCCATAAGACGGTTGGGCTCTTGCACAGCGGCACAATTAACCTTAGCCTCAACCTTTGTTTCCGTCTGATCCGGGTTAGTGCCTTTAGGCCTAGACAGATTCCAAGTAGTAGGACAATGTAATAACCAAGGAGGTCCATGCCACCAAAGCGGGTGTGTGGCAAGTTGATCAGGCAAACAACCGCGAGACGCAACGTCTGCGGGGTTATCAAGAGTCGAGACATGAAACCAATGATCCATGGAGGTGATTGACACAATCTCAGTGATGCGGTTAGCTACGAAAGTTTTCAATTGATGAGGCGGGGTCTGAATCCAATGAAGTACTATCTCAGAATCAGTAAAGAAGAGAGTGTTAGCGATTGGAATGAAATCAAGAGCTGGTTGAATTGATTTGTATAACTTAGCCAGCAGTACTGCGCCGCAAAGTTCCAAACGAGGTATGGTAAGTAATCTAACAGGGGCTACCTTACTTTTAGCTTTCAACAGGCTGGCGTTGACGAACCCGTTAAGCTCAGATCTCAAATAGATAGAATCAGCATAGCCTGCTTCGGAACCATCACAAAACCCAACGATGCGATGACTGGCTGATCGCGTGCCTACATGGCTAGGAATTTGAATAGCAGACAAACAAGCGAAATGGACAATGAAGCTGTCCCATTGATCGAGCAGAGGGGTTGGCAGAGGCTGGTCCCAGTCCAGTTTCTCCAACCACAAGCGTTTAAGAAAAGACTTAATCCAGAAGGTAATGGGCGTTAAGAAGCCAAGCGGGTCAAAAGTGCGAGCGACGTAGGATAAGATGGTGCGTTTTGTGGGCACCAGCGTAAAAGTTTGAGTTTGATACGAGAACGAGTCTGACGAGGGGTTCCATTGCAAGCCCAATATTTTAATTGCAGCGGATTCGTCTTGAAACAACAGCGGATTTTCCAAATGAGAGGAAGGTAGCGTTGCGAGTAGCGAGGGTTCATTTGACGACCATTTTCTGAGTTCCAGGTTGGCGCGAGCGAAAATGTCGATAAGTTCTTGTATTAGCGTCTTAGCGGCCTGGGGCGTATCGGCTCCAGCGACGACGTCATCTACGTAGGTCTGATGAAGGATTGCTTCGGAGGCTGTAGGATAGCGGGTTCCCTCATCCTTTACTAGTTTTTCCAGCGTTCGCAGAGCTAAGTAAGCGGAAGGGGTTAGGCCATAGGTGACCGTAGCAAGTTCATACTCGATTAACGGTGATTGAGGTGAAGACCGATAAAGTATGTGCTGGTAAGAACGATCCTCAGGTCGGACCAAAATTTGACGGTACATCATCTAGATGTCGGTGCAGACAGCGTAAGTATATAAACGGAAAGAGATGATTAAATTAGCCAAGTCCTTTTGCAGTTTAGGACCGGATAACATTTGCTGATTCAGAGTGTTTGCGTGGCAATCGGGTGATGACGCGTTGAATACCACTCTAAGCTTAGTAGTAGAGCTGGTGGTCTTAAATACGCAATGGTGCGGAATAAGATAGTCAGAAGCCTTGAGGGCAGGGTACATGTGCCCTAGAGCGATATACTCGGCCATAAACTGATGATATTGTATGGCTACCTCAGGCTGGCGGTTTAAGCGCTTTTCTAACGCATGATAACTCGCAAGAACAGTGTTACGGTTAGACTTGAGCGAGATAGCTTCCGGCTTAAATGGGAGTGCTACGATGTATCTTCCCGTTGCGTCACGATCAGTAGTGGTTGCGAACAGTTCTTCACACAGTTGATCTTCAGGGCTGAGGTGATTTGCTGGTGCGACTTCCTCAACTTCCCAAAAGCGTCGAATGTTGTCATCAATTGACTCTAAGGTAGTGATAAATGCGCGCGGTTGATGAGTCATACTGTAGGGTATAGATCCCATGATGACCCAACCTAACCTAGTGTTAAGTGCTGAGGGTTGCCCTTGGATAATGGTGCGAGGTCCATTCGTGAGTATTTGGGTGAAAACATCTGCCCCCAGTATAATGTCAACACCGGCAGGCGAGTCGAAATGAGGGTCAGCTAAAGGTAGATGCTGGTATTGAGCCCTTATTTGAGAGGCTAACTTAGTAGCCGGCAGCGGGTCAGTAATGTGGTTGAGCACGGCGGCTTCAGTTGTTAGCAGAACACCAGGGTCATGCCTCGAGAATAAAATCAACGTAACGTACTCGTGGATACGTGTGGTCTTGGCGGCGACACCAATCAAAGACATATTTGAACTCCGAGTAGGTAGGCTCAACAGGACGCTTGCTTTCTTAGTAATGGCGGATATCTGACTACCGGGGTCAATAATAGCTCTAAATGGAAGCGGTCGGCCAAATTGGTTCTGAATGATGACCTGCGCGGTGCCTAACAGAGCGAGAGGAGCTTCAATATTACAAGAAAGAGCATGCGGTACCGATTGAGTAACGAGGTCAGGTCTAGCTGTTGAACGAGGGTGTCGCGGTGAAACTAGTCATTGTTGTGCAGGAGAGTTGTCGTGTAACAATGTGTGGTGTGCCTCATTGCACTGCTTGCAGCGTTGGCTGGACTTACATTTAGCTTGGAAATTGGAGCCAAGACAATTGAAGCACCGTCGTAATTTCCTGATGGCATCCTGGCGTTCCACAGAAGTCAGTTCGAGAAAGGATTGACAGTTAATGATGCGATGTCCTTCTCCGCAATAATAACACATGCCTGCGTGTGTCGTAGAAACATGGGATTGATTCATGTGAAGCGGTGGTAATCGATGCCGGAATACTGACATCCTAGGAGTGTTCATAACAGGAGGTATATTTACGGGGCGCGGCCCGCTGAATGGCCGTGTAGGGCCTGACGCAGCACGTCTAGGCTCGTATACATAGTTCGTAGCCTTAGGTGTAATAGAATTGTCGGGCAAAACCGAAGGCTGGACAATTGGACTATGTTCCGTGTTGAGGTTAGGTTCCATTCGGTCACAATTTAAATCACGGGCCCCTTGCGAATCAGGCTCATTCACTGACGACACCAGTATGCGGGGTTGTTGAGCAGCTCTCGCGTTAGTAGAAGCTGCGGCAGGCGGTTGATTCAACAACTCTAGAGCCCTGGCCTGTTCCGTAACAAAGTCATTTAACATTTTGTATGTGGGCATCGTATTAGTCCCTAGTCTTGTTTCGAAGTTGAGACGAGTCTGTGAGTCCAAATTGTTGACAGACATTTGAAATAGGAGGAAATCTGCTAAGTCATCTAACTGAATAGCCTTTAAGGCGCACACGGCGTTGGAGTGCGCAGTCAAAAACCGGTTAAGTTCAGATTGAGAAGCGGTCTTAATAGACTTAAATTCTTTGATCAATTGAAAATAATGGTCAGCCAACCTACGAGGGTTTGCATAGCGGTTGCGTAGCGCCTGGTAAGCAATTTCGTAATTGCTTTCAGAGATAGTCAGTCCGGTAATAACTGCTAATGCATCACCTTTCAGAGTGGATTTCAGGTACTGAAATTTTTGCACCGCATTGATATTATTATTACCATGAATCATAGAGTCAAACATTGTGATGAAGTCAGTCCATTCGTGGCTATTACCTGAGAAAACTGGTATTTGTAGGTTAGGTAGGCTTATACAATTGGTAGCAAGATTGCCTGGCGAGGTTGGTCTTACCTCCGTTTTAATGATATTGGGGTATTTCACTAACAACGGTAAGTACATCCCTTGAAATTTAGCCTTCATTTCGAACGCTTTTTCCGCGAACTCGGCAACTTGTCTTTCAAAGGTCTTTTCCATGTAATCAAACGTTTCAAAAAAATTAGCCTGAATTCGCCTAAGTTCCAGAACAATTCCTTCCGGAATCTCATTTTCATTTAACACACTTTTCACTTGCTCTAAGTCAGTAATAATGTTCTTTAATTTTGCCAAATAGTAGTCAGTATTAATTTCCATTTTGAAATGTTCGAAAAATTTCAAATATAAAATTTCCAAAAATTTTAAATTTATAAATATTTTAAGTGGACTGTATATAAATTATCGTGAAACATTTAAAACCATTTATAGCTGAAATAATTCAACAAATGTTTAATTTGGTCATAAAGGAGCCACGTGGTCACTAATACAATTATCGTGAAATTTAAAAGAACCATAGGTCGCTGAAATAATTCAAATAATCCGGCCCAGTGGGGACCAAATGTTTAATCCGCAGATTAAAAGGTTAGGATTAAAACCACGAGGTGCGGTAAACCCTATTGTTAACAAGGTTACTCTGGATTGCGTAATTTACGTTAATATTTAACATAGCAAGTTTAAGCACTGTTCTGAGCAAAACCGAGTCATTTAACAATAAAAACGCGACGACACTGAATTTAATACAAATAAATTATAAATTGTTCATATTCCTTAACTACGCACTTACCCTAGGTAAGAAGTGAAGCAACGTTTGAATCGAGGTTGAAGTCTCCACAGTACTGTGGTCGTCTCTGGCAGCACAGAAGTCTTGAAGGCGTTCACGCAACTAAAAACTCAATTGAAGTCATGAGTAAAAGTAAAAGTTAAAATTACAAAGCACTTAGGTTCTTGCCGCGAGTCCACGCACTGAGATTGCGCAACCGGCGAAATCGGGCGACACTTTGACTAAACGGCGAAAAATATAGTTTAAATGTTCATCAACGCGGTCCGAACCTTATGCGTATATTAATGAACGAAAACGGTACTTTAAATTGTCTGAAACAAAGCCCATGCGGATTTTGCGTCGCGGTTAGCATAGGACTGCACTGGTCGAGGGACAAAACACTTCTTTCTTTGTGTGTCGACACGGAAAAAGCAGTACGTAAAATAATGAGGGGAGGGGGATGCGGAGCGTTCATCCAGAAAATCAATACTTGTTTCCAATATCGATTAGCGTGTCAGAGATCACGTGACCAATACGTCACGGCACAGCTGATAGGTAAATCAAAGCAAGTTCAAAACTTCGAGCGCTGACTCGAACAATATGAAATACATTTAGCTTGTTTAAGTATACAGGCTACTTAGTAAATGTAGCTTTTTTTAAAAAACACCTACATTTACAAGGAGTCGAACTCTACAAATGCTTTATATTTAAAGCATTGTTTATAGGCTTTTCATATAAAAATTATATTGAGAGTTTTGAATTAAACACATGAGGGGTTTCATTTTCTTGGGTTGTATAAGAACACGTAGTTTGTGTCATACCTAAATATATTTTGTTGCATACATTCTTTTATTTCTTTTCGTATACAATAATGTCTACAAAAACATTTATAATATTGTAAAGAAATCATTCTAATATGTGTTTTAGCTGTTGATTTTGTTTACCACCTAACACTATGTAATCTATTTACTGACAGTGTAAATAGGAAAGGATAAACCTTCGCAGGCTACATATAGCATCTAGTGTACCAGTTATCAAAGCTTGTTTTCATTTTCATGGACTATGCAATAAAATATAGTTTAGTCACTTACTATTAGTTATTAGAAATCAGAATAATAAATTCTAAAACTAAATATTTTACAAACTTTGCCTCCGTGGTACAGATAAATTATGTTAATAATGTAAACTAAGTGGAATAGATTAATAAGTAGCATAACGTAGAAGTGGTTGTGTCACTTGAATGACCAAATTAAAAAAAAAACTTAATGCCATTTGTTAACCTTTTATAGCATGAAAATAAGACAACCGTGATCTTTGACGAAATCAACGTTTTCAGAAAACTCTTGCACTGTTTATAAATGAAATTTATCTTAGTTTATACGCATGCAATTTCGGCAGATTTGGTTTGTACCTCGTTCATGCTTTCATCTACCTTCATAGAGTTTGTTTCTCCAATCTGAGAGATATAACATTGCAGGCTACATTCACTGTGTAGTGTAGGAATTATTTCCCCAACATTTCAAGTCAAGGTTTAAACATATTCTAGTATTTTACCAGCAGAAAATTCTATTAATATCCAAATATTGATTATTTTTAGACTTGTTTCCTAATTTATTTTGTTTTCCCAAATGATGAGTATATACTATGTATTCCTTTGAAATATATGGTAACGTCTTTGCTCCTCTCTTCGTCCTAAACTGATGTGATATATCTGTTTCATATCAAGAACCTATTTTCAGTTCGTGAGTGGAACTAGGTATTTGGTAAATAGATTTATTTTAGATTTACTAGAATCAAGATAATTGTGCGAATTTGCAATGAAAGTTGTATTTTAAGCATGGGTTGGAAATAAGAGGTATTTTTTGCATGTATTTAATTCGTATAGTATTTATCGTTTTGTATTACATGAGTGATTAATAAGTTCCTTGCCTACTCTTTAGGAATAACTTATGTTTGACCTTATGTAACGTAAATCTAGCGAATTTTCTCGACAATTACAATCAACTTTGGCATAATGTGAAATCATGATTTTGAGCCATTATCTTAAAATATTCAACGATAATATCAGAGTCTGATGACGAAATAAATAAAGTTTCGAGTTTTTACGTACTTGGTGTAGGGTGTGGTCGTTGAACTATGATGTAACTGGCTAGGGAACTGAACTTTTCCCTGTGTAAATTGTGAAATATGTAAAATGTGGATATCTTTTATTCCATAACTTCCTTTAAATAGGTATTTGAATCTTTACTGAAACCTACAAGGCTACTTATGATCTGCTGACACGTGCAAAATTCTGTCCTACCAGTATCTTAGTCGCATTGGCATTCTAAAACAACGATGTTCTATGTTCAAAAGTCAAAGTAGTGGTCTCAAAATCTCACAAAAATTAATCTATATTAAACACACAAAACAAACTAGTTTCAGCGACGAAGTCGCCTTCCTCAGTGTTTGGCTACTACTAACATATTGTCAGGCTAGTGTACAAATCAACTAAAACAAACAAGATAAAAATACAACGTCAAGCAATAAAAATAAATCTCTCGTGAGTAAGTGGGGTTGTACTATGTATTAGATTATTTTTATTGCTTGACTTTATATTTTTATCTTGTTTGTTTTAAATTCAACAATTTTTATTTTATCCCAATGTACATTTCGATTACAAAGTAATTATCTTCAGAGGTATTTTACAAATAACCTTTTGTTTTTGTATTTGTATTTTTTACAGATTATTTTTAAAATACCTTATGTAGATGATTACTTTGTAATCGAAATGTACATTAGGTTAAAATAAAAATTGTTGAATTTGTTGTAAGAGGTTGTTTTTGTTTACTATAAACATTTACGCCACAGTTGCTTCAATTTGTTAATATCTAGTATTCTATTTATGCCAATTTTTATAAGTATTCAAGTATCTTTAAATGTTATTAAATCTTTAAATAGTTTTAAAACTGTTAAAGTTTGATTGATCATTCAACAAGTCGGCTTTAAAAGTTACATGTTCTGCAATATTTTAATTGCATACAGCCGGTTTTGACCCTCGCAATGTTAAATTTAATTCAGAATTAGATATATTTCATGGTTGACCTACTTTTCACTCTACTTATAATGAAGGTTTTTTTTTTGTTTGGAGATATTAATAATGTTTTATGTACTATATTATGTTGTATATTGAAAATAGAATTTCTTTATAAGTCAAGAAACATATAGTTGATAATTTATATAATATAATGCTTTAAACGAATTAATATTTTGTTATTGATGATTTTGTTGTAATTTGTTTTATAAAATTAACAAATTTGTAGTTACCTAAACTAAGCAGAGAAAAAAAATTGAATTAATTTTTAAAAATGCATAAACTTTTGTGTGAATATTCCTGAAATTTATAGTATCTGGAACCAAAAACATTTAATGTGTCGGGTCTAGTCGTTTAGAAGTGTAACTAACTTGAGCCTCTTTCAGCGTTGTACAATGCGTGAGGTTAACGGTGTGTCTGACCTTGAGACGCTAGGGTATACTGAGCTGCAGTGCGAGGTCATACCCATAACTCCAGAAAGCACCAGTGTCTTGTTTGAAGTGTAAACAGTATGGTTTTCAGTTGACCGGATTTTTAGACTGGTTGTATTGAAGTTCTTGCTAGTGTAGAGCCAGTGTTTCAGAGTTTAGTTCTACGTGGTTTGAATAGTAAAATGAATACAAGTAACTTAATTTTTTTACAAAATGGAAAATAGAACAATTAAAACTAAGTTGCAAGAAAACGTCATGTTCAAGCAAGGGAAATTATTTCAAATTTTTACGATTATATGATGAGTAAATCAGAGTATCTTTGTGAACATGAAATATTGTCATTGCCGTTACAACAATGGAATAAACGCAGAACTCAAACGTATACTGTATCTGTAGTTACAGTATAAAAATCACAGTATTATTATCACAGTTTAAAAATTAAGAAAGAAAAAAAGCTGATATCAAAAGATGAATGTTCTTTTCAAACACCAACGAAAATAAGAAGGAATGCACAATCACAGACATCGACGATTTCAATGCATCGATAATTAGAAAGACTGTAAATGCTTTCTACAAGACAGAAAAGGAATTTCCAACTTTGAAAAAAAATTTATTGAATTTTATGATATTGTAGATCAGACTAACATAGCCTACACTTTTTTATGGCGTTTAGTAGGCAATTTCTTTCCTTATCCTAAATATAAACAACGGGGGACTGGCACTTCCGGAGGGGATGACTCATACCGATAATAGGCAGTCAAGAAACCTTGCAAGATACAATCCACAAATACGTATGCACGCCGTAACTGCGTCGTCAGAAGAAATATATTTAACGTGAATGTAAATTTCAATTTACATAAAAGAACAAGTTGTGCATTTACTAATAACGATATTTAACAATTGTATAGAAAATTTCACGCTGTCTTTGCGTCCCGCCATGTGTCAATAAACAAATATAGGTGTGTGTGTGTGTGTGTGTGTGTGTGTGTGTGTGTGTGTGTGTGTGTGTGTATGTGTGTGTGTGTGTGTGTGTGTGTGTGTGTGTGTGTGTGTGTGTGTGTGTGTGTGTGTGTGTGTGTGTGTGTGTGTGTGTGCGTGTGTATGTGTGTGTGTGTATGTGTGTGTGTGTGTGTGTGTGTGTGTGTGTGTGTGTGTGTGTGTGTGTGTGTGTGTGTGTGTGTGTGTGTGTGTGTGTGTGTGTGTGTGTGTGTGTGTGTGTGTGTGTGTGTGTGTGTGTGTGTGTATGAGTGTGTGTGTGTGTGTGTGTGTGTGTGTGTGTGTGTGTGTGCTTGCTTGCATTCACGCGTACGCGTGTGAGTGTGCGTGTGCGTTCTGAAAAGAGTTTTGTGATTTGGAAGGTATAGAGTTGAATCTTCTAACAAATGTTTCGCTTATGCAATACCTATTTTCAAAACAGAATTTAAAATTATTGCGGAATATTTTTGACCAATTTTTCATTTTAATTATATACAAATTTTTCTCTTGTGAATTAATAAGTTTTGTAAAATAAATCTATTTAACCAAAAATGAATCACAAATTCCGTGATTTAAATCAAGTTGAAATATTATTATGTATATATATTATTTAAGTCTTAGGTTTTCATTGTGTGTGTGCGTGAGTGAACCTATGTGTGTGTGTGTGTGTGTGTGTGTGTGTGTGTGTGTGTGTGTGTGTGTGTGTGTGTGTGTGTGTGTGTGTGTGTGTGTGTGTGTGTGTGTGTGTGTGTGTGAGTGTGCGTGTGGGAGGGCACTTGTCGGGCGTTTCGTCTCCAATGCGAACGCATTGTGAAGTCGCCAATTTTTGTGGGGAATCCCCAAAACGCCACTAACGGTTTTTATAGCTGGAAATAGTTTATATATATATATATATATATATATATATATATATATCTTATCAATAGAAAAAATGTTTAATTTATCTTTTGAAGACGATCCCACGTCACATTTTGCATACGGCTATTATCGCTAACCTCTGAACGCTTGTCAGTTTTAACATTACAGAGCACTAGCGTCGCCTAGCAGTGTGTATACTGTGTACTTCAATTTGTGGCCAAGCTTTTATGGGAAACTGGAATCAATGACACTTCTTGTTACGTTGAGGGCTTTTATTGTATGTCACACTTCTTGTGGAGAGTCTTGTGAGGAATTCAGAGTTACAGCCCAAGCTAATATCGTTACACTAATTAGTCGCTACGAAACCACAAATCGTGTAATGTTAATGCGTCTATTCAATTTATTCTTTATTAAATCACAAATATCAGACTAATTATTTTAATATATATTTATTATATCTCTCAGAATATTTTTTATGAATATATTTGATTAATTGGGCTTAATACAAGGTGACCATCCGTCCCGCTTTTTAGGTTAGTGTCCCGCTGTCCCCAGATTTACTCGGGGGACGCTACTATGTCCCGCTTTGGCAGGATAAAGGTAAACAAATAAACGTCCCGCTTTAAATATTATTTAGTATTATATCCCAAAATAAAATGTTCTTGACTGACTCTTTCACAATATAAAAGCAACAAGGACATTGCATACACTTAAACGTATTGTTTATTTGGTTCCGTGTAAATTATACCTGCATCGGGGAATTTTCTAGTTTTGGATTGGCAAGTCTGCTAATTAACTAATCTGTCATCGCGTAGCATAGGTTATCTCAGTGAGTGAGTTCGCATCTTTTTACTGTACTTCACGGTTAGTGCAGAAGATTTTTGAGCCAAAATTCACTTGTGCTCGCACAAAAACTGAAGCAATAATTGTCAATGTTCTCGCTCATATGTAGACAATTCTACTATATCAGAGCTTGAAGAAACTAGATTTGTCTTAGTATATGTTGATGCATCAAATTACAAAGACATAGAAATTGTTTTCATATTCGTCCGATATTTTCACCCATCCACAGATGTTCAATTGAAACTAGTTGATCTTGAAGCATTACCTACAGAAACGTCTGAAATAATAATAAATTATTGAATCAGGGTTCTTCAAAATAAGAAAATTACTGATACAGTTATGGGATTTTGTTCTTACTTACTGTATAACTTACAATATTTTTAATTGTTAAATGTGTATTTTCCTTTTTTTAATTATTAATAGATTAATTTAACTGATGGTCCAATTAGTGCAATTGTGCTACTTTTACTACCTGAACAGTAAAGTTTTTCCTATGCTTATTTCTGTAAATTATAGTGCTACAATAGATAAAATAATGAGTTTAGGACGTTAGTTGTGTCAATTTAGAAAATAACTTTCACACGGTATCGAGGGGGGGGGGCTGAACCTCCTAATGTGTGTCCCGCTTTGAGGTCATTACAAATATGGTCACCTTAGCTTACTATCTTCTACTTATTTACATTTTTATGGTTAAAAATAATTGTCTTAGCCAGTTACAGTTATTTTTACCACGTAGTATATCATTATTAAAATATGTTTGAATTTTTTTGTAATTACAGTTTACAATTTTAATGTTGATTTGTAATCATTACATGCAGTTTATGCTCATATTTGTCGGGTAAAATTTTTTTGTTTATATTACTTTGAGTAAATATGTTTGCATTAAACAATAATATCACTTTAATAATCACTTTATGATTAATAAGATTCACCGAACGTATTGGACTACAAAATTAAAGAAAAAAAGATTACAAAATCAGTTTTTTTTCTTTGTCCGCATTACCAAGCCTTTATTCAACAGGGATTCCTTATATCAAACCTTCCAAACATGAGTCTAAAGGGGGATAAATCATTTTATATGGATCGATAGATCAAGTAGAATTACCCTCTACCCAGTTTGGGAATAGCATTATTGAACAATGTAGTACTATTTATTTCTATGTAAAACTATAAATAATACAAATGAAACTGGTTCATCTTCCACAATTTCTCTCTATCTATTTTTTTTTTGTTTCTAAAGGAAAACATTCTTTAAAGAATTTTACGGAAATTTGCATAATTTTCAACCAGCGAGTATAAGATATTAGGAGGTATCGTAGATTGTCTTGCGTAAAAATAATTTATCATGAATCTAGTGATTGAACGGCTTATTGAACGGGTACAGAAAACTAGTCCATAGTGATTGACCTGTTACGCAAAGCTTTGCTCCTGGCATTTGTATGTGGTTTAAGAACCTGAATATATTAAGATAAACTTACAAAACCAGTTTTTTTAACCCGTTTTACCACGCGGATAACAAACAATTCAACAGGGATACCTTATTACAAACTTGAGTCTAAAGGAGGATAAATCATTGTATATGGATCGATAGATCCAGTAGAACTTTACGGACTCCGTGTTCAATGAATGAATGATCACACCCTAACCGAAAATTCATGAATCAACCGCTGTATATAATTTTTCTGAATTTTGTAGTCCATTACGTTCGGTGAATCTTAATTAATCACTTTTACAATTGTTTATGATTATCCAAACTTTAAATCTTGTAAATCTGTGGAAACTTACGACACTGATGAATATCGCCACATAGCGATCGAAAACGTTCTGTCTCAGCAAGTTTTCAAAAATTTACAAAATTTAAAGTTCGGATAGTCATAAACTATTGTAAAAGGGATTAATATAAATTTTTTTTTTTTTTTTGAGTATAGGCTAAATAAACCTTTTATACTTAGGTACGCTTCAGCAAAACACAATCTCTGGTACTTCTTTGTGACTCATGTAGAGAGAGACTTTATCTACAATAGAACTAAATCTACCCACTCGTGTACGGTTTCCCCGTCTCTCCATACAAATGCAGTTTATTAAGGACATATTTTACTAGACTATGTAGACTACAAACATAAACAAATCGAAACTTCTGCTTAATTATTAAAATTTTGTAAAACCCAACGTTAAAAATAAAGTTTTAGAATATTTGTACTCAGCGCGCGTGTGTGTTTGGTATGTGAGTGTGCACTTATGTGCGTGTGTGTTTGCTTTTTTTGTGACTGTAGGTGTGCGTGTGTGTACGCGCGAGTGTGTGTTTGTTGTGTGCGTATGCGTGTGCCTGTATTTGAATATTTAATATTTGTAGCTAGACGTGTCTGCAAGAAAGTAACAGGACCTAAGAAGTGGACTCGGAATTATAAGATGAAAAATTTAATGTTTACATGTATTTAATCATTCGAATTATAACTGTATGAACCAACTGTGGCGTAATGTTTATTTTTTAAATAAATAAAACCTCTAAACCACAAATAACTTTTATTTAAACCTTATGTACATTTCAATTGCACAGCAATCACTTCAGAGGTATTTAAAAAAATACAACTCCTCTTAGTTGTATTTTTTAAATACGCCTACCTCTGAAGATGATTGCTGTGCAATTGAAATGTACATAAGGTTTAAATAAAACTTATTTTAGAGGTTTTATTAATTTAAAAAAATATATACTCGAATTAAGTATTAAATAGGTGAAAAAACGGCTGATCATCGAGTCTAAGGTATTTATTCTAATGCATTATTAAAATGGATTTCTTTGAGTCGATGACCAACAGTTTTCTCATTTATTTGAAAGAAAATTAAATTTTAGAATTTATAAGAAATAAGAAGTGAAACGGTTACAGATTCCTGATGTGCCATATTTTTTTACGTAAAGAACGTGGAAATATTCGGAGGCGTGTTCGAAGTACGGCGACACACGAAGAGTAGGGAAGAGGAATGGGGAAAGAAAGAGTTTTATTGTAATATCCAGAGAAATTGTAAGATATGATTGGTTTGACGGGTTCGCGTGGTGAGAAGACGGTTTAGCGAGGTGGGAAGAAGGTTATAAATATAGCTACTGGGTCTCTTGTCCCCCTTGTATGCGGCGCTCATTCTATTCGTTTCTAGACGAACTTCGTTCTATTCGTTTCTCTTCCAATCCAAACGTTGAAGGTTCGCAAGAAATTATGAAGGTCCAACAGAGATCGGCTGCATGAGAATCCCCCGTTGTGCGTATTGGTAATGTATTCGCAGCATTTATTTTATTATTTTATTTGTTTGCTTTTTATAAAAATTAGATATTGGTATGATTGACAGTAAAACTATTGTTTACGCTTAGATTTTAAAATATTTTTCTCAGCATTGAGTTTTTCACCATTTTCATAAAAGTTTCATTTCTTCTTAAAGCAGTCCTTTACGATTGAAAGGTAAAAAGAAACATTTATTATTTATTTAATTGCTGAAAATATACCTTTAAAAAATGTGCAGTTTTTTAATGTTTTTATTTCTTGATATGTTCATTTTCCACATGTTTTAATTTGTGTTTATTTATAAATTTACTTCAATATGTATGCCAACTTCCCTCTCCTATGGGCTGCATGACCTTGACGTGGTGGAGAGGCTTAATCCGGGCGTGGGGGACGGGTGGAGCGGAGCTGTACGTATGAGGCTCCCTATAAACGGGAAATCCAGGCAAATGTGTGAGTGCATGAAGGCGGCTCAAAAAAAGGGGCCAGTCCTAGCATTTGAAGGGTTGTTATCTGCCCGGCTCTAGCCCTGCCCTACCCTTGCGGGCGGCAACCAAGAAGCACCCCTCATCCAGGTCAGTGGTCTTGATGGGCGCATACACCCCCGATCTGAACGTGTTATGCGATCCGTGCCGATGTAGATTCGTGGCCCTCAGGGTAAGGAGGGTCTTTAACGGAGCACCAAGGAAAGGAGTACTTCTAATCCTACTTCAGATTCGGAGGCCAAGAGGAATAGACAAGGGTCTAGGCCTGCTGGGTCGGGAGGGCCGTCTTTCTCGTTGATCTCCGCCAACATACCGAGGGTTCTTGTGACCTTTGGGGATAGTGTAGGCGTGAGGATGGAGATGGCGGCGTTCGACCACTTTAAGGGCACCGTCATGGACCAGATTCTGGACACCTCCTAGTGGAGGTTTTGTTCCGCGGTTCATAGACACTTATCTAAGGGATGGAGTTGCAGTATCTATTTGTGCTGAGGAGGAATCGGCAACTGAGAGAAGTGGTACCGTCAGTTAAGCTCGAGGACTGGACTCATGCAAGGCTAGTCCTGCCTGATGAACTGATCAAAAGGGTGAAAGTGACGGTGCTAGTATCACCACCAAAAAGGGAGGCCACTCAGTTGGTCAAGCTCATGGGGATGCAAAACCCAGAAATTGACATGTCGAAGTGAAAGACCCTACAGTGCATTGAGCGGGGACCTGCAAGCCTCCTCTGCCTAGGATTGGATGAGGCATCGGCCAGACAATTAAAGGCAAGAGATGGGAAAGCCTTCCTGGGGACTGCAGAGGTCACTTTTCAGTAGAAATCTAAGGACCCGGATGAGAAGGGCGAAAGAGAGAATCAGGAGAAGGCGTAGGGGTCAGTTGGATATGGCTGACCCTCAAGCAATGATCCTGCAAATTAACTTGCATCACAGTAAAAGCGCCTCTGTGGTCTTAAACAGGTGCTAAAAATGTGAGGCGCACATTACCAGCGTGGCTGGTCAGGAACCGTGTAAGGGGTCTGACTGCAGTTGGGCGCACCTACGCAAGTGGGAAAGATGAGCGGCACAGAGCATGTGTAATAGTCAGAGGACTAGAAGCCACGCTGATTCAAGAATTCTCAACTAAAGACCTTGCGGTGGTTAGAATTCGAGGTAAGAGCGAGGTAAGTGGGAGCTGGGAGTTCATCGTGGCCTCCATTTACTGCGCCCACAATAGAGAATCGCTCCCTGCAGAATTACGTAAGTTAGTTCGGTACTTCAGGGAGAAAAATATAATAATCTTAGTGGGCTGTGATGCCAATGCTCATGATGAGGTGTGGGGCAGCACAGGCACAAATGAGCGAGGTGTGGAGCTTCTTAGCCTGCTTGATTGAAGAAATCCTTGTGGTTTTAAACACAGGTGCCGAGCCAATATTGGTCACTTCAAACAGAATGGAGGCTCTAAATATCACCTTCTGTAATAGACAAATGATAAGGTGGATGCATGACTGGCAGGTTTCGGATTAACCCTCCATGTCTGATCACCGGATCATCACTGCTACGATGAGGGGAGTTGTCCCCCATGTGGTGTGGCTTAGGAACCCGAGAAGGACAAACTGGGAGGGTTTTAAGTCCTCGGTGAGAAGGCGGATGTCAGACTTCCTTGGTAAATATGGTACATCAATCGAACTGGAAAATACTGAGGCCTACATCAGGACTGCAATTTCCACGTCGTTTGAGGAAAATTGCCCTCTCTCGCGGATAAACACTGGGCGCGGTAAGCTTAAGTGGAACAGCGAGTTAGAGGCAAGACGGAATAAGACTAGAAGGCTCATTAATAGGGCAAACAAGAAGAAAACGGCGGAGTCATGGCAGGCTTATAAAGACAGTCAGGGTCTCTATAAAAATCTTATTAAAGAGGTTAAACGTGCTTCTTGAGAAAAGTGGTGCTCAGAGACAAGCACACTGAGTGACACTGCTAGACTGTTTAAGGTGTTAGCAGGGGGGCCGAGGAGAGAGCTTAAGTTTGTCAAGAAGACTGATGGTAACTTTACTGACACCCCGGAGGAAACTCTGCGTCTGCTTATGAGGAACAGTTTACCCGATATTAGAACGGTAGGGGACGGTGCTCAAAACGTCCGACATACTGGGCTAAGGGCGGACTGGAATATTGCTGGGCAGGTGATCTCAGCGCAAAAAGTGAGAGAGGCGATTTTGTCTTTTGAGCCTTTTAAAGCGCCTGGATTAGATGATATTACTCCAGCACTACTACAAAATTGCTTGGAGGAAATAATAGGGCCACTGACAGGGAACACGCCTACCGAACTGGTAGATCAGTGGAGAATGCGCTGTTGCCGGTCGTGGACTTTCTTGAGGGTCAGATCAACAACAAGGGGATATGTATTGGGGCTTTTCTTGATGTGGAGGGGGCTTATAATAGTACCTCTAGACTGGCCATCAAGAGAGCAGCTGTGGATCACGGGATTTCTGATGTAATTATAAATTGGATTATGAGTTCCTTGGAAAACCGGATAAGTACTGCATCCTGGATGGGGTGCACGATAGATGGGATGGTCTCGGAGGGCTGCCCGCAAGGTGGAGTGTTATCCTCTTTGCTGTGGAGTCCTGTAGTGAACGGCCTACTAAGGACGCTCAGTGGAATTGGTGCCGAGGTGGTAGGATATGCGAATGACATTGCTATCCTTATAAGGGGACCATTTGAAGAGGTCCTCAAAGACCTGCCTCAAGAGGCACTCAAGGTAACAGAAGCATGGTGCAGGGAGAATGCACTATGCATTCAAGGAGAGATATCTGTGGCACTCATCTTCACTAGGCGATATAAAACTAAATCGCTGGAGATGATGGAAGTTGGTAATACCAAAATAAACTACGTTGAGAGCGCTAAATATCTGGGAGTTATTCTGGATAGGAAGCTACTCTGGCGTGAGCACTTGGAGGATAAGTGCAAAAAAGCCATAGCTACGTTTTGGCAATGCAGAGGAGCAATGCAGATGGAGTTTGGGTCCACGTCAGATGAACTGGATTTATTCCGCTATTGAGGTGCCGAGGTTGGTTTTTCCTCAATCGTCTGGTGGGACAGGGCACAGAAAGAAACAAGTAAAAGAATGCTGGACCGCGCGCAGGAGCTTTTCCTTAGAGGCATAACAGCTACAAAGAGAAGTACAACTGTGCGGAAATGAGGGTTATGTTGGGTTTTCCATCATTGAGCCTTCATAGGATGGAGGCAATGAAAACTGCATACCGGCTAAGTTGTACCGGGCAGTGGAAGACAAGTAGCAAACGTCATAAACAGCTATTTGGGGATTCACTGAAGGAGCTCTGGATAGAACCTCAGGAAAAGATATTCTCTTAAAAGGGAAAAAGGAAACTACAAAATCCATAATCCTGCAAGAGAGGCATGGGCGGAGTATAGACCCAGATGGTGAATTCTGGTTCACCGATGGGTCTAAGATGAAGGAAGGAGTGGGAGCATTATTTAGTGGACCGAGACACCAAGACAGATTTTGTCATCGCCTGGAGGACTACAACTCGGTCTTCCAGGGGGAGGTGCTTGCGGTCAAACTATGTGCTGAGGAAATAATAGGGACTGGCAAGAGGGCAAGGCCATCTGGATTAGCTCGGACAGTCAAGCAGCTCTGAAGGCTTTAGGTGAGGCTAGTACCAGCTCTAGGCTGGTGGCTGAGACTATAGCTTCTCTAGCAGAGCGGAGTAAGTATAATTCGCTCAACCTAACCTGAATTCCAGGACATTCTGGCTGGATAGGGAATGAGAGAGTTGACGCCTTAGAAAAACAAGGGTGTATAACTCAAGGAACGTTGCTGAGGGCAGTGGGCATGCCGCCTCAGGAGAAGCGCAAGAGGATCACGGCACATATACACAGGTTGTGCAGGGAAGAATGGAATGTAACCTTGGGGTGTAACAAATCCAAGGTACTGTGGGGTTACACAGGAGATTTGTGGGTCAAAGAACTACTCTCCTTAAGTAGACATCAACCCTGAGCTACTGCAGAGCTGGTTACAGGCCATGGGAATCTGAGGGGGTTCCAATACAAATTTGGAAAATCTAGGTACCCTGTGTGCAAGAGATGCGACGAGGACCAAGAGGAAAGCCCAATCCACGTACTCTGTAAGTGTCCTGCTTTGGGAGCTGCAAGGAGAAAGTGGTTTGGCTGGCAGGTATGTACGCCAGAGGATATCAGAAGATTTAGCATCAGGTGGGTACTTGATTTCTAGAAAGAGGTAGGTATCCACTAAGCTAGTCCTATGGTAGGGATGGGAAGAGAGTACAAAGGCTTCATCTAAGTGCTCTACACCGATAAGATCCCTCCGAGTTTTAGTAATAATAATAATAATAAAATGCCAACTTCGATAAAAATCAGACAGATTGATAAAGTGATTTACTTTTTAAATGTAGGCCTATTTATTTACTTTGATTAATCTCCATTAATAAAGTAAATGAATATATTTTAAAATTCAAAATTATGTTTTACCAAGCCTATTTTTTATAAATTTGGCAGACATCTGCTTCAAATATAGACGTAAATTTATAAGAAGAAAAGTAAGAAACGCACAAAGAAATTACTTTGAACTAGGAGCTCTATATAATTTTCTTAAAGTAAATATTTCAGCAAACAAATACATGAACATCATTTTAACGTCAATATATGCAAAAATTCACACTTACATAAAGCCTTTATTTCAATGTTGTAAAAAATAAACACTTAACTAAAATACAAAATAATATATGCCTGCTACTGTATAAAGTTACCAAATTTTATTTTCACATAATATTGTCTTCATTCTACTTTCACATACGATATTTTTGCATTTTAAATCAGGTAGGCCTACTGCAATTAAAATCTAGTAGGAGAACCTCTGCTACGGTAGCCACAGAATTTATCTTTAAATAATTAATGTCGTCCATACAACCCTCACTGACTTTCTTTTTCATAAATCAAGGAATTAGACCAATGACTGTTAATCTTAATTTGAATAACATTTATTTGTGTTTATCTGCATTTAATTATATAAAGTGTAAAAGCCTTCCTCGAAAACTATATTCTTTTTTCTACTTTCAAATAATGAAAGATTTTTCCAGCCTATTAAGCACAGATATGAATTTAATAATTTTTATTGTAAATATTGAGGTTTTCAATCTAAGAAAAATGGTTTTTCCTGTATAGTGTTAATCATTTCAATAATTTCTATTTGTGTTTATCTTCATTTAATTATATTTTTGAGTGAAATAGTCGCACATTAACTTTATTCTGGGTAAATTATTACTAATTCTTCTTTCTCAAGTGATATACTGAATAAAATTGTTATTTCGAATAATGTAGCCTATATAGGTCTAAGTATGTGAGTTTGTAAATGGATGTTTTCTTTCTACACACGGTTTTACAATTAAAAATGAATAAAATGGTTTCTTTAATACAGCAGTCTGAGTCTTAATGTCATGGTAAACATCAATTCTCTTCTTAACTAGTCTATTTCAATTATAAATTGATTACAATAAATTTTTAATTTTTTCAAAACAATTCCCTTAATTTTATTTATTTTTTTAAATTTTTTTTGTACATAGGGTGCGGGATATAAAATAATAGACTGCACCCTACTTCCCCCTTTTTCTCTTCAATTCTATTTCTTTAAATTTGTGTTTCTTTTACTATTTAATCCTCATTGGTATCAATATTAGTGTAAGCAGTGTCATGATATATTTATAGATGTACTTGATACCACAAACAGGTAGGTCTAACATTTTTTTTCTAATTGTTTTTACATTTTCCTCAACTTTTAAAGTTAATTTTTGATTACACCTACATTTTTTTTTTGTTTTTTACAATGAGGAACTAAGTTTATTTATTTCTATTTAGTTCTAGAATTTAGTATATATTTTTCTGTATTTTGTGTAATAAATTTTTTCTTGTGTTAAAATAATAATACGTCTCTTTATGTTTTCAATTTATAGACTCTGGTGTAGGCTATATTGTTCTGTATTTCGTGTAGTGTTTAGCTCGTAGGCCTATTACAATAAAGGCGTTCTTTATGAAACACCAAGTTATTTCAACCGCTTATTTTATATTGGAGTTTTATTTAACTATAGGCTCTAGGGGTATAAAATTAATATTTTATAGGCTACACTATATTTCATAACATTCCACATTAGAGCTACATTTTTCTAAAACGTCTTCTGGTAACGTGTAACAAATGGAATATATCTTCCTGAAAGTCATTTCAATTCAGATTTTTTTTCAAAAGCAATCAAATAATTTCAATCAGTAAATCCTACAAAAGCAATACAATAACAATCTCGCACATTAGCTGACTTTTAGTAAGCCACCACTGTTTCGCGTCATATGATGCTTCTGAGCTTTAACGGTTGATGACTGGAAGAAACGCCATTTATGAATAAAAAGCCGCGTACGTCCTGTGAAGAAGCGGCGAACGGCTTCTTGATTCATGCAAGAACGATTCGTCCTTGAATCATGCAACTCTGGGCTAATCCATTGGTCCCGTTTGACGTTTCACGTGCAGACCTACGCGCCTCCACGCGGTACAGGATGGGCAACGCATTTCCCGGACTATGCGGCAACGTTCAGTCTTGGTAATGCGGCAAGAGCGTAGGATGCTTTTTGTGATGCATTTTTATTGGTGGTCCTATTTGGTAGTGTTAAACAATTTCCCAAAATATCGTAGGTGGCCGCGCTTATGCATTTTAAAACCGTCGCCTCTATCTTGTGAACAGGATGTTCAGTCCCGTCTTCCCTATTGCCTTATCCTTATATTATAGGACATTATGGAGCATCTCCTGGTCTAGGATTTTCTGTTTCAGGATGTTTGCCGTCCATCAACACAATCTAGAACATGAAGTATGAAAAGGTTTTCTGGTTGACGATCATCAAACCTACGGTGAACAACCAACTCCACCATCCACCATTCGCAGAGGTTTGATAGCTGTACCCAAGATTCATCTGTCGAGCCCTGTGTCTACCGCTAGAAGAGGACATCACACCAGCAGAGTGTGTTAAATAGGTAAGCACAGTGATTAAAACTAGACTAGAATGGTAGATATTTGATTATACTAGCATTCCTTCATATATGCAACAGACGTATGATTAAACCAGATGTAAAACAACTTATTACTTATATCAACATACGATATATCAATTTATCAGTTCCTTTGATTAAATTGTTGCAATAACTCAATGTATAATAAAGTATTAAAGTAAATAGTATATAAATAATAAAGAAACAGTATTTAAATAAGTAACTACGACCTTCTATCTTAATAACTATTGAAGAAACAAAATATAGATAGATAAATTAAAAACTGTAAACTCAAATTTTCGTTGTAACAATAGTAACAAAATAGCCAGACTAAATATATATTTCATATTTCTTACTGAATTTCATTAGTCAATGTTCCGGTAAATTACCAATAAATATTAAACAAATATTACTCACAATTTTTAACAATTTCAGTGTATTAAATTAGGTGCACAGTTTGTAAATGTCCAATATTACGAGTTATTAATGTAGAGATGTTTTAATTGTTTTGTTATTGTGGAAGCTGTTACAAAATCATTACACAATTATGTCTCATTTATTAATTTGAAATATAATAATATAACACATTCAGCATATTTATTATGTTACGATATACAAGCGTAAATTATTGTTTCAGGTGGCTTACAACTGAACGCTACCAACGCAGGTGGTTCTGAAGTCTTAAATACCACAACACTTCGCTAGTCGGCTAAGTTACGTCTTATACATTGTTTTAAAACTATACATAACCTTATTGTAAAGATTTGTTCCAATTCTATTTTGATATAAATGAAAATTAAACAAAACTGGTTGTGATAATTTGTGTCACTTTATTTATAAATAAATAAACCCATGAACAGACTTTTTAGATTTTAAAAATAATAAAAATAAATTAACAAAAAATTTTAATCACAAAATGTCTTTGTATGCAAAAGTTACTATTAATTTAATTTCATTATATTGGTTTTTGTGTTGCTTATCTGTTTATGAAATTTGGGAAGATTTTCAAAATAATTCAAATAAATTACCATGAAATTTTAAAACTTCTGAATTTGAAGTGAAATTTCTATCTATGCAAAAGTTATTATTTATTTAATTTAATTTTATTGCTGTTATTTGTTTTGATTTTTAAAATAATTCAAATAATAACATGATATTTTAAAACTTCTGAATTTAAAGTGAAATTTCTATCTATGCAAAAGTTATTATTTATTTAATTTAATTTTATTGCTTTTATTTGTTTTGATTTTTAAAATAATTCAAATAAATTAACATGAAATTCTAAAACTTCTGAATTTAAACTGAAATTTCTATCTATGCAAAAGTTATTATTTAATTTCATTTTATTGCTTTTCGGGTTTGTTTAATTTCACAAACACACTGACATTAAACAGTATCCTGCGACTACTATGTCACTGCCACTAAGGTCTGATGCATAAAAATCTTGTGAGCTGTAGATTAAATTCTTCACTTCATTTGAAAAGGGTAGTTTTTGAGTTCCGTATATTTGCTAGTTGTATTTTGTGATATTTGAGTTTTTTTTATAAAAGAAGGGTTCTACAAACTTCAACTGGGAGGAATTATTCTTGCGGCCTTAATGATAGTAATTCTCCGTCGTGTCAGCCTATTTACTTACTGTGGTTAAAGTGGGAGTATTATTAGTGCACTTCTCCAGATCTCCTGGAGCGCACACCCCTCGTATGTAGGCAATATTAGTGCACTTCTCCACATCTCCTGTAACGCACACCCCTCGTATGATACAATATTCGTGCAGATCTCTACGATTCTCCACTTCTCCTGAGAATCTTCTATTTGTATTGTAATTGTATAGAAATCTAAATAATTTTATAATTTCCTAATTTGTTTATTAAAGTTGTTTTACTATTTGTTTGTTTGTTAGTCATTTTTCATTTTTGTTTTCCACTTTTTATTAATTTCTAGAACATCTTTTATCAAAATTACTTTTAAGTTTACATTTGTTTAACAATTTGTTTAATAAAAGTCGACCATGATGAATTATTCATTTTTAATGTTTCCTTTTCGACTTTGTAATTAAATGACAAACCTCAACAACTATTTTAGTAACAATTTTCGTAAAATTACTTTCAAATTCACATTTGATTAATACTTTTTTTTATAAAAGTCGGTTATATTGGATTATACCATTTAGAATTATTGTTCGCCGTACAAATATAAGTTCATAACTTTGTCTTTTGCGGCATTACAAAGTTGCATGAGGAGATTTCAGGTTATTTGGGGGATTCCTTACGAAAGACAAGCATGCACAACTATTCCCGTATTTAATTTCAAATTTAAACCAGAGACGGCCAAGAGGCATATTCGGGCCGGCAAACATTTTAATCTTGCCCTGTCAGGTATTCAGTGTTTAGATCCTTAAAACAAAAAGAAACATACGATATAAGATCAGACATTTTTAGATATTTTTAATCGAATATATCGCAGTATTATCCATGTAGTCAGTGCATAGATAGGATGCCTTCAATTTCCATGGTTTTATGTTACAGCTTTTAACAATAGTAGCCTACATAACAAATATGGTTTATAGAATTGGAAAGGAGGTGGTTAGGGTAAGCTGTAATGGCGGTGGTACCTCATATGGTTTTCCGCCAAAAATATAAACTAAAAACAAAACAATAAGTAAACTATTTTACTCTATCCTATATCCTTCAGATTTTCTTTTCATAACTATTAAACCTATTAAACATTTTGGTTTGGATTTATATAACAGGATTCACGGAGCAATTAATTTTTTACTAATTATTTGTTTAAAGATATTTTTTATTTGCTGTTGATCATATTATATACTTTTTGTTTTAATCTCTTCTTTAATTACAATTACTTATTAATATACTATCCTCTTTACATTTAGTTCTCTTTAAATTGAATATATATTTGTCACATTCTATTGATTAATTACTAATTTTTATATTGAAATTATAATTTACATTAGCACACTAGCAACGGTTTTGTTGACCTGAAGTGCTTGGTTCGAACCTGAACATTCTAATCAAATTTTGCTTACTTGTCCAGACTCGAGGCTACTTGCAAGTCACTGCTTTTACATAAAATATTACTTTTAAACTTATTTGAGCTTAACTTGCAACAAATCAATAATAGCATGCTAAAAGCTGAAGCAGCCTATTTACGTTTTTTAGTTTTAAGCTTTAAACTGGTGTTAAAACTCCGATTAAGCTGGTGCGTGTACAAATAGCAGTAGGCCTACGATACACATGTAAGTGTATGCGCACAATTTGTTAGCTGCACAATTCCTACAAATATCTTTTTGAAATCAGAGCAAATGTTATATAGAACTACACTAGAATATAGTTAAAAATTAATAATTTAAGATATTTGCTGTTAAAAAGCTAACGCTAAAGAGAAACAGATGGTAACCGTTAAACATGGCCTCCTTGCTCCATCACTTCATTTGTCTACAAATTCGTCACTTAGAAAAAATCAACGTAGAGTCGAAACTATAAAAGGTAGTGTTTTAAATGTTAAGAGTAATTTTGTTCATAACGCAGAAAAATAGTAAAAAAAAGATTTTGAAAAATTTAATTTTAAAATCTAAACATTAAAAACTTTGCAATATTATACATGATTGCTTTGATTGCATGTATTTTCGGTAAAAATGACACACTATTATAACTTTGTATTCCAGTTCCATAATCATTGTCAATTATTATTTGTTTTTAAACTTTGTAAATTAACATATAAAGTGACAATTTTAAACTAGTGCAGCCAAAACCACCGAGGGGCGCGAGTGTAACAGTATTTTTTTAACGAGATCCACCCTAAGTTATACTTTCACAGATATGTTCTAAGATATTAAAACACAGTGCTACGGTTCTTGTAAAAAAAAAGTATTTTATAAAGTTGTATGCTTATTATGAATTTATTTTTGTCTATTTCCATTATTTTAAGCTTTAGGTCGTAATAATTTTAAGCTTTTAGCAATTCTTATTTTTTCGACTACTTTAGACTTTTTACATAACCAGGTAAATTGATTTGTCAATGTCCATTATGTACAGAAATAATTACCAAGTTAAAAATGGAAATTGGCTTCACTTAGCCATATATAATTAAATATTTCAAGGCTCTAGTAATTATAAATGACCTAATCATTCTATTATTTTGATATAATAGATTATTGAAAGCAATTTTCCCGGATGATGTTTACAGAACAAATAGGTATTGATTCAATTACCTTGAAATAAAAATATGATATATAAAAAGTACAATGTCTGATAAAGTTCTTTAGAACAATGGCCAAATTCGTAATGAAGCGTTTAACTCTAAAAATACCACAACAGCTCCTGCACAAGGCCAGCCAGCCTTTATCTCTAATTTTATAAATTGCACTAATTTTCTGCGTTCATTTTGAAACACTGCAGATTTTATTTTAAGAAATAATGTACAATTTAGACTTCTTTGTTCACACATACTCTAATCATAAACTGCAAACAACGTATAACGTGTGCATAAACGTATACTGAGAGATGGATGTCAGCACTCTATACCAGGATACCATCGACACTATACGACATCTTGCCCACGCAATGCCAGAAATTCCCCTATATTCTTACTCATATATAATCCCCAAAACCATACCTTACTTCTTTTTTTTAAGAAACTGTGAAGGATGAAGAACTTTAAGTCTACTTCAGGCACGACATATTGCCCACTCAATGCCAGAAATTCCCCTATATCCTTGCTCATATATAATCCCAACCACCCTAATTTATTTCTCGTCATTAAGAAACTGTGAAGGATGGACAACTCTTTACGTCTACTTCAGGCACGCCATCTTTCCCACTCAATGCCGCAAATCTCTTATATCCTTCCTCATTTATAATCCTCGTCTAATAAGGGCTTCTATAAGATGGATACCACCTTAAGTCATTAGGTCAACGACCATGAACACTTGATACAACGGTGGCACGAATAATGAGTGCTGCGAAATATGAGTACAGGAAGAACAATAGCATTTGACGAAGGTTAGTGGTAACTTTGATAAGTGAATAAAGCCAATCTCCCGATGTCACCCCAGAGCATAGACTTCTAAACTAGAGTTAGACGTGTTTAAGGCGGAACCGCAAGGAACCGAAATTATTATCCGCATTGGACTCTTTTCGCAATATATAAATGACATTATTTAACGTCATAAATACTGTAATAATTTTAGTTCTTGCAGTACAATAGGATTGCATACCTTTTAATGAGAGAAGCTGTTGACTTTAGAAATAATATGATACAGTATTTACCTCTAATAAACTAAATGACTACACTATGCATTTGGCAAATATAAATAAAGCAGGCATGATTCAAGCATAAATAAAGTAAAACCTAATATTTTTACACGAAAGTTACTCTAGTTCATATTATTCTCATTTTTCCCTAAAGTCTAACAAAGAAACTTCCCACTGTTATGTTACCTTATCCTATTGGATACAGTCCCTTATAGAGTACAATAGTTCAAGAATCAGCAGTGAACTGCGTGACGTCACTTATGCTTTGTAGGGGGTCTTCATGAGTACGTATCTCTGTTTGGACCTACAATCCTCTGGGTACTTCCTCTTCGCCCCCATCGTCAACGTTCTCCTCCTATTCTTTTTCGGCAGATCTGGTAGGGACTAAAAATCTGTAGGAGATTCAAAGTTATAATTTGTGGTTGGAGTCCTTGTCATCATAACACCAAAGAAGACATCGAACAACAAAAACTGTAGAAGGCTGGCAAAGATCATTTACACACTTTTGAATCCTAAACCAAGAGTAAAATACGTCGTTTATTGTTTAAAAAAAAGGATGAAACTACGATTCATATACACATGAGACTGCAGTTAGACTTAGTGGGAAAGAAAATAAAAATAAAATATATAGCTTTAAACTGTCTAGAACACAGTACAAAAAGGCTTAGGAACTGGAGGCATTATGTCTTGTTAAAATCTCTTTCCTACATTTAAAACAATGGATTAGATCAGAACAAAGAAATCAAATAAAATGGTCGATTTGCAATGTAGATTAACTTTTTTTTTTAAATGAAGAATATAAAAAACAAAATAATGACAAGGTAAAAGCTGATTTTATACCGTCAAACTGATATCGTTATCATTTTGTCAGTCCAAAGCCTGGAAAAGTGTGATAGAATTCAGGTTTTAAATAAGGTTTTAAGGGATCATCAGTCCCTTAGAAAACTAAGCGACCTCTTTGTTTAGCTTAGAGGTAAACTCATTTATGTAGTGCATTGATTTTAAAAGATCCACGTACGCCTAAATGCTATACTGATTTTTTGCCTGTCAATGCTCTGACGTCATAGCTTACCTTCTTATCTGTCAAAACGTGATACGTACCCATCTTTGTCAAGATTCTCTGTGTACGCATATTTAGTTGTACTCATTTTTCGAATAATCCATATAACGACCCTACCATGGCAGGTTAGTGCTACCCTTTCTATCCTACCTAAGGATATGTAGGCTTGTTCTTACCTAAAACCAATGCTTTTCTAGCCTTTGCAGACCACAATATCCATAGGCCTACTGAACATTGACATTAGTGTGGCAAAAAGAAATCAAAACTAATGCACAAAACATTTCTTTAAATTAATATACAATTTCATATTTGTAATGTCTGCAATGTAAGTTATTAATTACTCAGTACCTTTAAAAATAACTTCGTAATTTTACCTCTTGAAATATAACTTACAGTTGGTTTTGACGTTTGTTGCCTGAATTAAAATGATGGGAGCTAAATAGGGACTACTATATCATATATATGCCATAACGGGTAGCCTTGAAATGACCGAAATTCGATGACTGCAAGTCTACATAGAAAGTTACACTATGAAATCGTGTTGGGGGACTACAGGGAAATCTCTCTTCTGCTTTGGTGAGAAACATTTTCTTACATAAAAAGGCACAAGGGAAATATACGCAGTTTTTATAACGATTAACTTTTTCTTTTCTATTTAAAGGTTATTACAATTTGTTTAGTGGTGTTACATCTCGCATAATAACACATAAACAGTAGTAGTATAAACATACAATAAGGAATAATTATCAGTTTCAATCCTAAATAGTTAACAAAATCATTACAAGAAACCTATTTTGGAGAAAGCTTAGCTGTGTTGTACACGTTACTTCACGGGTTCAGATTATCGTAATATCAGGAGTTATAATTATATCAACCACTGTATTTTACAGTACAAGAATATATTCTGTGAATAACTGCAAACGTGTGAAAAGAATGAAGAACGAACCTAGCGGGAAATATTTAAAATTTGTTACAAGTGTAAAGGGTAGCTTCAAATTTTAGTAATTAGTACTTATTACTAGGCACTTTCGTTGAAGTAAGTTAAGGAATGTGAATATATGTACAATAGATCATTTTCCCCTTGATCACTTTTAAGGACTCCATTATAAAATAATAGCTAGGGTAAATATAATATGGGTAAGCTTCTTTATATAAGTTATAAGAGAACTCTATATTTTGTAATGATCTTCCTGTCACCAGTCTAGCTTTGTTCTTACTAATTTAATTGTAAGAGATTGTCACATGCATAATGCAATCTGGGGTTTTTGGATTTAGTTAAATATTTATATTTTGCCAAGTGTGCTCCAAGGAAGCCATGACTGTTGTCAATTTGAGAATTCCACACTTGCTTCTCCATTGTTTGATTCCACTTTCTCTTGTCTATTAACAAGTATCCTTTTTTTATTTATCTCCCAAATTTGTCTCATATTTATTTTATATGACCTTGATTGTGCTAAATTTCTTTTCTTGGTTTAAGCCCTCAATGATTGCCAAAATATTTTAATTACATATAGGTCGGGTTTATAGCAAACTTTGTCTGGTGTACAGCACAAACCAAATTTTATGCCACGTAATTTTTGCAACAAACTGACTAGTTCTGGGTCCACTACCCAGAATATTCGCAATTGGAGTTGTTTGTTGTATTCATATTAACTTCATTAATTATTTCATAAATACTTGTTTTTGAAAAACTAGTGAAATCTAAAGCTACTTACTCTACTGATGTGTTTCGAAAGTGTTGTTTCATTGACAAAACCTGATTGCCGAAGTACGCAATCTACCTTACACCACCACACCTTAAATCTCACATCTACAACCTCGAGGGAAAGCCATCAGTAGCAAGTAAGCTTTTTTAGTGAAATGACATTTTAGAAAAGTGGCAACACCGTAAGAGGCAATAGTTTTCACGTAGTTTTTTGTCTGAAGATACTAAGCTTTTAATCTTACTTCTTAATTACTCACTAAGTAAGAAACAAAACAAAACCTTTTCGTGTAGATAAATACGGTTGATGTGTGGTACCTAATTTCCAAATCAACCGTATTTATTTAATTAATAGCCACTGTGATGGTAAACGAGGTTAAAACAAAATATTTTCGTTTGAAACTAATTTTAAATATAGAGTTTATATAAAATGAAATAATACTGACTAACTTAAGGTGTAGCCTTTGTCTTAAAAGAAAATATTTTCTTACTAAAGTACCTCCTAAATTATTCACACTATTTCAATGTTTAGAATTTACTTAAATTCTTATGAATATTTCCCAATAAAACAAACATATAAACTTTCTACATAGTATAAAAAATTAATATTTTCAACTTTTGTGGATTTCGTTGTGCATGACAATTGTCAAAATGTTTATTGAAAACTTAATGGCCACATGTTTTCTACTATACAAGCTAAATCTTATATAGTGCTTCAGTTATATAATCTAAAAAATATTTTTTTCTTAAGCACGTTCAGTTTTTAATACTTTAAAAGGTTTAGGGACAAGTCTCGGCAGGCCTGGCCGAGTTGGTGTTTTATTACTGTGGACATAATCCCACGTGTTGCGAGATCATAAAAAAATTTTAAACAATATATCAATAAAGTTCATAAAGTACAATGTGCAATTGTTCTAGTTTTTAATGGCAAAGCAATACTTATTAAATGAAATTTTATTAATATTAAGGTTAGATTGAATAGGCGTAGTTGGTTTTATTTTGGTAACAATAACTGATTTATAATGTTCAAATTACAAGGTTAAATAGGTCTATGTTGGAAATAATAAAAAGCCCGTACTCGTGTTTCCCCTGGTGCCCGAAAATTCTCTGTTGGGGCTTGCCAAGCACCACAAAAAAAGTCCCACCAATTCATTTTCTTGGGAATATATCTTAAATCAGGGGTTCTCCAACTAGGTGGCCTAGCAGATTTTCAGGAGAGGATTTTATAAGTGTACTGAAACTGCCTACAGACATAAGTGTGCGCCTACAATTAGGTGTACCAACGAGTAGACTGGCGTGACATGTGCGTACTGAAGGACTTCGTTGTTCTCTGACGAATGATTATTTAGTCTTGCTAGACTCTTGTTACTGGAGTTAGGGTCTTAAGGATAACCTCTCTCTGGACCATAGGCAGGAGTCTTGATTTATTATATAGTCCTTTTCTCTATTTTATTGTGAAACTGTATATATATATGTATATATATATATATATATATATATATATATATATATATATATATATATATACACACACACACACACATGCGTGTGTGTATGTGTGTTGTATGCGCGTGCTGTGCGCGTGATTGTGTGCGCGTTTGTGTGTGAGCAGGTTCGATGTGTTCATGTGCGCACGAGCGCGTTCGGGTGAGGTTGTGTATGCGCTTATGCTTGTGCTTGCGTGCGTGTGCGTGCTTGTGTGCCCGTGTGTGTGTAGGTTCGATGTATTCACGTGCGCACGAGCACGTTTGTGTGCGATTGTGTTTGGCTTATGCTTGTGCGTGCGTGCGCGTGCTTGTGTGGGCGGATGTGTGTAGGTTTTATGTGTTTACGTGAGCACGAGCGCGTTTCGGTGCGGTTGTGTATGTGCTTATGCTTGTGCTTGCGTGCGTGCGCAAGCTTGTGTGCGCGTGTGCGTGTAGGTTCGATGTGTTCACGTCCGCACGAGCGCGTTTGGGTGTGGTTATGTATGCGCTTATGCTTGTGCTTGCGTGCGTGCGTGCGTGCGTGCGCAAGCTTGTGTGCGCGCGTGTGTGTAGGTTCGATGTGTTCACGTGCGCACGAGCGCGTTTGGGTGCGGTTGTGCTTGCGTGCGTGCGTGCGTATTCGGGCTTGTGTGGGCGCGCGTGTGTAGGTTTGATGTGTTCACGTGCGCACGAGCGCGTTTGGGTGCGGTTTTGTATGTGCCTATGCTTGTGTTTGCTTGTGTGCGCGAGCTTGTGTGCGCGCGTGTGTGTAGGTTCGATGTGTTCATGTGCGCACGAGCGCGTTTGGGTGCGTTGTGTATGCGCTTATGCTTGTGCTTGCGTGCGTGCGTGCGCGTGCTTGTGTGCCGGTGTGTGTGTAGGTTCGATGTATTCACGTGCGCACGAGCACGTTTGTGTGCGATTGTGTATGTGCTTATGCTTGTGCGTGCGTGCGCGTGCTTGTGTGGGCGCGTGTGTGTAGGTTTGATGTGTTCACGTGCGCAAGAGCGCATTTCGGTGCGGTTGTGTACGTGCTTATGCTTGTGCTTGCGTGCGTGCGCAAGCTTGTGTGCGCGTGTGTGTGTAGGTTCGATGTGTTCACGTGCGCACGAGCGCGTTTGGGTGCGGTTATGTATGCGTTTATGCTTGTGCTTGCGTGCGTGCGTGCGTGCGCAAGCTTGTGTGCGCGTGTGTGTGTAGGTTCGATGTGTTCACGTGCGAACGAGCGCGTTTGGTTGCGTTGTGTATGCGCTTATGCTTGTGCTTGAGTGCGGGCGTGTGTGCGCGTGCTTGTGCGCGCGCGCGTGTGTGTGTAGGTTCGATGTGTTCATGTGCGCACGAGCGCGTTTGGGTGCGGTTATGTATGCGCTTATGCTTGTTCTTGCGTGCGTGCGTGCGCGTGCTTGTGTGTGAGCGTGTGTGTAGGTTCGATGTGTTCACGTGCGCACGAGCGCGTTTGGGTGTGGTTGTGTATGCGCTTATGCTTGTGCTTGCGTGCATGCGTGCGCGCGTGTGTGTGTGTGTGTGTATTAGGTTTACCTAAGTTATGAATTTTTAACATATTTTTAAGGCATAGCTTTGATTGTGCAAGGCTTAAATCAAGTTTATCATTAGAGGATTGTAGCCATTAAGTTCATACCCTTGGGCGATAATGGATCCGCGGCCCTCTAGATTACCGAAACATTTAAAAAACATAATAAATAGCAAGGGTTGTATGTAGACCAGTGGACATTTCCGAGAATGTTATTTTAAAAGTTCGTGAATTGTGAGATATGACTTAGGACTGAAACATTTATATAAAGAAAAATGAGCGTTTCCCTTGAATATTTACGGGTTATTCTGCATTAATAAAAAAACGAGTAATTAGGTTAATGTGTTTTTTCTTTATATATTAGGTACCGTGGCCTAACACTTTATAGTGATAGGTTAAACAAGGATAAAACTTGAAGTTTTTAGAAAGCAATGCCTTCAGGTACCCCCCTCCCCCAATAACTTTTGATATGGGAGCATATGATTTCTATCATAAGGTAAATATTTTTTTATTAATAATAAATTCGTTTCCATACACTCCTTCCCGGAATGACCCGTTCGGAGGTGCTTGTATAGACATCTTGGCAGTTGCAAGGAGACCTAGTAGATTTTTCAGCGTATCCTAGGTCTGTGTATGTGACATCTCCTTTTATTTTATAAATTTTGTTTCTCTTTAACAATCTCCTCACTGCCTTAAGTTGCAATGACCATCTCGTAGTCCACTAGTTCTTCCTTCGTCAACCCCTCTGCCTCCTTTCGTTGTGGAATTAGAGAAACTGTCGGCGATTTGGTGGATCTCAGCAGCTTAGGTAGTATTGTCGGATGGAGCACCTGAACGACGCCGCGGTAATGTATCTCCATACAACCGGCGCCTGCGATGCTTCAAAATCAGCTTTCTCGTCAGTTGTCAGTGAAGATTTTTTTTCGGTGGTGTAATTTGTATTAAAACTGAGAAGGGCTTCAATGCTAGACAGGTTCATGCCTGTCCCCCTTGTTTCACATCTGTTTCTATATTCCTGTCGTGTTCACTGCCGCCAATTGTCTTAATTTCCGTACCAGCACTTTTGTCGGTTGTCAGTGGTGAAGAATCTTTTTTGATAGTGTCTTTTGTGTTTAGACTGAGACGGGCTTCATTCAGAGCAAACAGAGCTTCAGAAGTATTACAGGGGTGAAGATAAACATCAACTGGTTTTCCCAGCTTAAATGAAAAGCACTTGAATTATGCCCACGATTGTGAAAAAATCGGTCTGAATATTGTTAACTGCAACGTTACTTCTATTACAATTATGTCGTTTTATTTTTAAATAGCAATTAAAAATTTTTACAAAAGAAATCGAATTTAGTTTGGGCAGATTGAAATACTCTTTATGAAAAATAAAATAAAATTACACTGACCATAATTAACACTTGTAAAAGATACTATTTCAGAAAAGTAACTGATGACTTACAAAAATACAGTTATTAATTGTATTGTGTGATTTGTCGAAAAATTTGAACAGTTTATACATTTATGAAATCGGGTCCCCACAATTTATTTGTATAACATGCAAAATCAAATACGCAAGTTTCTACATTTAATACTTGAAGTAAAACGAACTTGTGAAAAATAATATATCGCCTAGTACCTTCTAGAAATAAAGCGAATAGAAATTACAGGTAGACGCAAGCAGATATATAAAGGATGTCTTATGCATTAAGAATATTAGTGTTTACAATATAAGGAAAAAGGCAAATATTTAGTAACAGTGACGGTGGGTTTTAAATGGTAAAGAGACTATTATCTATTATAAGACACTATTTATAAACAATAAACTCTGGTTGATAATAATAAATAATACTCATAAACCTAGTTCTAGAGGCATAACATGTGCCTTGGAAGATGGTTACTTGGTCACCGAAACCTATGTTTATCAGGTTAAAATAAAAATATTTGTTGAGTGTGTAAATAATAGCAGCCTCAAAATGACTGTGGAGTAATAAATATTTATTTAGTCTTAAATGCTTTAAGACTCATAGTAACTGGTCCTCAACGTTAAAAAGAATTTTGGTTTTAAATAAGTAAAATAATCGACATACTCCAAACAGCCAATAATATTTCTAAGAAAAGACCAAATTCTGGGTATAAGAAATGTTTAATAAGATTTGTATCTGCGGTAACACGAAGTTTTGTTGCATTCAAAATAGTTAAATGTTTGCCCGTTTATACATACTTTTATGAATACATAAATAATATAAACAAGTAAAATATGTTTACTTTTGTTTAATTGCATTCTAGGCCACGAGGATTAATTTTACCCTGAAGTACTTGATACAAGATATAAATTTATATGATGTTTAAAAATCTTTCTTGAGTTTATTTTCGACTGAAAATAACACAAAGTAATCAGAATGAATTATCGTTTTTGCATAAATCCATATTCTTATCCTTGAGTAGCTGGCACTTTATGTATTGTTGTTTATTTTGTCACATTCTATGAAGATTAGGGTTGTATATTAGACAGCACAATCGTTAAAGAAGAAGGAGATCCCCTATAAAGAGCATGTAAACGCAATTAAAAGCCGAACATATAGAAATATAATCTCGCTTCGTAATGTATTTTAGATAGGACAAAACAAAAAAGAAGCTAAAGGACGTGTAAAAAGTATGTAAACGCATTTATAAACGGTACACACACACACACACACACACACACACACACACACACAAACACACACACACACACACACACACACACACACACACACACACACACACACACACACACACACACACACACACACACACACACACACACATATATATATATATATATATATATATATATATATATTTATTTATTTATTTATTAATATATATAAAAGAGTGTATTGCACCTGATTTACTCCTATTCTAATCTCTATTGCCCCTCAGTAAATGTGTAGAGTTAAATATAAATATAAACAGATTTACCGTCGCTAAAATACAAGTTATTGTAGTTAAACATGAAATATGTTCAAAATATTAGGCTTTCGGCTTGTATCTATTTGCGATTATGTGATTCCGTAATGTGTTTTCGATTAGGTTTAAATAAAATAAATAACATATTTCGAATATATAGTCGCTGAAGGTTCTTTCGCAGACATTAGTTTTGTGTTTTTTAATAGAGAAACCCAACGTACATATGCATTAGACTATAAATATTCTTCATATACTATTTCCCCACTAAACATTTATTATATTAGGAAATATTGAAAGCGATATTACTGTAAGATACAAACACATAAAGTTACTGAGTTTTTTAAAGAATATTCATATAAGCCTTTCATTTTACACCCATACACAAGAGTAGTGAAAACATTTTGTGTCCATACGTTCAATTATTTCATTTCATAAGAACACAAAACCGGCTTTCGTAATTAGGAGGAGGTAAAATGTTTATTTTTAACATTTTGGCGTTGATAATTCAGGTCTCAATAACTACTAAGCAAAGGGACAAAAACTATATTTCTTGTTTAAATGCATACAACCCTAAATATTTTCTTACACGCTACTTATTAGATCCTTTAAAATTTTTCTCGAAATTAGAAAAAAACGTTTAATTGAAATATCGGTTACGTGTAAAGATTTGTAAAGCAGTAAAAAATTTGCAGTGTGAATAATTTTAATTGATGTCATTAAACCAGAATTCAATGACTTTTAGTGTTCTATTTATTAGAATTCCTTATTTAATGGCTATATTTTATTAGGGCATGGCTAATGATAAGCCTAGCTCGTTAGGCCCGGCGTTCTATTCTGACACGTCGGACTAGAGCTATATATACACGTGTAGTGGCAGGAGAAGGCACCATTTATCTTCTAGACATCATGAGTAATTTGTCGTTCGTTTTACTTGCCGTGTTTGTAGCGAGTGTGGCTGTAAGTACTATTTGTATTCTGGTTTAGATTAACAGGAGTTCATAATTTAAATTTAATAAAAATAAATAGAATAATTTGAAGTTTTAAATAAAAATAGTTATGGGAATACCAGCTTTTTAATTGAAATCATTTATATTTATTATATTTTAAAAAATAAATATAAAGTTAAAAATATGTTAAAGATCAATATTAAACATACATACACACCCACAAACACACACACACACACACAAACACACTCACTGCTAAAGGCACCTGATTTTGTAAAGTAAATTGAATAAATTAAACATTTACCTGTATAATTTTACTAAATTTTGATTCCTTTGGTATTTATATAATTTACGTATTTCTTTTTAAGTATATTTTGCCCATTTTAATACCTCATTTTACCTTATTATTTCTAATTCAAACATTATAATATAACGCGACCTGTACATATAGCCTATCTTTATACTAAATTAACGATGTAACAATTATTTAGCATATGTTTTATGTATCTCATTTCTTAAATAACTATAGTGAAAATCAAATGAAATTATTTTATTCACTTTTTATCAGAATAGTATTATTTCTGCCACTTCTAAAGAATTTTAAAATCTCAAGTTGCTTTCAAATTATTCTACTCGTGGAAATGAATCTTCCATAAGGACGACTGTACTTATTAGGGCAGTGTATACCTTATTAAAACGTTTAATGAATAAAATCAAATAATTCCTTTATTCGATAAAAAAAGATTTACTATTTATAACAATCTTTTAAATTGAATTTCACATCACAACTATCTTATTCTAACGTCAGAATTTAGTTATAAAATACATTTCCAATATTTTCAAACTGGTAATTACTTGATAAGACCTGTCTTAGTTTCAAAATATCATTTATTGAGACCATACGAAATGCCCATAATGAAACACAAATAATTTTAGTTTAGCAAACATTTCAAATATGTTGTACTTTATCTATTTGTATTGTTAATTATACGTTTACTTCTAATACAGCTCTTCTTTATAACCTAAACTTTATTTTTATTATATTTAAAACATTTTGTTAAAAAATTAGTAACATTGCTTAGGCCTACTATATCAAATTGTGGTTTAACGAAAACTTACTCTAAATATGATACAATAAATATTTTATATAGATTATTTTATTATTAATTTTGATGGTGTTGGTACTGTTTACCAACGAAAAGCTTTGAATAAAAATTAATAGATATTTCTTGAATTTGTATAGCCTCAGAGGTTTTTGATTATAATACAAAGAAAAATGTATAGGTATATGTATGTATATATATATAACAAATTAAAAATTTTTCAAAAACAAGAAACAAGAAATTTTAAAAGAATTTAGTAAAAATATTTTATTAGATAATTATTTTCCTGAAGATGCTGGTACTATTTTATCGGCGAAAAGCTTTGAATAAATATATTCATTAAAAGTATTCTTGTTTTTGAAATGTTTTTAATTTATTAACTATATTACAAGAAAACATATCACCATATTTAATATATATATATATATATATATATATATATATATATATATATATATATATACTTCCGTTCATGATGACCTAATAATCCAAAAATGCAAATTTACCTGATGATGTATTTCTGAATTAGTTGGATGGCACGTAAAAAGACATTACATTTGGGGCCGCTTTCACGTTTCGTCTATCTTTAGTCTTTTGGGATGGTCCTATGTTAGCAATCCAGGATAACCTGTTGCCATCCATGTTGTTCCAACGTCCGGTGAAGCGATCTGTTTACCTGATACATTGCACGTAAATGGAGATATTATATTTCGTTACATTTCAGATTTCGTCCATCGTTAGTCCTTTGGGTTTGGTCCAATTATCCACTCCAGGATAACTTGTTGCTATCCAGGTTGTTCATAGCTTTCTGAAACGATCTGTTTACCGCTTACATGTCACGTAAATAGACATTACGTTTCGTCAACTTCTAAACGACTATAGGATCCTCTGTTGGAATCCAGCTTGTCCCTTACTTTCGTGAAAAGACCTGTTTACCTCTTACTTGTTACGTAAATAGACATTACATTTGGTCAACTTCTAGACGACTATTGGAACCTCCGTTGGAATCCAGCTTGTCCCTTACTTTCGTGAAAAGACCTGTACACCTCTTACATGTCAAGTAAATAGACATTACATTTCGTAAACTTCTAGACGACTATTGGATCCTCCGTTGGAATCCAGCTTTTCCCTTATTTTCGTGAAAAGACCTGTTTACCTCTTACATGTCACGTAAATAGACATTACTTTTCGTCATCTTCTAGACGACTATTGAATCCTCCATTGGAATCCAACTTGTCTCTTACTTTGGTGAAAAGACCTGATTACGGTGTACATGGTACGTAACTTTGCATTACATTTCGAACATTTGTAGTTTTTGGGGTCGGGCCTACATTGATGCTCTAGGATCCCCCATCAGCAATCAGATATTTCTTTGTTTGCTTAAGATATGTGCTTACCTCTTGCATGGCACGTATCTTTGCATTAAATTTCATACATCCGTAGTCCTTAAGGTTAGGTCCTTTGTTGCCGCTGCAGAATCCCATGTCGGAATACAAGTTCTTCGATTGGTGAGGAGATCTGCTAACTCCACACATTTCATCTACCCAAGATTACATTTGCTCCATTTCTAGTCCTTAGGGTTTGGTCCTACGTAGGCGATCAATTATCATATTATATATATATATATATATATATATATATATATATATATATATATATATATATATATATATATATATATATATATATATATATATGTTTTATTTTTTTTTTAATATCATTTTTATATATATGAAAGAAAAAAGTTTCTGTACATTTGCAAGTAAGTATAATAGCTTAACAAATTAATAAACGTCAACTTATATTTATATTCTTTTATAGATTTTAAAAATACTCTAGGTATTTTCTGGTTCAGCAATTTACTAATGTTTATTATATTGTTTCTCATTTGTCTGTGATTTATATAACTATTTTTCACGGTAATAATTTAATAAATGAATTATTAATAATGTGAATTTACAGTTGCAAACAGTCACACCAGACCCAAAAAGTGAAACAACTAGGATTTCTGAATATGGAAAGCCCGAACATTCGTCTTTGGAGCCATTGGTAAATATCGTACTTGGTTTAATTGCTATTGACTCGTTGTCTGTGCGCGCGAGCGCGCGTGCGCGTGTGTGTGTATTTGTATGAGTGTGTGTGTTGGGTGTTTAAGAATTTACTTTTATTTGGGTGTGTGTGTTCTACTTCTAATATATCACAAAACCCCCTTTGAAACAGCGTGTTTCCTAATTAAACATTGGGTTCGTTAATGCGTACATTTGTTTTGTTTCAGATGAGGAGAAACTTATTCGAGAAGAGATTAAGGAGTATTATATTAAGTTCAATATACAATATAGAGATATTCGTGTTGAGTTGCTTGGAAGGCACCTCTTCACTTACTAATAAGACAGTGAAAACTTTGCATAATATTTTAACCAAATCCAGTAATAATTTGAAAATTTTGGTAGTTTTCAAGCTTCACAAGTTATTAAATTATCTGATATAAATTTTGTAAATACTAAGCGACTTGCGAAACACTCTGCTATCAAAGTTACTGGTTTGTTTAACAAAATTATTAATAATATAGAAACATTTAGCGATGGGTCCTTAGAAGGTCTCCAGAGGTACTCTAATACTTCCTTGGAGAAAATTAAAAGCTTCTTTAAAATTCTGACAAAAACGGTAAATGATTTGAGCAAGAAAATTAAGAATAAAGACTCAGTTAAGTTGAGTCTAAAGAGAATCTCTGTACTACACGACTCCACCATCAAGATATTTACTGACTTTAGAAATGCAAACAAGAAGGACGTAGAACGCTTAGTAACAAATTGCAGAGCAGAAACCCAGATTGTCGAATTGTACTGCGTTAGTCAGTTTGACTCAGTATCACAGTTTATTAGCCGCGGGGAAATGTTTTATAACTTTCTAAAGAAATTTAAAACTCAAGCCACGAAGATGTTTCAAAATTTAATTGTAAAATTTCATTCAGAGTTTACGTATGCTAAGAATGCTGTAAAGAAAAGTGAAACAAAAACGAGTAAAAAAATTAATAAAATTTATAGAAAAGATATATCACACGAGCCCGAAGGCGACAATATGTATTTCAGTAGCAAAGTCGAAGAGTTTGTAAAGGCTGTCAATAAGGTTTTCTATGTAAGTATCATATTGTTTTATATTTTCAAAGAATTTCATTGTTTTTTTAAAGTGATTTTTGTTGTTTTACAGAACAATTTAATGTGTGTACTTTTGTGTTTTTACTATTCTTTAAGTACTAGAAGAACTCGCCATTTTTAATTTCAAAAGAATTTCCGAAAAAAACATAATTAGGCACAAATACTTAAAGGTTAGAGTATCATAAATTCGTTTGTTTTGTTTTGTAGTATGATTTAAACATTACCGATATTGCTTTACATTTTTCCTGTGATTCAAACATTATTCTTACCTGTCTTTACCATAAAGCAAAAACAAACATAAGGTGATGGCGTATAGGGTTAAACCTTCTTCAAAGTGAACTTCAAACAAAAGCTAATTAATATTTTACATTCAGATTATGCAATTGTTCAAAATAATAAATTGGTATAATATAATGTTACAGGAAGAGGAGGCAGACCAAAGGAAAATTCACAGTGATACAGTGAAGGATATAGAAGCTTATATTCAAAAGGCCAAGATAGAGAGGCCGTAACAATATATTGCTATCATTTGCTAAACCATGTAACCAGTATACAATTACATAGTATATCTGATACCTATATATCCATTATACTACAATATATAAATATTTTATCTGATATCTATGTATCCATTATACTAACTGTAATGTAGCCAAAGTATCCACTATAATTTAATAAATAACTATTATATCAGAAATTTATATATGCAGTATTTTATAATAAATAACCAAATTTATCTGAAACCTTTGTATCCATTATACTATAATGAATACATAGTAGGTATCTGAAAGTGCATTGAATGTCATTGTGTTCTATTTCTATTTCTTTGTGATTATGAGAATCCTCAAGTTTTTTTCGATGATGTTTCTATAAAATTAACAGATAATTTTAGATTTATTTTTGCCCTAAGTTTCTTACTTCGCAAATGTTAATTGCTTGAATTAGCAAGTACAACCTCATGTAGTTTTCCATGGTGTATTTCCAAGGTATCGCATCTAGGATTGCATTTCGTTGGTGCTATGAGATATCGAATATGTTATTTAATTTTATTAATTTTTTTAATGGTAAACAAACATAGACACATTTTACTATAAGCAATCTTTTCGGACTGTAAAATCAAATTAAAAACCACTTTGGGACCAATAGTGTTTTCTTCATCTCTATATTTTGTATCTACAATTTCATCGGTTTTATAGTGAATTATTTCTGAAGTTTACGAATGCGTATGAAATAACTATATAAATATGCCTACAGCAAGATTATTTTAAAAAAATAAGTTATTATTACAATTCATAAGGATCGTATTTGAAGACAGTTCTTTTAGACGGATAAACTTGGCACAGGAGTTAGAATGACCCAGTACATTAGCGCATATAAACGATTAATTCCTCAGTATGGAGGAAATTAAGATCTGTTTGTGGTAATTCCATTCCGTTTACAGTTATTGCGCTCATGCAACCTAATGGAAGATCAATCACGAACAGTGCTGATATAGATAATGTACTTTGAGCGCCATTTTCTAATTTATCTTCTACTACAGCTTATAATAGATTATTCCAAATTTATAAATTATCTTTGTCCTACAAGTCTCCCGAGTATCCCCACAGCACCTTCGATTTACTTGCATTCCAAGGTCACATTCCAGTCTTCCCTGCACAACTTGTCTATATGTGCCGTGATCCTCTTGCGCCCCTCCTGAGGCGGCATGTCCACTGCCCTCAATAACGGTCCTTGAGTTATACACCCTTGTTTTGCTAAGGCGTCAGCTCTCTCAATCCCTATCCAGGCAGAATGTCCTGGAATTCAGGTTAGGTTGAGCGAATTATACTTACTCCGCTCTGCTAGAGAAGCTATAGTCTCAGCCACCAGCCTAGAGCTGGTACTAGCCTCACCTAAAGCCTTCAGAGCTGCTTGACTGTCCGAGCTAATCCAGATGGCCTTGCCCTTCTTGCCAGGCCCTATTATTTCCTCAGCACATAATTTTATTGCAAGCACTTCCCACTGGAAAACAGAGTTGTAGACTTCAAGGCAATGACAAAATCTGTTTTGGTGTCTCGGTCCATCAAATCCTGCTCCCACTCCTTCCTTCATCTTGGACGCATCCGTGAACCTGATTTCACCATTTTTGGGTCTACACTCTGCCCATGCTCTTCTTGCATATGGAATTTATAATTTCCTTTTTTCTTTTTAAGTAGCAGTATCTTCGCCTGAGGTTCTATCCAGAGCCCCTTCAGTGAATCACCAAATAGCTGTTTATGACGTTTGCTACTTGTCGTCCACAGCCCGGTACAACTTAGCCGGTATGCAGTTTTTATTGCCACATTCTAATTTGAAAACTCAAGGATGGAAAACCCAACATAACCCTAATGGCCGCACATGGTGTGCTTCTCCTTGTAGCTGTTATGCCTCTAAGGAAGAGCCTCTGCACGCGGTACAGCCCTCTTTAACTTGTTTCTGTTTCTTTGAATTTTGAAAATGGAGTAACTCCGAAATGCGTCAACAGAGAAGAATAGTTAGGAATGGCTGAAAACTGTACTTAAACTCATAGACGAGGAATAAGTTAGGGTGCATGGGGATATATTTGACTGAGGATATAGAGTAGCAGCTGGCATTGCGTCGGCAAGATGGTGTGCCTGGTTCAAGGTATAGATAGCTGGCATCTGACGCTCACTATACATTTGGCATAGGCCACATTTAATAATCGACAAATAATTGCCTAGTTCTTGATTAGGGTATGTGTAAACAAGGAAATCTAAACTGTTTATATTTGCTTCAAATTAAATCTTCGATGTTTAAGGATAAATGCAGTAAATTAGTGCAATTTATAAAATTAGGGATAAACGCTAGCCTTGTGCAGGACCTGTTGTATTTTTAAAGTTAAACGCTCCCATTAAGAATTTGGTCATTGTTTTAATGTAATTTATTAGCCATTGTACCTTTTATATATCCTATTTTTATTTCAAGGTAATTGAATCAATATCTAATTGTTCTGTAAACATCATCCGGGAAAATTGCTTTGAATAATCTATTATATCAGAATAATTGAATGATTAGGTCATTTTAAATTAACTAAGCCTTGAAATTATCTAATTACACATAGCTATGTTTAGGCCAATTTTCATTTTCAAAACTTGATAATTATATCTGTGCATAATGGATATTGATAAAACAATTATACCTGGTTATGTAAAAAGCATTCAGGTACTTGTTAACGACGACCCAAATTTTAAAGTTTTGAAAATAGACAAAATTAACTTTATAATAAGTATACAACTATTTAAAATCCTTTTTTTTACAAAACATAGCACTGTGTTATAATATCTTAAAACATATCTTTGAAAGTATCAATTTAGGATGGATCTAGTTAAAAAAATATTGTTACACTCGCGCCCCTCGGCGGTTTTGGCTGCACTAGTTTAAATTGTCACTTTATATGTTTATTTACCAAATTTAAAAACAACTAATAATTGATGATGAATATGGAACTGGAATACAAGTTTATAATAGCGTATTATTTTTACCGAAAATACATGCAATTGCAGCAATCATGTATATTATTCCTGTTTTTGTAATTTTTAGCCTTTAAAAGTAAATTTTTGCAAAATCCTTTCTTACTATTTGTCTACGTTATGAGCGAAATATACCCTGAAAATTTAACCCACTACCTTTTATAGTTTCGACTCTACGTTGATTTTTACATTGTCAAAAGTGACTAATTTTTTGACAAGTGAAGTGACGGAGCAAGGAGACTATGTGTAACGGTTACCTACTGTTTCCTTTGAGCGTTAGTTTTTTAACAGCAAATATCCTAAATTAGTAATTTGTAACTATATTCTAATGTAGTTCTATACAACATTTGAACAAATTATTTGTAGGAATTGTGCAGCAATTTTTGTGCGCATACACGCGCGTGTGTATCGTAGGCCTACTGCTTAAACCTCAGTTGAAACCTTAAAACTAAAAAACATAAATAGGCTATTTCAGTTTATAGCATGCTATTATTTCTAGCAAATTAAGCTCCTATAAGTTTTAAAGTAATATTTTATGTAAAACAGTGGCCTGCATCTGGCCTCGAGTCTGGACAAGTAAACAAAATTTGATTAGAATGTACAGGTTCAAACCAAGCACTTTAGGTCAACAAACCTTTGCTAGTATGCTCAAAATTAATGCCAATATAAAAATTAGTAGCCTAATTAATAAATAAAATGTGACAAATAGATATACAATTTAAATTTAATTCGATCTGTTTTATTAAGAATTTATTAACTAAAAGTATGATATTAAACGGCCTGATGACAATGAATACTAGTAGTTGTCTCAATGTTTATAAGAAAACAATTTCCTAAAGATTTTATGTGTTAGTATAAAACGTTTTAAATAAAAATCAAGTATTGAATGTGTGCTACTAATGTATATTTATAGCTCAAAAAATGATAGAAATTTTGTTTTTTCAGTGACCATTTCTCTCATTATATATATATATATATATATATATATATATATATATATATATATATATATATATATATATTAAAGAGGTCCCCTGCTCTAAAATATTATGACGTAAAAGGTTTCATCACTTAGACATAAATATCACTTAAAACAGAACTCACAAAAAGCCTTGCTTTGCAAAATTGAGAAGAGCGGAGGAGACAAAGTCTATGGGAATGTATTAAGCCTTTATAAAAAAGGATCTGCAGGGGAGAATATCTAAATTTTTTTAAAATTGTTTTGCCGCGTATTTTAAGAACATCATGGCCGTCAACCCTATTGTATGCATGGTTTAATCAATCTGGTAGCGGATTCATATTGTTTTGTCTGTTGAGTTGCAAATGACGGGGGGTAGTCAGGAAGAATTGTCTTATAATTTACTCGGGGATCCAAGATTAAGTGATATATTTAATTGAGCTGTGTGAAAGATACATACCTCCATGAGAATTGTAATACATCAGCAGTTTCTCTTATTTTCCACCTATTTTCCCACTGCATATGTTCTAACTTTATAATTTGACCTATATTTATCTTCTCTTCCTGCCAAGCTATCTATACAGTTAATTATTTTACTATATTATGGTATGTTGTGAATTCAACAATATACTCTTTTTATAGTTATTCAATATGGATTTGTTACATTATTTGGGGCTGCATTTCTCTTGGTCCCATTATTTGCTCTGCTCAACAATGTTGCAGAGGTAAGACTTAAAGCATTTAAGATGCTTTACGAGATGCTTTACACGAGCTAGGTACCCCCTCGAAGAGAGAGGACAAGACATTAGAGCAAGGTATGGCATACTTCAAGGGGTAACGTACAGCACTGTTGTAAGGAATGTAAGCAGCACCATTATATGCTCTGCTCAACAATGTTTCAGAGGTAAGACTTAAAGCATTTAAGATGGTTTTACGAGCTATGCACCCCCTCGCAAAGAGAGGACAAGACATTGGAGCAAGGTATGGCATACTTCAAGGGGTAACGTACAGCGCTGTTGTAAGGAATGTAAGCAGCATCATTATATGCTCTGTTCAACAATGTTGCAGAGGTAAGACTTAAAGCATTTAAGATGGTTACACGAGCTAGGCACCCCCTGGCAGAGAGAGTACAATACATATGAGCAAGGTATGGCATACTTCAAGGGGTAACGTACTGCGTTGTTGTAAGGAATCTGAGCAGCATAATTATATGCAATATAAATACATGGGAACAACTTAGTAAACGATTAGTGTTTTATAACTTTTCATAACAGTCTAAGTAATATAACCCAGTTATTATTAGTCATAATGTATATTAATATATATGTTCTTTCAGTTCTCTATGACTAATCTTCTGCGTCGTTCCAGTTCCCAGGGGTAGGAAACTTTCTCAGACAGGGTCTTATGGAGTCCTGCTGATTACTTCATCTCCCCTCATCCTCTTTTTAACCATTCTCTGAGTGCCTATATATTAGATAACTTTGACTGAATTCATTTGTTTGCATTCTTTCAACACCAGGATCTTACCTGGATGGTTTTATTTTTATCAGTTGTAAGATATAACGGTCTTCTATAACCTTTCTAACTATTTTGTTGTAGCACATCTCAAAACTTCGTCTAGTTTTCTCCGAAAGTCCAGTTTTATTGTCAGAAGTTACAGGTTGTAGTGCTCGTTATTTTGATATAGAATTGATATTTTTTATTCCTGTTTATATTTTTTGACCATAGTATCAAAGTTAAACTCGTATTAATATTTCCACTTTCTTTATTCTGTATGTTATTTTTACAGGCTATCTTCCATCATTAATAATTATTGTTCCTAAATTTTGGTTTTTACATAAACACTTTAATTTTCAACTTATATTAATATGAGACACTTGCCTGTAGTAGGGTTTTCTTACTTATCAACTACGAAAGTAAGTACAGTACTGTGATAACTAGTAGCTCAAGTTAAAAATTAAGTAAATAATATTATTTGTAATCTTCAAATGCATTGATCCTTTTAGAGGTTTTTCTCATTCCTTACTCTCACACTACTCCCCTATGCACATATATTTTTTTAAAATAAAAACACTAGTAAATATGTTAACTTGCCTATAGTAGCACTTACTTTTATAATTGCTGAGGATTGCGGTTTCAGGAGATGTGCCCCATTATCAACTCAGACTGTAACCTATCTCTTGGTTTTTGTATTAGAATGCGGGTGGGATATTAGGGTGGGAATGTAGGTGTATTTTGGTGAATATTAGCGGTTATGATGTCAAAAAGTGTATGTGATATATGATGTAATTGGGTGTTGAGTATGTTTGTAGGGTTTAGTTTGAAATGTTTGTATATCTCATACTGTTCCATTGTGTTGATATTCTATATCATTGTGTTCTATTATAGTTGGTTATTTTTTAGTTAAAAGCTAGTCTCTCACGTGAAAATGAAAACAATTAACAGATATTCTTTCTTCCATGTTGATGATTTTTCAAAAGTTTTATATTCTTGGATAATTTTTCTGATCATGCAGTCAACATCTTCTTTTTAAACTTGCAGTTTTTGTATTGTACATCTTGAGGTTTTAGTATAAATTACACTTTTTTACTGATCAGTAAATCTCACCATTAAATAATGCACTGACCTAGCGCAGAACGCATCTGATGAATAAATCAGTAAGTAGTGCTTTTTTTGCCAAGATATTGCAAAAAAGTGTAATCTTCTTTTCCTTGAGAAACTACCGTATCACATTAGTAAAATGGATTATGTAAAGCGTGCTGTTATCATTTTGGGGAAACTCATGCCCTTCTATTTCTGATGCCAGTAGTAAAAGTATATTTTGAATGGGGTAGGGGAAGCAGTTCTGCCTTGAAGATATTTTCACTAAATTCTAGTGACGTAAGGATTGACCTATTTCATTCTAAAGATTGTAACCAAGTACATTTCTTCACGTATAATGAAATATATAACAACTAGTTAAGGAAATAAGTGTGAATAAATCTCGCTAATATATAATCATCTACCTAACAAACTTATTTGTTTTTACTTCACTGCTTTTCATGGCATACCCTGAAGTTTTAACTACTTTTAAAGTTACTGATTACATCTTATGGGAAAAGTATTTGTGGTTATCAATATTTATTGTGATTTTTGTTGGTTTTTAAAACTAATTTAAAGAGAGAGATTATTTAAGGTAATTGATTATGTAAGATAAACTTCTTATGTACATTTCAACTCCAAGTTGGAACCATATAAAGCCCAAATTTACACATAAACTCCAAAAATAACTAATATTTTTAACAATTATTCACAGTTTCAGATTTTTGTTATTGCTTACAGAAGGGATTTTATTAATCCAGGTTGTTTACTTACAAAATGAAAGTCTTGAAGGCTATATAAACTCTTTATTGTCAGGAAATATACACCAAATGTAACATAGACTATTCAATGTTATGCAGCATATATGTTATAGAATACAGATTTGTACTCAAAGATTATACTTTACATTTTCTGATATAAATGTGTTGATATTTAAATATATTTTAAATAAATTTCTACTTTTGGTATCACATGGCAAAATAATCTACTACTAACTTATATTTCTTTAGCAGACGCGTTTCTGATTAGGTTAGTACATTGTTCAATACAGTAAGTCGTGGACAAGACTGTTTCTCAGGTATGTTGTATTGGGTTTGTCAAAAGTGAAACCAAAAGCAGTATTTTAAATAAAAAACATTAAATAAAAGATGTTCTACACTAAAACTACAAGTTTTAATATCTTATAAAATAAAATATGAGCATTATAGAGGAATTAACAGATTCTTTTAAAAAGGAAAACAACATTGAACCTAACTTTTAAAACTTCGGGTTGATACGACTTTGAATTTTACTTAAAAGTAGTGGTATTTAAATCATAAGTAATATATATATATATATATATATATACAGAAAATGAACACATGTTACAAGTTATAACTTAACATTCATTTATAAACAGTAATAACTTTAGAATAAGTTTTCGTGCTTGAATATTTTGTTTACTGTTTTGGTGTTTTCAGATGAATATGTCATTTCCAACACCAAATCATAATGACCATAAAGAAAATTATGAGATTCAGTTTAGCCCAGGCACACAAGTTGAATTGCATATTACAATGGTTTATTACTAAACAAAGCTAATTTGATTAAATATTCTGTTTCTAATATTGGTCTATATTACATCATTCTCTTCATAACCAAACTCTCTATAAATTTGGTTTATAAATTAAACTTATTTGTTAATCATATTAAGAAAGTTAATGTATTTCTAAACTTTAACAGGTTTTATGTACCAAGGTTACGTAATTTGTCAAATAATTAAAACAATTATTGTAGATACAGGTCTAGGACCTGTTTTATTTAATTCCTCAGTAATTTTCTAGATACATTTCACTAAACTTTACTACTTAAATAACAACCTACAAATAGTGATGCCCTGTATATCTATAAAAGCCATCAAAATATGGAAGTTCGGAAAAAAGAGAAAACACTTAAAATAACCTTTGTTAATTTACTAGTATTTTACACATTTCAAATTCCACATTCTCTATTGAGAGCTGAGTAATTTGGTAAATAGATGAAAATTGAATAATTAGGTGCTTCACATAGATGTTCAGAGCCCCATAGAAAGCTCACTGTGCTAATGCATTCTTAATATATAAACTAATCGTAGAATGTTCCTTCCAACTACTTTCACTAATGATTTTTGACTTTTTTGTTATAAAGAAACTAAAACAAAATTTATTGAAAACTTCTCTTTTAAAATATCTATTTTTTTACAAAAATAACATTATTTGTACATTTAAAGGTTGTAAATCATAAAGATGCAACACTTTTACACAATTCCTAACATTAAATTTGTATTTACACTTGACACGTTTCAGGACATCCTCATCTATTGATGGATGGAGCTTCTATTTTCAATTGGTCACCCTTCCTTATGTAGGCCTACTTGATCAACTGTGTATTCGGACAACTTTGTTGACGGAAAACATTTATTACGAAAAATATACATAAATTTAATGTAATATTGTGTATGTATCAGAGTAAAGCCGTTATGAATCAAATGTTACATATAGACAGCAACAAACCTAAGCGAAAAAATGTACCAACAGTTGAATAACGTTAGGAAGCCTAAACATTCTATGATTTTTTGTTATTTTGTTTTGATTTTCAGAAAATTAAATATTGTTTTGATATTGTGAAAAATAGCTTTTTCAAGCGAAAACGTTTATAAGGTTTATAACGGCTAAATATAAGAGGAGGAATATAACATACAATTTTGCTTTAGTATAATTGCCCTCAGGTTACGCTGAGTCACTTCAAAGTGAATTAAATGATAACATATGATTTCATAATATCAGTTGATTTTGTGTTACATGTTATGTTGTAAAACAATTGTTTTTAAACCCGTAGGTTTTGTTACATTATTTATCAAACATTGTTAAGGAAAAAGCTTATTATTAAATAGTTTTGATCACTTAAAAAATATATTACTTTATTTTAATTAATTATGTATTTTCAGTTCTACAAATATAAGTATAGACTTTCGGCTTTCATTTGGTATAGAAAAAAGCTATTTGTGATGAATATTTGAAACTATATAGTGGTTTTAAAAAGGCCTCGCATCTTGCAGCGTTAAACTGTAGTCTGGCTGTGTTTTATCATTTAAAAACAATAAAACTCCTACACCATTAAACATATCATCCTTAACTTTTTGCAATTTTTTTATATATTGTTTTTCATCTTTGTAATTATAGAAAAGTGTAGAAAGGGAAGGAATTTTTTTATTCAAAATATCCATATATCAAGAAAATAACGCTATGTATACATCTCAAGAGGGTGAAACAATTAACAAATTATACATTGACCAAACTAAACATACATCTAATTAAAAAAAGTACAAAAAGGCTCAAAATGACAATCTGGAAACAGCTAAAAATTTATAAACACAAAAATAATATAATAAACACCAAATAAAATAATATAATGATAAATTATTTAGCTTAATAGACAAAATTAACACCAAGACAAACTAAAACTTTATCACAATGTAACGAATCCGAAAATAGATCAATACCCGTATACCAACAATCCGGTAGAGAACAGAAATCCCACAAACCTGGCAAAGAACTACAAGAAGCTCTTAGTTTTAGTTGATGCTCGAAAATGGGGACACATAATTAGTCCACGAAAGTCAACTCGCATACATACATAAGTAAGATTCTTGTGTGTGAGTGTGTGTGGCTATATATGTATATATATATATATATATATATATATATATATATATATATATATAATAAATAAATAATTTATATAATAAAAAATAGACACCAAAAACATATCACACTATTGAAATACTTTCATAATACAATGATCTAAATCAAGAGTCAAATCTTTTTTGATTGATAAAGATCATTGTATGATCGAAATATTTCAATAGCGTGATATGTTTCTATGTGTTTATTTATTTATTTCCAACAAATCGCAGTTTAGGACTATTGCCACTAGGTAAGACTGTCAGTCTCCTGCCTAGTTCAAAGTTATATATATATATATATATATATATATATATATATATATATATATATATATATATATATATATATATATATATTCTGATGAAAGCATTTATTCCTGATAATGCTGGTACTGTTTGCCAATGAAAAGCTTTTAACAGAATGGTTCTATAAATTATTCTTGTATTTGTATTTCTCTTATTGTCTCATGTAAACACACACACACATATTTATATATATCATGATATTTCACATTGTCAATTATTTTTCCGCTGCACTGACTTTATGAAGTTATTATTAATAATTGTAAACATTTTTTTCCACTACTAAGTGCAAGTGAAGTGCCTCATCACATAAGGTAAAATTATTGCACTTAATGGTAGAAAAATTGTTTACAATTAATAATAAAAACTTCATATATATATATATATATATATATATATATATACAAATTGTGATGAATTGATTGGAAATGCAGAGAATTTTAATAATAAATCAAGTACCAGGCTAATAGTATTTTCTGTTTACCTATGGGTCCTACTATTTTTACTCCTAAAGCCTAAAATCTTTGGTTGAAATTCTGTTATACTTATACTTCAAGTAATTAAGTATAATATGTTCATTTTTCTTTTAAGAAATTCATTGCAGGAAAGGGATTAGGTAGCTTGAGTCCTTCCATATTCGTACTCAAGCATTTAAGAAGTCATCAAAGAGTTAGACTTTAGTGGTATGAAATATTACTTGTGTGTATGTGTCATAGGTTAGTTTTGTAAAGATGGAAAGCTCGTAATAGCAGAGGCCAAATTGTTCATGTACCGAATACAATTGTCACACGGTTAGTTTCTGGCAGCTCTACTGAATCTGGTGATGTCTTTAGGAATCCTCTATACACAAGAGTCTATGATCACTACCAACAGGTAGGAATGCATTAAGAGTAGTCCCTTTTTAAAATTATTTGTCAATAATGGATATCAAAATTAGTAATACACTTGAGTCAATTTAAATTATTAGATATTTAAAGGAAAATGTTTTATATTTATATTTTATAGATTGAAATGTATGTCCCATCACAATGGAATATTTTTCGTTAAGTATAAAAAATACATTCAAGAAATTTTTAAGAACATGAATTTTTAAAAAATATATTGTTTTAAGTATGTGAAAAATAAAACATAGTATGGAATAGAACAACGCCACTAATATCAAGCCTAATTTTTGCAGTGATTTATATTTTATTTTAAACATCAATAATATTTGATTTCTTAAGCCAATTGGTTTCCAAACTTTTTTAACCAATGACAAATGAATTATTTTGAGTTGAAATTATTTTTTGGCTGCTTCTCGGAGGAGAATTGGCTATTATTTCGTTAGTAGTAAGGTTTAGGGCGATTTTTCAACAATTAATTTGTTCTATATTGTACTTAGTAACTCCGCTACGCCGGTCCCAAGCCCGGTGCCTCATCTTACGATGGGGAAGGAGGAGGGATAGAGGAGTAACACCTCTTTAAAAAACCTTGGTTTAGCTGGCCCTGCTGATAGTACCTCGTGAGGGCACCTTGTATACGGTTACAGTACTAGGGGAAGTACCCCGAAAACAAACCAAAGATGGAAGTTGTAGATAAAACCAAACCTACGGTGCAGGGGGTCGGATCTCCAGTACCGGCGACCGTTGCCTGCATGAAACATACCTCGGGGATGGAACACTTGGTCCCCTTGGATAAAATGTGACAAGTGGTGAGGAAAGAGTTCCTTTCTCTAGGAGATCCAGGGTTCAGAGGACACCACCGTCAGGTCCCAAGCTACCTGAAAGGAAGAGAAGTGACCCAAAGATTGGCAGGAAAAAAAGTGATGCATCTCCATTCGTTACGCAAGGGAGAAAAAATGGAAGTGCGGGAACACCGGGAAACACAATAGCAGAAAGCTCTCAGCAGATATGTCCTCAAGAGAAACAGCTGCAAAAAATTGCCGGAGGGGAAGCATAGCACTTCAAAAAATGCCGAGTCGTGCTAAGCAAAATGAAGGCTGCTATAGGCACACAAAAAACGTCAGCATTGACATTAAATCTGGAATTATGGAGCTCGAAGATCTAGTAGACGGGCTAAGCTACTTAAAGAGATCACGGGAGGGGGCTGAATTCTTCCTAAAAGAAGAAGAGCCACAAAATGCTATTTCTCCACACATAGGGGAAGGAAAGAAAAGAGTGGCTTCGAGTCCCCTTCAACAGGGCCTAGGGAAAAACACAGAGAAGGAGGCAGACAAGAAGATGGCCCCTCGAGAGTAGATGGCACTAGGCCTAAGAACTCTACAGAGTCCACTTCCATCACAGGGGCTACTAATGAGAATCCTTCTTATCATAAGGAGAATGAGAATGGCGGCCAGTGGACGGTAGATCAAACCCGAAAATAAGTTGCAGCTAGAAGGCAGCATCAGTGGGAATTGGCCATGGAATCCAATCAAATGACTCCAGATCAAATAAAAAAGAAGAAAGTAAGAAATAAGCCACGCTCAGAGGCAGTACTTGTTAAGCCTGTCAGTGGGAAATCTTTTGCAGATGTTTTACGCGTCTTCCACGACAAGGTAAAGCCTGAGGACTTAAATTCGGACATAAAATCCATAAGGAAATCGAGAGCATGGGATGTCCTCTTTGAGATGTCTGGCATATCGGAAAATATCGAAGAATTCAACAAAACTATAACAGATGCAATTGGGGAAGTAGGGAATATACAACACCTAGTCCCGAAGGTAACAATAGATATTAGAAACCTAGACTCAATGACCGAAGAGAATGACGTAAAGGAAGCTCTCGTTCGTAATTTACTAAATAGTAATGACGAATGCAAGATTTAAGTAACAGCAGCAAATGATAGAGGGCAGAAGATGGCTATTGTTGTTTTAAGCGAGGCAGAATCAGGCATTCTTTTAAAGAATAATAGGATTAAAATTGACTATGTCAGCTGTAGAATCAGGTTGAGGATTGAGGTAACACGTTGCTGGAGGTGTCTCGGCTATGGGCATAAGACTGGAAAATGCAACGGACCTGATAGGCAAGGTCTATGTTTTAAATGTGGCAACAGCGAACATCAGGTCGTTCCTGTCAGCAGGAACCTTATTGTATGCTGTGCGCGGATATGAACCTGGTTGTGGACAAGACAAAACACGTCTCCGGATCTGGGAAATGTATAGTGTTTCGCCAAGTGTTGGAAGCCGAAAAACTAAAAAAGGATTGCTAGACGGATTATCCAAGGAAATCTTGGCAGAGGAAGACTGGCTAATGATCTTCTTTCGCAACTTCGATTAGAACATAAGGCTGACATTATAATAATAAGTGAGCAGTATAAGGACTTGGCATCACCTTCGTGGTTTTAGGACAGCTTGGGAACCGCAGCTATTTGGATACCTGGCGGGAATCTTGCCATTGATAGTCATGGCTCTAGAAACGGCTATGTATGGGTTAAAAGCAACAGTGTTACATACGTCAGTGTGTACCTAACTCCCAATGAGTCCATCGGGTACTTCCGCCAAAAGATGGACCAGCTAGAGGACAGACTACAGGCAATAGACGGTATCATCATTGTCGGAGGAGATTTCAACGCGAGGGCTACAGAATGGGGGGCAAATATAACTTACTCAAGATGCAAACGCGTGACCTAAATGACATCAAGACTGGGACTCGTCATCCTTAACATAGGTAACACGACTACTTTCCGTCGACCAGGATATAGAGGTAGTATTATCGATATTACTTTAGCCTCAGAGACTTTAGTCCCTAGAATTCAGGACTGGGTAGTGATGGAAAACTATACAGCGAGCTATCACCAGTACATCTTAATCAGCATCAACCCTGAGAAACTAATGAGACGGCTGAAGACACTGAGAAGAAGCAGATGAAATGTCGCCCGTATAGACCAGAACAGATTCTCGGAGGTCCTGCAGGGTTCCCAATTGGATGCCATAGAAATGGGGCAAATAACGCAAAGGCATAGGCACGCTGAAGCTGTAGTAGACGCAACAATGAAACTCATTCAAAGAGCCTGCAAGGTTGCTATCCCACAAAAACGATTCCCTAGAGGAAATAGAAATCCGATATATTGGTGGACTGAGGAGATAGCCATATTACGGAGAAAGTGTCTTAGAACGAGACACCTAGCTCAACGGGCAAGGCGAAGGGGACAGGGTGTGGCCTATGAAGCGATACTGGAATGCAAGACGGCAAAGAGAGAACTCCGTAGAGCAATTAGAGAGAGCCAAAGGCGATTATGGGAGGACCTTTGTGAAGACCTAAATAGCGATCCCTGGGGCCTGGGATATAAGCTGGTGATGAAAAAGCTAAATTCATTCACTCCGGGAGGACAATGGAATACGGCACAGATGAAAATTATAGTAGATGGTTTGTTCCCTTCCCACCCTGTCGGACAGATTTCAAAGAGGAAAACCGGAGGGCAAGATGTCCCGCTCTTCATGGAGAAAGAACTATGGACTGCAGTCAACTCCCTCCAAAATAACAAGGCTCCGGGACCGAATGGAATCCCTTCGGAGGTTCTTAAAGCCGTAGTGAGAGCTCACCCGCACATATTACTCAACATGTACAACCACTGCCTGAAAGCCGGCGTATTTAGTGTCCGTTGGAAGGTAGCAAGATTGGTCCTGATTAACAAAGGCTAGGGGAACTTAGATTCTCCGTCTTCATACAGACCGCTGTGCATGTTGGATGCGGCTGGAAAGTTGCCAGAAAAACTTATTAGGCCACGACTGCTCTCGGCCTTTCGCGATGCAGGAGATCTTTCTGATAGACAGTTTGGCTTTAGGAAGGGCAAGTCAGCTATTGATGCTATTAGAACCGTAGTTGATGCTGCTAAAATAGTCGAGGTAGGTAACCACTTTTCACGACCTGTGTGCCTTCTGGTTACCCTAGATGTACGTAATGCCTTCAACACAGCGAGATGGAAAGACATACCGTATGCCCTAGAGAAGACATTCGCTCTGCCTGAGTATCTCCTACGGATAGTACGAGACTATATTAACAACCGGTATCTGATATACGAGATCTCAGATGGACCTAGAAGAAAGAGAGTAACAGCAGGAGCAGCTCAAGTCTCCATTCTTGGCCCGGACCTCTGGAATGCAAATTACGACAGCATTTTGCGTATAACAATGCCAGATGGAACTTTCCTGGTGGGTTACGCAGACGACATTGCTGCGATCATTATAGCGAGAAACCAAGAGCTCGCCCAATTGCGACTGGCCCAAGTAATGCGTCGTGTTAACAGCTGGATGATGGAGCATGGTCTACGCTTGGCTCTGGAAAAAACTGAGATTCTTCTGATAACCAAGAGACACCTTACTTCTACTCTCGGGGGAGCCTGTAACCTCTAGAGAGCGCGTCCCCAGGTGGCGGATAGGGGAATGCCTTCAATGGTTTACCATTGGGTGGTAGGAGTGAAATAAAATAACTCCCGCGGACCAACAGGTAGAAGTACAACCTGTCGAGGCAATGGCACTCACCATGACTAGTGCAATGAACATATGTGATATTATTGCTACCGCGTTCGGGGGCACGCCGAAAAATATGCTACGAGGACAGCGACTCTTAAACAAGCCAATGCTATCGCGTCTGAAACAGCTGACGCGTTGCGTCCTGCAACTTTAAACATCTTACAGTTGAACGTTAACGGCACACAGAGAAAGATGGACTTACTCTCATGACTACTTCACGAAAATAATATCCACATATACTGCCTACAATGATCTCTTGGATCAAGGATTTGAAATCTGTGATGTTAAGCAAAAATTTAGGGTCACTAGAGATGAAGAAGGTGAGAAGCAATATAAAAAACTTCCTCTCTTCATGCTAACTTTTAGTTCCAGAACTGAAATGAAAAGGATTTATGAAATCAGATACATCTGTAACATGAAGATCTCAATTGAAGCGTTGAGAATAAATAAAATGATTCCTCAGTGCAAGAGATGCCAAGGGTTCGGGCACACACAAAACTTCTGTAACAAAACTCACAGATGTGTTAAATGTGCAGGCAAGCACCCTACTATAGATTGTACGAAACCTAGAAATGTAGAAGCCAAATGTGCTAACTGTGGAAGTAACCACCCGGCCAACTACAGGGGATGTGAAGTACCAATCAAACTCCAACAAATGCGTGAAAAGCTCATCAAAAAACCAGTACACACTGAAACAGCAGGAAACGCGGCAAGGAAACAGAAACTGACAGACCCAAGAACTGCCAAAAACCTGACTTATGCCCAAGCACTGAGCAGCAACAGACAAAGTACAAATGAGCAAAACATCACTACTAATCAAAACACCAACAGCAATGAGGTGCTGAGTATGATGAAAAGCATGCAGAAGTTTGAGACCTTAGAGAGATCAAACAGAACGCTATCAAACAAATTAAATGCCCTCGGGAGTAAGATTCCAGCCAATAAAAACAAATCCAAAAAATAAGTATGGATCATACAAACATACGTATTGGTACCTGGAATGCAAACGGCATTCTAAACAGCAAAGAAGAATTCTCACTCTACCTTTATGAAAATAAAATTGACATCTGTTTCATCTCAGAGACTCATCTCTCTAACCAACAATACATTAAAATAAATGGATATAATACCCACCATACCACTCACCCAGACAATCGGGCACATGGAGGAAGTGCAATCTTCATCAAAAACAACCTGAAGTACAATGAGGATCTCAACATTCGAAAAGAGTAAGCTCAGCTGACAGTGTTAAGCATTTCGTCAATGAAACAAAACTACAAAGTGGGAGCAGTCTACTTCCCCCCGAAACATAACCTAAAAGAAGACGATTACACAATGATAATCCGACATCTAGGAGAGAGATTCGTCCTTGGAGGCGATTTTAACGCCAAACATTCCCTATGGGGTTCCCGATTGGATAATACAAAAGGGAGAGAACTTAAAAATGCAATAGAAAAAACTGGATGCAAAGTACATTCAACTGGGAAACCGACCTACTGGCCTACAGACAGAAACAAGACCCCAGACGTTCTGGATTTTTTCATAACCAGAAAATTTGCGGCAAATTTCATTACCTTGGAGGACAGCTATGACTTGGACTCGGATCACTCATCGATCATCATGACATTGAGCGAAACTATCATCAAAAAGCCAGCGAAACCGACTTTATGCAATAAAACTACGGATTGGGAAAGTTTTAAATTACAACTAGATCAGGGAATTACCCTCGACATTGATTTGTCTACTGGGGATCATCTTGACGAGGCGGTGACAAAATTTACCAGTCTTATTCAACAAGCAGTGTGGGATAACACTAGAACAATTACTCATAAAACACCTGGATACAACTACCCTATGGAAGTAAGAAACCTAGTAAAGAACAAAAGAAGAACCAGGCAAAAATGGCAGCGTACAAGAGATCCCGTCGTTAAAAATCATCTCAATAGAGAATCCCAACAAATCAAAAGATTGATCCACCAACTGAGAGAAGACTCTGCAAACTCCTTCCTCGAGAATCTGTCTGCAGACAAAAACACTAACTATTCCCTCTGGAAAACAACGAGAAGACTGAAAAGGAAAATCCATCATGTACCACCCATCCTGAAAGAGAACAATGAATGGGCAAGATCGGACCAAGAAAAAGCTGACACGTTTGGAGATCATCTTGAAAACATCTTCAAGCCGAATGAAGCCACGAATGAAGAAGAACTTCACCTAAACACTAATAATCAGTCTAAAATTATTAAAAAAGTGACATTAAAAGAGCTTAAACGAGAACTAAAATACAACTTGAACCCGAAGAAAGCACCAGGATACGATTTAATCACAGGACTAGTGCTGAAAAAACTGACAACAAAAGGACTAAAAATGTTTTTATTATTAATTAATGCGTCCCTTAGACTTATGCACGTCCCTGCAACATGGAAAGTGGCGGAGATGATCATGATCCTGAAACCCGGCAAAACAGCAACAGAGGTCAAGTCGTATAGGCCGATATCACTTCTACCTGTAATGTCAAAACTCTTTGAAAAGCTGCTTCTCAACAGGCTTAAACCTATCATCGTGGAAAAGAACTTATTGCCTGACCATCAATTTGGATTCAGGCGAGGACACTCTACGGTGGAACAGGTGCATCGACTAATTGACATCATTGAAAAAGCTCTGGAAGGTGAGGAGGTCTGCTCGATTGTCTTCCTGGATGTTTCACAAGCCTTCGATAAAGTTTGGCATGAAGGCTTGATTCACAAACTCAACATGTTTCTGCCAGCCCAGTTTGTGAATCTACTGAAATCGTACATATCGAACAGACTGTTTCGAGTAAACCACGAATCTACGTATTCTGACTTCAAGGAAATACAAGCTGGAGTCCCACAAGGCAGCGTATTGGGACCAATCCTGTACTTGCTGTACACCAGTGATCTTCCGCAAACAGCCAACGTCATCACGGCCACTTTCGCAGACGACACAGCAAACGCAGCGACAGCGAAAACCGTTCAAGAATCGACAACACGCTTACAAAGATCAAACGATTCAGTTGAGGCTTGGACCAAGAAATGGCGCATCAAACTCAACGACCAGAAGGCAGTCCATGTGAACTTTACAAACAAGAGGATCCCAAACCCTCAGAGGCTCGAAATGAATGGAAGTGTTATCCCATATCATGATTCAGCTAAATATCTCGGCATGAATCTTGATGCAAAAGCCAAATGGGTCGAGCATGTCAAAATAAAACTCACAGAACTCCAGACTCGCTACAGGCAAATGTATTGGCTACTCGGTCGAAATTCACGGGTATCAATATACAACAAGCTATTGGTATATAACCAAATCCTCAAACCGGTTTGGACGTATGGTATACAGCTTTGGGGCTGTGCCAGCAAATGTCACATACAAGGGATACAACGCTTCCAGAACAAAGTACTAAGAAACATCGCCAACGCTCCTTGGTATGTGCGTAACAGTGACTTGCATTGCGATCTTGGTGTACCCATGGTCGAGGAAGTCATAAAACAGAACGCCATCAAACACGTAAATCGGCTCACTCAACACGAAAATCCTGAGGCACTGAGACTTCTCGACAACAACCACCTGACAAGACGACTCAAAAGGACAAAACCATTTGAACTCGTTGAACGACAAGAGTGACAACAACTCTTCCTCACGCCGGTTGGCTTCCAACATCAAACAAGATACAATAGAAATCAATGGATTCTTTGTAATATAAGCTAAAATATAATTATTAAATGTAAATTAATGGTTGGTCAGAAATGACCAGTTTTAATAAAAAAAAAAAAAAAAAAAAAAAAAAAAAAAAAAAAAAAAATATACTGCCTACAAGAGACTAAACTAAATCCAAATCTAAGCCTTAAGATCAAAGGCTACAGGGTTATTAGGACAGACAGAACAAAAAATCTCGGAGGGGGTTTTCCCTTCCTTGTGAAAACTCCTATTGTCAAGTATGAAGAATTCTCACTAGCTCACAGTCTACCTAATGACTCCAATACTGAAGCACATGCTAGCAATCTTCTCCTACCCAAATGCACAATAACAATTGTAACAACGTATACCATCCCGACAATTCTGTACTTGACTCGGACTTCATTAAACACCTCTTCACCTCCTCTTCTGACATAAAACTACTCTTGGCGATTTCAATGCCAAAAGCCCCTCATGGGGATTCCCCCAACTGGACACCAAAGGAGAAGATGTTGAGGACCTAATATTGGACTTACATGTCTCAACTTTAAACACAGGAGAAAACACCTACCTATCAAAAACAAATGCCACGACTTCCCCCCTTGATATCACAGCAATTGACTTCTCAAACCTCGACCTTGCTGAGTGGAAAGTTGTTAAAATCGGAATCAGTGATCACTACCCAGTTATCACTTCCCTCAACCTTGATGTCGATTCTGGACCCCAAAACAACAAATCGTGGAACTTTCGCAAAGCTAATTGGGATAACTTCACAGAAACCCTTGAAACTCATTGCAAACAAATACCAACCACCCAAAATGTGGACAATCTCGTTCAAATTTTCACTTGTGGTATACAGAAAGCAGCAAAGCTCTCCATCCCAAGGGGAAAGAGAAAGAACAATTGGGTGCCCTATTGGAAGGATCGTAATATTGACACCTTGATTCACGAAAGAGATATGGCCTGTAATGAACTCGAGAAGAACAACAACGTTGTAAATAGAAATAAGCTATTAGACATCTGTAAAAAGGTTGAAGAGGAAATTTCCACCTGCAAACGCGACAAATGGTCAGATCTCTGTAACAGCCTGGATCCTAGGAAAGACCATAACACTGGAAAGTGATCAAATCCCTTGATACAGGCAGCATCCTACAAAATAATGGCCCCACCTCTAATATTATCACAGGCAATGGTAAATCGTCCAAAACTGGCAACGACGCAGCCAACACGTGGCCACACACTACGAGAAAGCAAGCAGACTGAGCTTCAAAAACGAAGACAGAAAACAAATGAGAAACTACAAGCAAGCCATACAAAAAAGCAAACGTTTTGAGCAAAAAGACATCTTCACTGATGAGCTCACTTTGCAAAAACTCGAGTGCGCAATCCGTAACCTCGAATCCAAAAAGTCTCCAGGTATAGATCTTATCTTCGGCCAAATGGTTAACTACTTTGGAGCGTCTGCCAAGCTTACACTTCTCCAAATCTTCAACTTATCTTGGAAATCAGGCAAACTGCACATTATATGGAAGAAGTCTGTTATTATACCGATTTTGAAACCAGGCAAAGATGGCACCAGCTGTAAGAATTACCGGCCTATTTCCTTAACCAGCATCCTGTGCAAAATAATGGAAAGAATCATCCACACAAGAATCATGAACTGGCTAATCGATCGTAATATTATACACTTCTACCAAACAGCATTTAGAGCCGGGCACAGTACAGTAGACCAACTTTTTTACATGGTTCAGTCCATCATCGATGGACTTCAAGAAAAACCCCACAAAAAGACTACCGCTGTCTTCCTTGACCACTCTGCAGCGTTTGATAGAGTCTGGCATCAATGGCAACTCATTGCTCTGGATAAACGATTTCCTCAGACAAAGAAAATTTGTTGTGAGAGTTAATGGAAAGTATTCCAAGATGCACAGATCGTGGGCGGGAGTCCCACAGGGATCGGTCCTCAGCCCTCTGCTCTTCCTCATGTATATGAACACCATCCATGAACACATATGCAATGAGGCTAAAATTGCCTGCTATGCAGACGACATCGCTATTTGGCATACACACTCTGATATCTCAGTCTCTGAACAAGCCTTAAATACCAACCTGCTTGGCATCGAAACCTGGGCTAAACCCTGATAAATCTAAATCTTGTGTTTTCTCAACAGACAGAAGGAACAGGCAGACTCACCATCCTAACATTAGTTTCCACAATACTACCGTCAAACAAGTCACGCACCCCAGATACCTTGGTCTCACACTCGATGCGGAACTGAGATTTACTAAGCACACGGAAACAGTTTCAAAGAAAGTTCTGAAAAAACTCAGCATCCTGAGCAGACTTTGTGGTTCAAACTGGAGTTCCAAACCAAAGACACTCCTAAATACTTACACAACACTCATCAGACCAATCCTTGAATACGCATCACCAATCTGGGCTCCAGCATCTTCATCCTCGAAAGTCGACTTCGTCCAGTACAGAGCCTCCAAAGCCATCATTGGAGCCGTCTCATCTACAAATAATTTGAAAGCTGAAACTGAATGTGGCCTAACCCCATTGGAAAATCGGAGAAAATTCGCTACAGTGAAATTCACAAACAAAATCAGGAGCAATCACGAACAACATATCTCAAAAGTCACCTTTCGGAACTGGTCGGAAAAAAACCAGGCTAAAAAGATCTTCTACTCTCCAGTACGACAAAAACATCAGACAGGACATCAACCTACAGCACACGAGCCTTGACATCTTTCAAGAACCCAGGTTCCAAGTCAAACCACCCTCCTTTGTAAATATAAACTTGAATCTCCTCGAAACCTGCTCCAAAAAAGAGCCTCAAGAAACAATCAAGAGGAAAGGAATGGAAACTATTGCCAAGATTTTAAAACCACACTTGGTCGCTGCTTACACCGACGGCTCTTCGAATTCTGACTGCGATAGAGGTGGGTCCGGAATCTTTATAACCTACCCTGATGGCTCAACTTCCAGACACAAAATTGCAGCAGGTAAAATCACCTCCAACTTCACAAGCGAACTCATCGCAATCAAAAAAGCTCTGAGTATTTACCTCACTTGGACAACACTCAACCCCTCTGATGGCATAGTAATCTTCACATACTGCAGATCTGCTCTTCAGGCCCTCCAAAAATGAAATACAAACCTCGCCCAAAAGATCAATACCCTCCTGTCCTTAATTGAGGAAAAGAAGAAGCTTTGTACGCTTCAATGGATCCCGGCACACGTCGACATCAAAGGGAACGAAGAGGCCGATTCTCTGGCCAAGGAAGCGAGGACCATCGAACCAGCCCCCGTGATTACAACATCTTCCGACGTAAATGCCGTTGCAAAACAGAAGCTCTGCCATAACAACCAAAGAAAATCATCACTTCCCGAGCTTAACTTCGACAGGGAAATAACAAAAACAATTGCCAGACTGAGGACAATGCACCTCAAAGACATGAAAATCTTGCCTGATGGATCAAGAACATACCCTGAATGTAGGTAATGGCCAGGGATACAGCTTGATCCCGATCACCTCTTCAACTGCCCGTCCATCATAGCAGCACTGTTTAAAATTGACCTAAACTGTTCTAGGGAGACCCTTTATACGGACAAAGCTGCAGATGTGGCCAGAAAAGTGCTTCACGCCTTTGGACCCGTGTAACTGTGCTCTCTCTGCCTTTCTCTGAACACTTTTTTTTATTGTTTTTATTGCACTTGTCACACGACAACAACAACAACCTTACTTCTAGCCCTGAGATGCTCGTGGGAGAGGAAAAAATAGCGGTTAAAAATGCCATTAGGTACTTAGTTATCATGATTAATAGGAAGCTGAGCTTTCAAAATCATGTTAAATGCGTAGCTGAGAAAGCGTTCAGATTCACAACAGCTATGAGTAGGCTTCTGGCTAATGTTAGGGGCCCCACTCAGAGCAGACGCCGTCTTCTGATATCCGTGGCGCAATCTATAATGCTGTACGGAGCGGAAATTTGTGCAGGTGTCCTCAAAACTGAGAGGAATAGAAGACGGATGGCCTCAGTGCAGAGAAAAGGGGCACTAAGAGTGGCGTGTTCTTATCAAACGGTCTCGGTAGTGGCGGGAATAATTCCTATTGATCTGCTGGCACTAGAAAAGAAGACCATTGTAGAGCGACGAAACAATATGGACGATAGGGATAACAAAAAGGAAGCGAGAAGAACGACGATGACCAAGTGGCAGGAAAGATGGTCTGCAGAACCCACCGGAAGATGGACAGCCAGACTAATCAAAAACCTATCCAGTTGGACTAACAAGCAGCATGGAGAGGTAAACATCTACTCTACACAGTTCTTGACAGGACACGGCTGCTTCCGGGTCTATTTATATAAAATGGGAAAGGTGAACATTAAAAATTGCTCCTATTGTGGGGTAGGGTCTCCCGATAACCCCGAACACACCTTCTTTGTGTGCAGAAGATGGCAATCGGAGAGGACAACGCTGCAAAGCAACGTCGGGCCAATAGACCCGGACAACATTGTGGGCAAGATGCTGTGAAGCGCATCCAACTGGATCGAGAGCATACTGCGGAGTAAAATGAGACAAGAAGATTGTCGAGGTCAAGATTAGTGACCAGGCCAAATACATTCAGGTTTAGAAATAGAAACCACTGGGTTTAATAAAGGGCCTTCTGACCAGGAAGAATGCTAATACAGTGATACCCTGGTCAGATTTACAAAGGGCCGGAAAGGAGGAAGGGTTTAGTGGGTATTCGCCAGGAGTCCCACACACCAGGTCTGTTAGGGCAGACTTAATGGTGCGTGAATGCATTCCAACCTCAAAAAAAAAAAAAAAAAATTTACTTAGTAGACTACAAGCCCATGTAGGTATATTTTTTAGGAAATTTTTAAATTTTAAAAACTCCTAATAGACACGTTATTTGGGCTTGACCCTAGGTAGTGGACATGTGTCGTCACAAGAACTTTACCCTGTTACTAGGAAAAATGTATTCACTGGGTACAATATACATACAGAATAGTATTGTATAGCATAGCAGCTCTTTAGTGTTAGAAACTAGTTTAATAATTTTACTGCTAAATACAACATTGTCCAGTATCACAAATTGTGACTTATTTCACCATCTTAAATTTAACCATTCAATTCTGAACTCTGCCTGAAAATTATCTGTAGTGCTCCAGGTACTGTGGCACACACTTTAGAAACCTTTGTCTTGAATTAGAATTTGGTACTTGATTACAATTTCAGACTTTAAATAACTTAAAATTTTATTACAGTTATAAAACATTGTATAGAAACAATAATGACTGTAATGTATTTACAATTATAAATATTTTTATTAGAGAATTTTCTGTTTGGTATGTGTATTTATACATCAATGAAAAGAGCCATTTATTTTAATAGACATTGTGCACTAAATCATTAATATAGAGAGGTTATGAAAACGTCTACCGACTCTTTCTTTTAAATTTAGGTTATGTAACCAATGAATGTGTATTCACCTTGCATGTCCCATAATAAAGATTTGTTAGATATTTTGTATTTCTTTTCCGTTCCCAATTTTAGTAAAAAAAATTATACCAGGTGATGTAGGAAGTCATCGGGGATTAGAAAACAATTATAAAAACTCTCACTAACGACCCAAAAATGAAACAAATTGGAAAATAGAAATTCCCTCCTCCACGGCACACATAGGAATGTTACTAATTTAATGTTTTGGCTTTAGTTTTTTTGATATAATAACTCGCAAAGTGCCTCGAAATTATTTAAATATGCTGTTGACTCTCAAAATTACAAATTAAAAAAAAATCAACTTTAACAAAGCACTATTAGCACCATGGCATCATGTTTCACCAGGCACACAAACTTTATAGAATTATAAAACTCGCACACACATCTTATTTGCCAAAAAAGTCAAATAGTGACTTTTGAGTCAAGTAGCAAAATGACTCAACAGGTCAAAACAATCACTTAGTGGCCATTAGAGCCTCCTAAAAACCTATCAAAACCTTATATTGTGGAAATAAATATTGTCAGAACTCCACAGCAATATATTTGTAGAGAAATTCTTCCTGAAGTATGTTTTTGCTCATTTAACTAAATACGATATTGTCGCAAAACAATATCAGCAGTAACTTAATATCTCTTCTAGTTATTACAATTAATACTTAACATTAGGTACTAACTCAATGTGGTAGGTAATTTGTAGTGATATCTGAAGGGATTTAGATCCATTATAGACAAATCCAGTACTAAGCTCTGTTTTAAAAACTTAAATTCTATTTCTTTTTAATTTTGCAATAGCTGTTTGTGAGTATTTTCTCTTTTATTTTTTAACAGCAGTAAAATCATTTTTCACTTCTGTTTATAGTTTTAACAATTAATTTTGTATTCTGTGTGTGTTGTTTGAAAGAGATAATTTATAAAACATTAAAAATAACCTGAGAAAAGGTAAAAAACACGATTTTAGTTACAGATTTTTTACAATGTATATTTCACTGATCCCAGGGCTTACCTCGGCTACTGAGCATGTCCACATGTAGTAGATAGTGGAGTGGCCTACAGATATGTAGGTTAGCTTTGAATAAGGATTCGAAATAAGCAGTCCCGGGCCAGAGGTGGCAACATCAACAGGGGTGGACGTTCAATCATTGGCAATCCGTTGACGATGTTGTGGCATGGCGAGTAAGTGCCGCCATCAAACAAGCACTGCCCTGTGCTGTCTTGCACGGTTTAAGAGGGGACCCCAAAGACTAGGAGAGTGAACTCCAAAATAAAAACAAGGGTAGCTTGGGCTCTTAGCTGCAGAGAAAGCAACCAGGTTAGGGGATGGAAACCCTGATAAAAAATGACCTGGCCCACCAGTTAGTGGTTGAGCGTAGGGCTAACAACACTACATCTTAAAAAAACTCTTGTTACGAAATCAAACAATGTAATAATAAAGGATGGATTAAAAGGCAAAAGAAAACGGAACTCGAACCTGGATTTAGCAACATGAAATGTTCGGACAATGTTACAGCCGAGCAAGGTAGACTTGATAAGAAAGAATATACCATACTGTACAGTGGAGCAACGAAAACTTGTCAAAGAGGAACAGGATTCATGCTTACAAAGAGACTATGCCGTAGTTTAATGCTATTCGAACCCATTAATGATAGAATGTGCAAGATGCGCTTGAGGGGAAAATTTAGAGATACAACTTTGATCTTTGCCCAATCACTAACTGAAGACAGTGATGAAGATGAAAAAAAAATACTTTTCTACCAACAATTAGAAAATGCTCATCTATGTAGTCCCAAATATGACACAAAAAGTTTACTTGGTGATCTAAACGCCCAAGTGGGTAAGGAGAATTTTACACAAACTGTTGCTGGAACCTACTCACTTCATAATATAACGAATGATAACGGTAAACATTTGTGTCAATTTGCTGAAGCAAACAACATGATAATAAAAAGTACTTGCTTCCCGCACAAAAAAATACACATTGGATCTTGGAAAACACAAAATGGCACATTAACCCAAATTGATCAAGTACTCATTTCAAAACGCCATTTTTCCTCAGTGACTGATGTCACAACGGCTAGAGGCCCAAATTGTGATTCAGACCTCTTTCTGGTGAAAATTAAATATAAAGAGCGACTGGCATGTTTGCGACAGGAGAAATTATATAAAAGAAGGCACTGGAACCTACAAAAAATTTAAAGATCCGGACACATTAGATGGAATAAGAGAACTGGGCGATAAAAAAATGTTAGAAGTGTTACTAAAAGAGGGCATTGAAAATGAGAAAACAGGAGTAGAAGTAAAGTGGTCCAAAATTAGCAGAGTCATTGAGGAGACGGCGAGTAATGTGATTGGTGAAAAAATGAGGGGACGTGGAGAGGAATGGTTCGATGACGAATGTCGTGAGGTGCTAAGAACAGGAAATGCACATAGATTGATAATGTTATAGCGCGCTACAAGACAGAACACCTCAGATTACCAACTAAGCCGTAGAAGAGCAAATATGGTCATACGGGAAAAGAAAAAAGCCTTTCTAAGGAAGCAAGTAGAGCAAATTGAGGAATTGAGAAGTAATAACGAATCCAGTAAATTCTATGGCGCAGTTAAATATATAAATAGAGGTTTCCAGCCTAAAACCGACTCATAAAAGTATAAAGATGGTAGACTAGTGGAGGGTAAGGCGGAGCTATTGGCAGATGGGCAGAGTACTTTGGTTATCTGTACAACGCGGGAGCTCAGACGATAGGCAAGGACCAAAATACCTTGAGGCGAATAGAATTGACAAATGAGGATGACATTGAGCCACCGGACATGGATGACTTCATGGAGTCGATCGAAAAGCTGAAAAGCAACAGAGCACCTAGTGAAGACTCACTTGTAGCCGAATTTTTTAAATATTGTGGAGAAATTGTACAGTCACAATTATATTCCCTGATCCTAGACATATGGGAAAGAGAACGCATTCCTAGAAAATGGAGAACTAGTCTCATATGTTCTGTTTTTAAAAAGGGAATGCAGTAATTATCGTGGAATATCTCTGCTCACGGTAGCATACAAAATATTCTCAAACATAATAATGAAAAAGCTCAACGTCTTTGCAGAAAACATCATAACAGATTATCAGTGCGGATTCGGACAGGGAAGGAGAACTACCGATCAGATATCTTTTTTAAGACAGTTACTTGAGAGTTGTTGGGAATATAAAATTGATCTTCATCTTCTTTTTATTGACTATCGGCAGGCTTTTGACAGTGTCAACAGAGTAAAATTGCTCGAAATCCTAAAGACGTTCAACGTTCAAACAAGTTGATCAGATTAATCAACATGATATTGTGTGATAGGGATGGCAAAGTTGTCATAGGTGGCGGTATTAGTCCTAAATTCCCTATTCTGACTGGCGTGAGACAAAGCGATGCCCTGTCTGCTACCCTCTTCAATCTCTCCTTAAATGGCGTTTTGAGGAGGATTAACGTTTCAGGGAATATCATGCATTCATGCATTCAAATATGTGCATATGCTGATGATATATGTTTGGTTACCAGGGATATTTCGTCACTCAAAGAAACTTTTAATATAATCAATAATGAAAGCAAAAAGATATGTCTCTGCATAAATGAGGGAAAAACTAAATGTATGAGTACAAGCAGAGGGCGTAGCAGTACGACCATAGATATCGATGAATATTCATTTGAAAAAGTAAAACGTTTCACATATTTCATATTTCACATATTTCTCACATATTGGGCTCGGAAGTAAATGATGAAAATAAAACAATAAATGAAGTCCAGAAAAGAATTATGACAGCTAATAGAGCATACTTCGCAAATATAAAGCTTTTTAAAAGTAGGCTATTGTCTCAAACCACTAAGGTACGACTCTATAAAACCTTATTCGGCCAGTCCTACCGTATGGAGCGGAGACGTGGATTTTAACTGCCGCGATGAAAAATCAGTTGACATTGTTTCAGCGTAAGCTTTTAAGAAAAATTTATGGTCCTGTCCACGATGTACAGGCAAATGTGTGGAGGCTTCGATCTAATGCCGAGTTGTATTCCTTATACAAAGACCCAAATGTGGTCCATTTTATTAAAACGCGACGTCTAGAGAGTCTTGTAATTGTTTTAGCAGACTTTCTATATTTGATTTTTCTTATTATTACTGTACAATTTTTCCATTTATGTATAGTAAATATAAGTAAGTGTTAATATAGGCAAGGTGTAAAATATTTACAAGAGTTTTAAGGAAAAAGAAATATTTGTTGATTCCATCTTCACGTGAGCTACTAGTTTTCACTAAGCATTATATATATTTATAAACTTGCCTATGTTACGGTTTGAGTAGACAATCGGACACATCTCCCGAAACGGCCGTCCTCAACAAATATAAGTAAGTGCTACTATAGGCAAGTTTATAAATATATATATATATATATATATATATATATATATATATTGTTTAGTGAGAAAAAAATGTTTAAATATATGTTATGTTTAACTACACATATCAAAATATTTCCAATATTATTCAAACTCTAGAGGCAATTACTCATTTTTTTCATTTGCTACAACGTTTTTTGTATTAATTCCTCTACAATAACATTTCATTACATCATTTTTCAATAGATTTTTACACAATGCCATATGACAAAAAACAAATATTATTAATGTCTGCATAATACCAATGCAAAATTCCAAAGTACTCAAATAAAAATAAAATTAGGTAAAATAGAAACAAACCATTGTGTATTAGCATTCTGATATCCCAAGATAAACAATTTGCAATAAACTATTTGGTGCTCTCCGCAAATTGATGATGAATATTTCTGTTACAAGAAGTTTTCGCTTTTTTTAAGTAAAAGCCTTTATAGCGATACCTATAAAAACTTATTGGGTGGACATTGACTGAAAGTTTGTGTCGGTATAGTTTCCAACAGCTTAATAGCATCAGTATTGACACACTATTGCCGTCGAAGGATTTAATAAAGCGGGAAGTCATTGATATTAACTCTAAAATACCGTTGAGTACAATTACCGGACATTAAGTCCTTCACGGGCCGTGGACAGTGCGTTCAAATATATGAATTATTAACAAATATAAATGGAATGAGTCATTTACGTGTTACGAGTCGTTACTTATGCGTTACCTCTTACTGGTTTCCTCAGGAAGCTATCATTCGGCCGGATGTAGTCCGTTGGTTGCCAGGAAAATCTCTTTAAACTCACTAGCTTTTGACTCGGTAACATAGAGTTTGGGCAGCAGATAGCACTTAGGATGGCAGGTTTTATCGTGTCCCCAAACCAAGGCCCATGTAACCGTATATCCCTTTAAATTCCCTTGTTTACTCTCTCGCTTTCTCTCTCTTAACTGGGTTATCCCTATATCATAACTATCTGGACTATATCGACAAATACCTCAGGGGACAACTACCAATAGGGGGAAGAGAAGGAGAGGGAGGAATCTGCCTTGGATAGGAAGCTCTCTATTTGGGGTTCCCTACGGATAGGGGAGTGAGAGCTTAGATAATCCTCATTTGCTAATTTAGGCTCTTATCCCAAGAAACGTATAAAACATAAATATGTACGAAACCATTCTTATGGTAGGAAATTATTTAAAATATGCATTGAGATACTGTATCAATATAAATTATGTATACGGAGAGAGAGTAAACAAAATTACGTTATACTTTATATCATTGAACCTTACCTAAACCGGGGTTGGATACTATCACTATCAAATTTTAGGTAATTCTCATTTCTTAATGACGACCCCATTAATGTACCAAATATATAAATACATTAATGGATCAAATAAGTAATTATATAAATAAACGTTAGAACAATAAAAATATCTATCCCTTCAATGTATTTCATAAAAACTTCTAAACATGAAAGTTCTCTGTCAATAAACATGTGTGACAATACATTCAATCATATGGGATAAACTACAGCGAGAGCAAACAATAAAACCCAATAATTTAAGATCCAGCTGCCCAAAGAATACGCTTACTTATATACTTTGCTTTCGGTACAATAAAGTTTCCTTCCTATCAGGCAATGCTTGTTTGAACAAATATACGCGAGATTTTAATCCTTAGAATTTTAAATATACCAAGACTTTTATTTTAAAGCGACTCGACAATTATAATCACCGGAATTTGTTTTGTTAGATGTTAAGTATTAAAGAGAAGCTCCATATTGTTGCTTAATTTATATTTCTTGTCCTTAACTACACTTGAAGGTGAGGGATATTATTTTTTTAATGCAACAGATATACACGATAAAGTCGCAAAAATGCAAAAAAAACTTTAATGAATAAAAATTACAATATCCTTTTAGTTCTTGTATCTAATAAAATGAAATAAATACAACGTCAAATAATCAAAAGGTTTTAAATTTTAAATCTCTTTCTCTGAAGTTAACTCTGGTTTAGTAAAAGCTGAACAGAACTATTTACTTATGATAAGATACGAGTAGATTACGACTATGCAATTGCTCTGCAACTCGCCGTTGCGTGTTTGAACAAACTGATCTATGCAATTTTTTCTGCGATTGATTTTTCATATTTTCAGCAACCATTTGTACATTTAATACATACATTTTATTTTAAAAAAATAAAACTATGAATTCAATTATCGTTAGACTTACCACAATATTTCACGGAATTATAATTATAAAATATAGCTACAAAAATACTTGTCTTTCTTTATTCATTAATTAAAATATTTATTTTCTTTTTTATCAAGCAAATTTGTAAATTATTTTACAAACCATGCTCTACTAGCATTTTAACACGCTACTGCCGTAGGAGGATTTAATAAAGAGGGAAGTCATTGATATTAACTCTAAAATACCGTTGAGTACAATTAACGGACATCAAATCCTACACGGGTTGTGGGCAGTGCATTCAGATAAACCTACGAATTAATAACAAATATTAAAGGAACATTACATGAGTCGTTTAGCTGTTGCGAGTCATTACTTATGCATTACCAAAAAAAAAAAAAAAAAAAAAAAAAAAAAAATATATATATATATATATATATATATATTAATTTACATTCATTCAAATGCTCCAAAGATGTTATCCTGTATAGAATTATAATGTTTGAAAATCTCCAAATGATCATCAACTTTCTCACTTTATAAGTTCTAAAGGATTATTGCTAGTACCAAGCCGTAAATGAACCAAATAAGCAAAATTTTATAACAAACAAAAATATCATCAAAAAATCACTCCATATAAATAGGTTTCTAAATGTGACAAGGCAAAAGAAGTTTTAGTAACTACAAAATAAATTCTTTCTATCTGGTGTCACATACAGACATATTGTTTATATTTTTAATATTAAACGACCTAAATTGAAACTTTCAGATATTTTTTTGCGATAAATTCAACAGAATCTGTATTGGTGATAAATACACTCTTCCCTTGAAAGTTTACTTTTTCAAATGAATACTCCCATTAAAAAAAAAAATTGTGATGATTTCATGTGTGAGTTTATGTGGAGTGTTGTTTGCTGTGATGAGCATATTTTGTAGAACGTGGAGTGTTTGTTCTATTGGCACATTAGTGTAAAGGTTTTTTATGTCAAATGAGGCAATGGTGGAGTTGTGTGGTCTGTGGATGTCTTGAATTTTGTGTACGAGGTCTATGTTATTGTGTATGGATGTGTGATTGTGAAAGTTTATGTTGTTTCTGATAAGTTTGTTAATGTATTTGGCTAGCTTATATGATTGTGCATGTATGTGATTGATTAGTGGACGGATGGGTGTGCTTTCTTTGTGGATTTTAGGTAAAGCATTTAATGTAGGGCCTTGGTGTTTTATTTGTTTGTAATATTTCTTTTATTCATTTTTCATAATTTATAAAGTATGTGCTATTATAAGTAGGTGTCAGATATTATTAATATATGTACATGTGTTTAAGTGTTAAGTACTAGCTCAAGTTAAAGATGGGATCAAATGAGTTTTCTTTTAGTGAAAATCATCAACAAGGTGGGAATAGTGGAGTTGTGTGGTCTGTGGATGTCTTGAATTTTGTGTACGAGGTCTATGTTATTGTGTATGGATGTGTGATTGTGAAAGTTTATGCTGTCTCTGATAAGTTTGTTAATGTATTTGGCTAGCTTATGTGATGGTGCATGTGTGTGTTTGATTAGTGGACGGATAGGTGTGATTTCTTTGTGGATTTTAGGTAAAACATTCAATGTGGGGGCTTGAGGTTTTATTTGTTTGTAATATTTCTTTTGTTCACTTTTCATGATTTCGGTGCATTTATTTATAAGATTTTTAATTTCTGTTTGAAATTTAGGTGTGGGGTCTGACCGGAGTTCGGTTATTTTGTTTTTAATTATGAAACTGTTTACTTTCTTGTCGATGTCTTGTTGGTGCATTATTACGATGGAATTACCATTGTCTGCTTTTAAGAATTGCTTTTACCTACAATTGTTACTACTACACTTAAAAGGCGCAACATCATTCACAGATCTACGACGCTTTAATAATATTAAATTAAATTTTTTCAAAGAGGCAGCATTAGCAAGGGGTATTTTAAATGATGATAACGAAAGGCAACGTTGCATGGAAGAGCAACAAAATACACATATGCCTAGACTACTAAGGGAGGTGTTTGGTATGAGGACATGCTAGAAATCGAAGTTGAGGATTATGAAGACATTGCTTTACATAAGATAGATAAAATTCTCAGAGAAAACGGTTTGTTGTGGAATAATTGGTCCCCCAGTTCCAAAAAATGATAATATTGTTACTTATGTATACAACATAAATTACCAGACTGCAAAAGGTGCTACAAAGTATAATCAAAAATTAGTCGTAGACAAAGTTTTGAATGCAGTATCTGACGTTAAATTGTATGGATAGTTTATTGAAAGATTTAATTAAATGTGTTACCCAATTTATGGAAACATTTCATTTGGAGGAAAGATAATATTATTCGGAGGAGATTTCCGACAAGTCTTACCTGTTTTGCCTATGCAAGGAAAATTTAAAATTTTAGAGGCGTGTGCAAAGAAAGCAGAATCTGGAATGTGTTAACATTTCTACAGTTAACAAAAAACATACGTGTGAACAATGAAGATGCCGAATTTTGCAACTGGCTTTTACAGTTAGAAAATGGCACTTTAAAAAGTGACAAAGACAAGGATGCCGTTGATATCCCGGAACAATTAATGATTAGAAATGAATCACTGACAAATTTTGTGTTTGGCAAATAACTCAATCTAAATAATGTTAAAAATGTTTCTCAAAATGTGATAATATGCCCATTAAATGATCAGTGTTGTTTAATAAATAATGAAGTATTGGGTAAATTTGAGGGAGATTCAAAGGATTTCTACAAGCATTGATGAAATCATTACCGATGATCCAGACGAACGTTTGAACATTTCCATTGAGTACATAAACTCTATTACACCATCAGTAATGCCCCAACATAAACTAACTCTCAAAGATAGCACAATCGTTATGTTAATTAGAAATATGAACTTGGGATCAGGTTTAATTAATGGAGTACGTCTTATCGTACTAGATATGTTTGAGAACTGTATTAAGTTAGAAATAATCACTGGTCCTGGAAAAGGAAACGTCATACTTTTAGCAAGAATTAAATTAATATTAACAGATCATGCCATTTCAAATGAAAAGGGCCCAATTTCCTTTGAGACTTGCATTTTCAATAACTATAAATAAGGCTCAGGATCAAACATTCTTAAGAGCAGGGCTTCAATTGACCAAAACTGTTTTTACATATGGTAAACTTTGTTGCGCTAAGTCGAGTAAAATCTGAGGATGGATTGAAAATAAATATTGAAAATACGGTTGGTCAAAAAAATCAAATTGAAAACGCATTCACAAAATATATAGTTTATAAGGAAATTTTGGTATGAATAATTTGAATTATATTAAACTTATTTTTTGTATAAAAAATAAAATTACGATATAAAAGTTTACAATTCGTTTTATTAAGAATAGGGGCATTTACCCCAACAACCCCCTGGTTAGAGTATATTCATGGTGTGTAGGAGCTGTGTTTTTAATTGCTTATCCAGTGTCTAAAAGGAGGTCAGACATGTGTTTGTGGAAGTATTTATTGGGGTGTATATATTTTAGTCTTTTTTTTAATAAAGTTAATTCATTTGTATTGAATTTGATATTATGGTGCGCGGATGAGTAGAGGGTTTCCTTCGTAAAAAGAATAATTGTTTCGAAACGCGTCAGCAAGTAATCCCTATTCACTTAGTCAAGTTAAGTTTTAATTATAGTTTAATCAGTGATTTCAAGATGATTACATCAAGCAACTTTATTCAAAGAGGGTATTTTAATGAGTTTGTGCCTGAAACTGAAGAGTTTTTAAAAGTACAGAATTTTCCTCGGAAGGTGATTTTACTATTAAACAATGCACCCCGATAAACTGTGCTCTGATGATATTCGCGCTTTATGTTATACGCCTAACCCAGTGGCTGGATCAGCGTGAAATGTATGGAATGTATGGAGAAAATACAGACGTTACCTTTTACAATGTTTCTTGGAAGCGACTGAAGAGGAAGAAAGCATTGTAAAGTTTCTAAAAAAAATTCTGCGAAAGAAGCTGTATACTGAATAGGCAAATCATGGAGAAAAAGAAAAAAAGAGACATCAAGAAAGTCGTGGAAACTGAGTCATAATGAAACTGTTGAGTTTGTTATTGATCCACAAGAAGAAACAGATTTCTTTTTATCAACAAACTTTCAGGTTGTGAAAATTCCGATGTGGACAGTTTGAGATAACAGAATTTATGGTTGGTACAAGAAAATACTGAAGGCAGTGATGACGAGGAAGAAGATGAAGGTTCTACCGAGACAGTACATAAAGGGTGAAGGAACCCCGCCTTGGAAACTGCACTATGCTCTATGAAACAATAGACACACACTAACAGATGTGCTTCTGATAAGACAACTTAGCACGAAGACGATCTGATAAGCAAGCGCAGAAGACACATGACAACATTTTACAAAAAAAAAATAGCAGCTGTGATGAACAATGTACTTCAATGCCACATGAGTTTATGTAAGTATTGTATTAAATAAAGTTCCACAAACGTATTTTGTGCATTCCTAATTCTAGTATTAGGATTCATCAAAATTTCTGTTTTTTCTAATGTGCAGGTAGTTATTTCCTTGTAATCGGAGGGGTCTAGGTCCCATTTCCTCGAATTATAGTGACTCTACTTTATTATATACTTGTATACTTATTATGTACTGTATTATATACTTTTTGTTCAAACCTCTTTTTATTTTGTTTATGATCCTATTTATTAATAAGCTATATCCTTTATATTTTGTCTTCTTCAAACTGAATATATATATATATATATATATATATATATATATATATATATATATATATTATAACATAACCTTTGAGGCTAAAGAATAAATTAAGCTTATTTCCAAAAAGAAAAATAGTCGGAAGAAATATTAAGCCAAACCGACAAAGATAGTTCCTATAATTACAGACCCGGTTAATCATTGTTGTTTGCAAAGTAGTCATAAAGGGGCTGGGGAATCGTTAACAAAAGAAGAGTTCAACAATTTTAAGATAGGACTTCCCAAGTTATCTGTGTTATAAAAATGTACCGTTGCGGCAAGTTCTTTGTAGATGGGAATGCTAATAAGCAAATTAACTGAAAATACGTGAGGGGGGAGAGATGACGCGGGGTTGGAAAAGGAAATGATCGGGAAGTCTTGGAAGAACGTCAGAAGATGGCAGATGTATTGGTGGGGGGGACCAAGTGTCAGTAATGTTAATTGGGGTTACAATTTTTTAGTAAAATTAAGAGAAATGTAATTTTATTGTATTTGTATAATTTAAAAGGTAAAAGTGCGACGTAAGTAAATTATTGAAGAATTAGGAATATTAAAAGAGTTATGTGAATGTGCATCGAAGCAGTATCAACGGTTAAGATCCAAGAAATCGACAAACAATAAGTACTCTTTTTTATTTCATTAAAATTAGCCAACATAACTTTAAAAACAGTAAATTCAGAGCAATTTTAAATTCTTTAGTATAAAATAATAATCTAGTTTTTTTCACTTTGTTCTAATTTATAAAAAAAATCCATAATAACGACCACTGAGAAAGAGAAATTAACACTGTCATTTTAAACTTAATTGTAATAACCTAAAGCCTCAAGAGTCCACCTTTGTTTTTTTTTGTAATTGTAATATTAATTAAGGAATCAATCATAGTATTAAGAACAATGGGTATAATGTGTGTTAATTAAGTGTCTAGAATAAATGTAAGTATGTTAAAATTGATTTCGGTGTTAATTAATTCGAATCCTGAAGGAGAGACAAAAGAGTGTTAATTTAATTAAATATATAACCTAAAAGAAAAGTTATATTTTAAAACAACTACAGTTATAATATATATATATATATATATATATATATATATATATATATATATATATATATATATATTTATTTATTTATTTATTTATATATATATATATATATATAACGTTGTCCTCAGTGACGGACTAAGAATAAACGTAGAGTCGAAACTATAAGAGATAGAGGGGTGAAATATTCAGGTATAATTCATTCGCAACATAGACGCACTTTAAGAAAGGATTTTTCATACACTGGATAATGACTTTAAAGGCTAAAAGTTTTAAAACATAGTGATTGCTTGAACTCTCTCTATACAATTGCATTTATTGTCGGTTAGATAATACGCTATTATAACTTTGTACTCCCGTTCCATAATCCTTATCAATGTCAATTGTTTTAAAATTGGTTAAATTAACTTATAAAGTGATATTTTTAAACAGGCGCTAGTGTATTAATATTTTTTTCAACAAAATCCAACCTAAAATGATACTTTAACAGCTATGCTCTAAAATATTATAGCATATCATTTTTTTAAAAGCGATTTTAACAAGTTTTATACTTATTATAAAGTGATATTTCTCTATTTTCAAAGCTTTTAAATTTTTGGGTCGTCGTCAACAAGTCTTATTTTTTCGAGTACCTGAATACTTTTAATTAACCAGGTGAAATTGGTTTTATCAGTATCGACTATTTATAAAAATAATTACCAAAGTTTTAGAAGTGTATAATTGATACAAAGGAAATTGGCCTAAACATAGCCATGTGTAATTCGAAATTTCAAGGCTTTGTCTATTTAAAATGATTCCAATGATATTATAATTCTGATATAATTGATCAATTTGAAACAATTTTCATGGATGATATTTACAGCACCATTAGGCTTTTCTGCAATTATATTACAATACAATTCTGATATCTAAAAAGTACAATAGCTAATAAAGTTCTTTAAAACAGTGACCAAATTCCTAATTGGAGCGTTTAGTTTTAAAAGTTTCCCCTATATCCTTAGTCCTATATAGTCCCATCCACCCTTCCTTATTCCTCCTCTCATAAGGGGTTAAAAGGATGGACACCACTTTAGGTCTACTTCAGGGTGCCATCTCCTATATCCTTAGTCCTATATCCCCATCCACTCTTCCTTATTCCTTTATATAAACTAGATAGGTGAGTGAGCGACGTTGGCCTCGTAGAAACAATTGATACCACTTTATTTTCACTTCAGGGTGTGATCTTGCTCACGCTTTGCTCACTTCCCCCATATCCTTAGTCCTATATAGTCCCATCCCCCTTCCTTATTCCTCCTCTCATAAAGGGTTAAAAGGAGGGACACCACTTTAGGTCCACTTCAGGGTGCTACCTGGCTCACGCTTTGCTCACTTCCTCCATATCCTTAGTCCTATATAGTCCGATCCACCCTTCCTTATTCCTCCTCTCATAAGGGGTTAAAAGGAGGGACACCACTTTAGGTCTACTTCAGGGTGCCATCTCCTATATCCTTAGTCCTATATCCCCATCCACTCTTCCTTATTCCTTTATATAAACTAGATAGGTGAGTGAGCGATGTTGGCCTCGTGGTAAAAGGTAGGCTTCCGAACGTGGGGAATGGCCTCAAGCTTCAGGTTCATCATTGCCTGTAAAACATATTTTGCATAGCATGCCTTTCGTACTGGAAGATTTCGTCCACACATTGTTGACACTAATTTATACTCTCACAGGTATTCAACTTGTGTCTTTTAAGAAAGGAACCAAGACGAGTGTAAGTTTTATTTCACACTCTAAAAAAAATGGTTCTATTATTACAAGGGGTGACTTTTAAACCTAAAAAAGTCTGAAAAACTGTCAAACCTATGCAAACAAAAATAAACAGAAAAAAAGTAGGGCAAAATGATTAAATGAAAGTTACATTTTATTAAAAAAACGAACCTTAGACTGATAACATTAAAATAATATATACAAAAATGTAAGGAGTATAATTATAATTATAACAGGATCTGTTATTCTAGTAAGAGAAGAAAGGCACATGACAGCGTGGCAAATAGGAGGTACAAGATTTAATGAAATAAAAAATATTAGAAAATTAAATGCTTCAAAAATAAAAAGTCAGTTGATAACTTACAAAAATGGCAAAGGGGATAGGAAAGCATGTATAAAAAAAATTCGGAAACGAGAAAGTTGAGAAGGAAAAAGATAAAGAGGAAGCGGACAATAGGTGGGAAAAGGAGAAACAGGAAGCAAGGGCTGAAAAGGAATGCGAAAAGGCTGAAGCAAAGGCGAAAAGGGAAAGAGATCAAGTAGAAGCAAAGGTGAAAAGGGAAAGTGACAGAGAGGAAGCCGAAGAAAGGTAGAGAAAAAAATTTTTTAAAAAACTGCAGGAGATAGAGGAAAGGAAACAGATTATGGAAACTGTAAGGGCAAGCCCTAAGATCCATCAAGTATCTGTCACCCAGGAGACATGAGAAATGAAAGAAAGGATGGAACAGTGGGAAAGTTATATTTCAGTGATGTAAGAAAAGTTAAAGGAAAAAGACAAAGAAGTAACAATCATCCCCAAAAACACAACTATTATAAAAGAAGAAGTAAGAAAATCGAACTCCGGATCTAGAGGGTCGAAGCGAAAGTAAAAAAATGTAGCAGCAAAATACGTATATGCCGACCCAGATTAACAGATTACGTGGACTCTCTGTATTTCAAGAGCATTGAGTATTGGGGGGAATAAATAGAGGATCCCATGTCATTCCTAACAGAGGTTGAAAGGTTAATTAATGAAACAAGGGGGAGAGATTCCAAACGTAACAATATAGAAACATTTTTAGGATTTCGGGTGATGAATGTTCCCGGGCAATAAAAAAAGGGGGAGAATGCTATGAGATATTTATTGAATTATTTGTTAAAACTAATTGGGGTTTTAACGAAAAGAAAGAGTTACACGCATTTAGATAATAAGCGTTATTATAATTCGAAGCCAAGCAATAAGCCAAGCCTCCTAATCTCCTAATCATTTCCGGAGATCCTATGGTGACTCCAAAGGAAAACCTGGAACCTGGAAAGTGATCAAATCCCTTGATACAGGCAGCATCCTACAAAATAATGGCCCCACCTCTAATATTATCACAGGCAATGGTAAATCGTCCAAAACTGGCAACGACGCAGCCAACACGTGGCCACACACTACGAGAAAGCAAGCAGACTGAGCTTCAAAAACGAAGACAGAAAACAAATGAGAAACTACAAGCAAGCCATACAAAAAAGCAAACGTTTTGAGCAAAAAGACATCTTCACTGATGAGCTCACTTTGCAAAAACTCGAGTGCGCAATCCGTAACCTCGAATCCAAAAAGTCTCCAGGTATAGATCTTATCTTCGGCCAAATGGTTAACTACTTTGGAGCGTCTGCCAAGCTTACACTTCTCCAAATCTTCAACTTATCTTGGAAATCAGGCAAACTGCACATTATATGGAAGAAGTCTGTTATTATACCGATTTTGAAACCAGGCAAAGATGGCACCAGCTGTAAGAATTACCGGCCTATTTCCTTAACCAGCATCCTGTGCAAAATAATGGAAAGAATCATCCACACAAGAATCATGAACTGGCTAATCGATCGTAATATTATACACTTCTACCAAACAGCATTTAGAGCCGGGCACAGTACAGTAGACCAACTTTTTTACATGGTTCAGTCCATCATCGATGGACTTCAAGAAAAACCCCACAAAAAGACTACCGCTGTCTTCCTTGACCACTCTGCAGCGTTTGATAGAGTCTGGCATCAATGGCAACTCATTGCTCTGGATAAACGATTTCCTCAGACAAAGAAAATTTGTTGTGAGAGTTAATGGAAAGTATTCCAAGATGCACAGATCGTGGGCGGGAGTCCCACAGGGATCGGTCCTCAGCCCTCTGCTCTTCCTCATGTATATGAACACCATCCATGAACACATATGCAATGAGGCTAAAATTGCCTGCTATGCAGACGACATCGCTATTTGGCATACACACTCTGATATCTCAGTCTCTGAACAAGCCTTAAATACCAACCTGCTTGGCATCGAAACCTGGGCTAAACCCTGATAAATCTAAATCTTGTGTTTTCTCAACAGACAGAAGGAACAGGCAGACTCACCATCCTAACATTAGTTTCCACAATACTACCGTCAAACAAGTCACGCACCCCAGATACCTTGGTCTCACACTCGATGCGGAACTGAGATTTACTAAGCACACGGAAACAGTTTCAAAGAAAGTTCTGAAAAAACTCAGCATCCTGAGCAGACTTTGTGGTTCAAACTGGAGTTCCAAACCAAAGACACTCCTAAATACTTACACAACACTCATCAGACCAATCCTTGAATACGCATCACCAATCTGGGCTCCAGCATCTTCATCCTCGAAAGTCGACTTCGTCCAGTACAGAGCCTCCAAAGCCATCATTGGAGCCGTCTCATCTACAAATAATTTGAAAGCTGAAACTGAATGTGGCCTAACCCCATTGGAAAATCGGAGAAAATTCGCTACAGTGAAATTCACAAACAAAATCAGGAGCAATCACGAACAACATATCTCAAAAGTCACCTTTCGGAACTGGTCGGAAAAAAACCAGGCTAAAAAGATCTTCTACTCTCCAGTACGACAAAAACATCAGACAGGACATCAACCTACAGCACACGAGCCTTGACATCTTTCAAGAACCCAGGTTCCAAGTCAAACCACCCTCCTTTGTAAATATAAACTTGAATCTCCTCGAAACCTGCTCCAAAAAAGAGCCTCAAGAAACAATCAAGAGGAAAGGAATGGAAACTATTGCCAAGATTTTAAAACCACACTTGGTCGCTGCTTACACCGACGGCTCTTCGAATTCTGACTGCGATAGAGGTGGGTCCGGAATCTTTATAACCTACCCTGATGGCTCAACTTCCAGACACAAAATTGCAGCAGGTAAAATCACCTCCAACTTCACAAGCGAACTCATCGCAATCAAAAAAGCTCTGAGTATTTACCTCACTTGGACAACACTCAACCCCTCTGATGGCATAGTAATCTTCACATACTGCAGATCTGCTCTTCAGGCCCTCCAAAAATGAAATACAAACCTCGCCCAAAAGATCAATACCCTCCTGTCCTTAATTGAGGAAAAGAAGAAGCTTTGTACGCTTCAATGGATCCCGGCACACGTCGACATCAAAGGGAACGAAGAGGCCGATTCTCTGGCCAAGGAAGCGAGGACCATCGAACCAGCCCCCGTGATTACAACATCTTCCGACGTAAATGCCGTTGCAAAACAGAAGCTCTGCCATAACAACCAAAGAAAATCATCACTTCCCGAGCTTAACTTCGACAGGGAAATAACAAAAACAATTGCCAGACTGAGGACAATGCACCTCAAAGACATGAAAATCTTGCCTGATGGATCAAGAACATACCCTGAATGTAGGTAATGGCCAGGGATACAGCTTGATCCCGATCACCTCTTCAACTGCCCGTCCATCATAGCAGCACTGTTTAAAATTGACCTAAACTGTTCTAGGGAGACCCTTTATACGGACAAAGCTGCAGATGTGGCCAGAAAAGTGCTTCACGCCTTTGGACCCGTGTAACTGTGCTCTCTCTGCCTTTCTCTGAACACTTTTTTTTATTGTTTTTATTGCACTTGTCACACGACAACAACAACAACCTTACTTCTAGCCCTGAGATGCTCGTGGGAGAGGAAAAAATAGCGGTTAAAAATGCCATTAGGTACTTAGTTATCATGATTAATAGGAAGCTGAGCTTTCAAAATCATGTTAAATGCGTAGCTGAGAAAGCGTTCAGATTCACAACAGCTATGAGTAGGCTTCTGGCTAATGTTAGGGGCCCCACTCAGAGCAGACGCCGTCTTCTGATATCCGTGGCGCAATCTATAATGCTGTACGGAGCGGAAATTTGTGCAGGTGTCCTCAAAACTGAGAGGAATAGAAGACGGATGGCCTCAGTGCAGAGAAAAGGGGCACTAAGAGTGGCGTGTTCTTATCAAACGGTCTCGGTAGTGGCGGGAATAATTCCTATTGATCTGCTGGCACTAGAAAAGAAGACCATTGTAGAGCGACGAAACAATATGGACGATAGGGATAACAAAAAGGAAGCGAGAAGAACGACGATGACCAAGTGGCAGGAAAGATGGTCTGCAGAACCCACCGGAAGATGGACAGCCAGACTAATCAAAAACCTATCCAGTTGGACTAACAAGCAGCATGGAGAGGTAAACATCTACTCTACACAGTTCTTGACAGGACACGGCTGCTTCCGGGTCTATTTATATAAAATGGGAAAGGTGAACATTAAAAATTGCTCCTATTGTGGGGTAGGGTCTCCCGATAACCCCGAACACACCTTCTTTGTGTGCAGAAGATGGCAATCGGAGAGGACAACGCTGCAAAGCAACGTCGGGCCAATAGACCCGGACAACATTGTGGGCAAGATGCTGTGAAGCGCATCCAACTGGATCGAGAGCATACTGCGGAGTAAAATGAGACAAGAAGATTGTCGAGGTCAAGATTAGTGACCAGGCCAAATACATTCAGGTTTAGAAATAGAAACCACTGGGTTTAATAAAGGGCCTTCTGACCAGGAAGAATGCTAATACAGTGATACCCTGGTCAGATTTACAAAGGGCCGGAAAGGAGGAAGGGTTTAGTGGGTATTCGCCAGGAGTCCCACACACCAGGTCTGTTAGGGCAGACTTAATGGTGCGTGAATGCATTCCAACCTCAAAAAAAAAAAAAAAAAATTTACTTAGTAGACTACAAGCCCATGTAGGTATATTTTTTAGGAAATTTTTAAATTTTAAAAACTCCTAATAGACACGTTATTTGGGCTTGACCCTAGGTAGTGGACATGTGTCGTCACAAGAACTTTACCCTGTTACTAGGAAAAATGTATTCACTGGGTACAATATACATACAGAATAGTATTGTATAGCATAGCAGCTCTTTAGTGTTAGAAACTAGTTTAATAATTTTACTGCTAAATACAACATTGTCCAGTATCACAAATTGTGACTTATTTCACCATCTTAAATTTAACCATTCAATTCTGAACTCTGCCTGAAAATTATCTGTAGTGCTCCAGGTACTGTGGCACACACTTTAGAAACCTTTGTCTTGAATTAGAATTTGGTACTTGATTACAATTTCAGACTTTAAATAACTTAAAATTTTATTACAGTTATAAAACATTGTATAGAAACAATAATGACTGTAATGTATTTACAATTATAAATATTTTTATTAGAGAATTTTCTGTTTGGTATGTGTATTTATACATCAATGAAAAGAGCCATTTATTTTAATAGACATTGTGCACTAAATCATTAATATAGAGAGGTTATGAAAACGTCTACCGACTCTTTCTTTTAAATTTAGGTTATGTAACCAATGAATGTGTATTCACCTTGCATGTCCCATAATAAAGATTTGTTAGATATTTTGTATTTCTTTTCCGTTCCCAATTTTAGTAAAAAAAATTATACCAGGTGATGTAGGAAGTCATCGGGGATTAGAAAACAATTATAAAAACTCTCACTAACGACCCAAAAATGAAACAAATTGGAAAATAGAAATTCCCTCCTCCACGGCACACATAGGAATGTTACTAATTTAATGTTTTGGCTTTAGTTTTTTTGATATAATAACTCGCAAAGTGCCTCGAAATTATTTAAATATGCTGTTGACTCTCAAAATTACAAATTAAAAAAAAATCAACTTTAACAAAGCACTATTAGCACCATGGCATCATGTTTCACCAGGCACACAAACTTTATAGAATTATAAAACTCGCACACACATCTTATTTGCCAAAAAAGTCAAATAGTGACTTTTGAGTCAAGTAGCAAAATGACTCAACAGGTCAAAACAATCACTTAGTGGCCATTAGAGCCTCCTAAAAACCTATCAAAACCTTATATTGTGGAAATAAATATTGTCAGAACTCCACAGCAATATATTTGTAGAGAAATTCTTCCTGAAGTATGTTTTTGCTCATTTAACTAAATACGATATTGTCGCAAAACAATATCAGCAGTAACTTAATATCTCTTCTAGTTATTACAATTAATACTTAACATTAGGTACTAACTCAATGTGGTAGGTAATTTGTAGTGATATCTGAAGGGATTTAGATCCATTATAGACAAATCCAGTACTAAGCTCTGTTTTAAAAACTTAAATTCTATTTCTTTTTAATTTTGCAATAGCTGTTTGTGAGTATTTTCTCTTTTATTTTTTAACAGCAGTAAAATCATTTTTCACTTCTGTTTATAGTTTTAACAATTAATTTTGTATTCTGTGTGTGTTGTTTGAAAGAGATAATTTATAAAACATTAAAAATAACCTGAGAAAAGGTAAAAAACACGATTTTAGTTACAGATTTTTTACAATGTATATTTCACTGATCCCAGGGCTTACCTCGGCTACTGAGCATGTCCACATGTAGTAGATAGTGGAGTGGCCTACAGATATGTAGGTTAGCTTTGAATAAGGATTCGAAATAAGCAGTCCCGGGCCAGAGGTGGCAACATCAACGGGGTGGACGTTCAATCATTGGCAATCCGTTGACGATGTTGTGGCATGGCGAGTAAGTGCCGCCATCAAACAAGCACTGCCCTGTGCTGTCTTGCACGGTTTAAGAGGGGACCCCAAAGACTAGGAGAGTGAACTCCAAAATAAAAACAAGGGTAGCTTGGGCTCTTAGCTGCAGAGAAAGCAACCAGGTTAGGGGATGGAAACCCTGATAAAAAATGACCTGGCCCACCAGTTAGTGGTTGAGCGTAGGGCTAACAACACTACATCTTAAAAAAACTCTTGTTACGAAATCAAACAATGTAATAATAAAGGATGGATTAAAAGGCAAAAGAAAACGGAACTCGAACCTGGATTTAGCAACATGAAATGTTCGGACAATGTTACAGCCGAGCAAGGTAGACTTGATAAGAAAGAATATACCATACTGTACAGTGGAGCAACGAAAACTTGTCAAAGAGGAACAGGATTCATGCTTACAAAGAGACTATGCCGTAGTTTAATGCTATTCGAACCCATTAATGATAGAATGTGCAAGATGCGCTTGAGGGGAAAATTTAGAGATACAACTTTGATCTTTGCCCAATCACTAACTGAAGACAGTGATGAAGATGAAAAAAAAATACTTTTCTACCAACAATTAGAAAATGCTCATCTATGTAGTCCCAAATATGACACAAAAAGTTTACTTGGTGATCTAAACGCCCAAGTGGGTAAGGAGAATTTTACACAAACTGTTGCTGGAACCTACTCACTTCATAATATAACGAATGATAACGGTAAACATTTGTGTCAATTTGCTGAAGCAAACAACATGATAATAAAAAGTACTTGCTTCCCGCACAAAAAAATACACATTGGATCTTGGAAAACACAAAATGGCACAATTACCCAAATTGATCAAGTACTCATTTCAAAACGCCATTTTTCCTCAGTGACTGATGTCACAACGGCTAGAGGCCCAAATTGTGATTCAGACCTCTTTCTGGTGAAAATTAAATATAAAGAGCGACTGGCATGTTTGCGACAGGAGAAATTATATAAAAGAAGGCACTGGAACCTACAAAAAATTTAAAGATCCGGACACATTAGATGGAATAAGAGAACTGGGCGATAAAAAAATGTTAGAAGTGTTACTAAAAGAGGGCATTGAAAATGAGAAAACAGGAGTAGAAGTAAAGTGGTCCAAAATTAGCAGAGTCATTGAGGAGACGGCGAGTAATGTGATTGGTGAAAAAATGAGGGGACGTGGAGAGGAATGGTTCGATGACGAATGTCGTGAGGTGCTAAGAACAGGAAATGCACATAGATTGATAATGTTATAGCGCGCTACAAGACAGAACACCTCAGATTACCAACTAAGCCGTAGAAGAGCAAATATGGTCATACGGGAAAAGAAAAAAGCCTTTCTAAGGAAGCAAGTAGAGCAAATTGAGGAATTGAGAAGTAATAACGAATCCAGTAAATTCTATGGCGCAGTTAAATATATAAATAGAGGTTTCCAGCCTAAAACCGACTCATAAAAGTATAAAGATGGTAGACTAGTGGAGGGTAAGGCGGAGCTATTGGCAGATGGGCAGAGTACTTTGGTTATCTGTACAACGCGGGAGCTCAGACGATAGGCAAGGACCAAAATACCTTGAGGCGAATAGAATTGACAAATAAGGATGACATTGAGCCACCGGACATGGATGACTTCATGGAGTCGATCGAAAAGCTGAAAAGCAACAGAGCACCTAGTGAAGACTCACTTGTAGCCGAATTTTTTAAATATTGTGGAGAAATTGTACAGTCACAATTATATTCCCTGATCCTAGACATATGGGAAAGAGAACGCATTCCTAGAAAATGGAGAACTAGTCTCATATGTTCTGTTTTTAAAAAGGGAATGCAGTAATTATCGTGGAATATCTCTGCTCACGGTAGCATACAAAATATTCTCAAACATAATAATGAAAAAGCTCAACGTCTTTGCAGAAAACATCATAACAGATTATCAGTGCGGATTCGGACAGGGAAGGAGAACTACCGATCAGATATCTTTTTTAAGACAGTTACTTGAGAGTTGTTGGGAATATAAAATTGATCTTCATCTTCTTTTTATTGACTATCGGCAGGCTTTTGACAGTGTCAACAGAGTAAAATTGCTCGAAATCCTAAAGACGTTCAACGTTCAAACAAGTTGATCAGATTAATCAACATGATATTGTGTGATAGGGACGGCAAAGTTGTCATAGGTGGCGGTATTAGTCCTAAATTCCCTATTCTGACTGGCGTGAGACAAAGCGATGCCCTGTCTGCTACCCTCTTCAATCTCTCCTTAAATGGCGTTTTGAGGAGGATTAACGTTTCAGGGAATATCATGCATTCATGCATTCAAATATGTGCATATGCTGATGATATATGTTTGGTTACCAGGGATATTTCGTCACTCAAAGAAACTTTTAATATAATCAATAATGAAAGCAAAAAGATATGTCTCTGCATAAATGAGGGAAAAACTAAATGTATGAGTACAAGCAGAGGGCGTAGCAGTACGACCATAGATATCGATGAATATTCATTTGAAAAAGTAAAACGTTTCACATATTTCATATTTCACATATTTCTCACATATTGGGCTCGGAAGTAAATGATGAAAATAAAACAATAAATGAAGTCCAGAAAAGAATTATGACAGCTAATAGAGCATACTTCGCAAATATAAAGCTTTTTAAAAGTAGGCTATTGTCTCAAACCACTAAGGTACGACTCTATAAAACCTTATTCGGCCAGTCCTACCGTATGGAGCGGAGACGTGGATTTTAACTGCCGCGATGAAAAATCAGTTGACATTGTTTCAGCGTAAGCTTTTAAGAAAAATTTATGGTCCTGTCCACGATGTACAGGCAAATGTGTGGAGGCTTCGATCTAATGCCGAGTTGTATTCCTTATACAAAGACCCAAATGTGGTCCATTTTATTAAAACGCGACGTCTAGAGAGTCTTGTAATTGTTTTAGCAGACTTTCTATATTTGATTTTTCTTATTATTACTGTACAATTTTTCCATTTATGTATAGTAAATATAAGTAAGTGTTAATATAGGCAAGGTGTAAAATATTTACAAGAGTTTTAAGGAAAAAGAAATATTTGTTGATTCCATCTTCACGTGAGCTACTAGTTTTCACTAAGCATTATATATATTTATAAACTTGCCTATGTTACGGTTTGAGTAGACAATCGGACACATCTCCCGAAACGGCCGTCCTCAACAAATATAAGTAAGTGCTACTATAGGCAAGTTTATAAATATATATATATATATATATATATATATATATATATATATATATATATATATATTGTTTAGTGAGAAAAAAATGTTTAAATATATGTTATGTTTAACTACACATATCAAAATATTTCCAATATTATTCAAACTCTAGAGGCAATTACTCATTTTTTTCATTTGCTACAACGTTTTTTGTATTAATTCCTCTACAATAACATTTCATTACATCATTTTTCAATAGATTTTTACACAATGCCATATGACAAAAAACAAATATTATTAATGTCTGCATAATACCAATGCAAAATTCCAAAGTACTCAAATAAAAATAAAATTAGGTAAAATAGAAACAAACCATTGTGTATTAGCATTCTGATATCCCAAGATAAACAATTTGCAATAAACTATTTGGTGCTCTCCGCAAATTGATGATGAATATTTCTGTTACAAGAAGTTTTCGCTTTTTTTAAGTAAAAGCCTTTATAGCGATACCTATAAAAACTTATTGGGTGGACATTGACTGAAAGTTTGTGTCGGTATAGTTTCCAACAGCTTAATAGCATCAGTATTGACACACTATTGCCGTCGAAGGATTTAATAAAGCGGGAAGTCATTGATATTAACTCTAAAATACCGTTGAGTACAATTACCGGACATTAAGTCCTTCACGGGCCGTGGACAGTGCGTTCAAATATATGAATTATTAACAAATATAAATGGAATGAGTCATTTACGTGTTACGAGTCGTTACTTATGCGTTACCTCTTACTGGTTTCCTCAGGAAGCTATCATTCGGCCGGATGTAGTCCGTTGGTTGCCAGGAAAATCTCTTTAAACTCACTAGCTTTTGACTCGGTAACATAGAGTTTGGGCAGCAGATAGCACTTAGGATGGCAGGTTTTATCGTGTCCCCAAACCAAGGCCCATGTAACCGTATATCCCTTTAAATTCCCTTGTTTACTCTCTCGCTTTCTCTCTCTTAACTGGGTTATCCCTATATCATAACTGTCTGGACTATATCGACAAATACCTCAGGGGACAACTACCAATAGGGGGAAGAGAAGGAGAGGGAGGAATCTGCCTTGGATAGGAAGCTCTCTATTTGGGGTTCCCTACGGATAGGGGAGTGAGAGCTTAGATAATCCTCATTTGCTAATTTAGGCTCTTATCCCAAGAAACGTATAAAACATAAATATGTACGAAACCATTCTTATGGTAGGAAATTATTTAAAATATTCATTGAGATACTGTATCAATATAAATTATGTATACGGAGAGAGAGTAAACAAAATTACGTTATACTTTATATCATTGAACCTTACCTAAACCGGGGTTGGATACTATCACTATCAAATTTTAGGTAATTCTCATTTCTTAATGACGACCCCATTAATGTACCAAATATATAAATACATTAATGGATCAAATAAGTAATTATATAAATAAACGTTAGAACAATAAAAATATCTATCCCTTCAATGTATTTCATAAAAACTTCTAAACATGAAAGTTCTCTGTCAATAAACATGTGTGACAATACATTCAATCATATGGGATAAACTACAGCGAGAGCAAACAATAAAACCCAATAATTTAAGATCCAGCTGCCCAAATAATACGCTTACTTGTATACTTTGCTTTCGGTACAATAAAGTTTCCTTCCTATCAGGCAATGCTTGTTTGAACAAATATACGCGAGATTTTAATCCTTAGAATTTTAAATATACCAAGACTTTTATTTTAAAGCGACTCGACAATTATAATCACCGGAATTTGTTTTGTTAGATGTTAAGTATTAAAGAGAAGCTCCGTATTGTTGCTTAATTTATATTTCTTGTCCTTAACTACACTTGAAGGTGAGGGATATTATTTTTTTAATGCAACAGATATACACGATAAAGTCGCAAAAATGCAAAAAAAACTTTAATGAATAAAAATTACAATATCCTTTTAGTTCTTGTATCTAATAAAATGAAATAAATACAACGTCAAATAATCAAAAGGTTTTAAATTTTAAATCTCTTTCTCTGAAGTTAACTCTGGTTTAGTAAAAGCTGAACAGAACTATTTACTTATGATAAGATACGAGTAGATTACGACTATGCAATTGCTCTGCAACTCGCCGTTGCGTGTTTGAACAAACTGATCTATGCAATTTTTTCTGCGATTGATTTTTCATATTTTCAGCAACCATTTATACATTTAATACATACATTTTATTTTAAAAAAATAAAACTATGAATTCAATTATCGTTAGACTTACCACAATATTTCACGGAATTATAATTATAAAATATAGCTACAAAAATACTTGTCTTTCTTTATTCATTAATTAAAATATTTATTTTCTTTTTTATCAAGCAAATTTGTAAATTATTTTACAAACCATGCTCTACTAGCATTTTAACACGCTACTGCCGTAGGAGGATTTAATAAAGAGGGAAGTCATTGATATTAACTCTAAAATACCGTTGAGTACAATTAACGGACATCAAATCCTACACGGGTTGTGGGCAGTGCATTCAGATAAACCTACGAATTAATAACAAATATTAAAGGAACATTACATGAGTCGTTTAGCTGTTGCGAGTCATTACTTATGCATTACCAAAAAAAAAAAAAAAAAAAAAAAAAAAAAAAAAATATATATATATATATATATATATATATATATATATATATATATATATATATATATATATATATTAATTTACATTCATTCAAATGCTCCAAAGATGTTATCCTGTATAGAATTATAATGTTTGAAAATCTCCAAATGATCATCAACTTTCTCACTTTATAAGTTCTAAAGGATTATTGCTAGTACCAAGCCGTAAATGAACCAAATAAGCAAAATTTTATAACAAACAAAAATATCATCAAAAAATCACTCCATATAAATAGGTTTCTAAATGTGACAAGGCAAAAGAAGTTTTAGTAACTACAAAATAAATTCTTTCTATCTGGTGTCACATACAGACATATTGTTTATATTTTTAATATTAAACGACCTAAATTGAAACTTTCAGATATTTTTTTGCGATAAATTCAACAGAATCTGTATTGGTGATAAATACACTCTTCCCTTGAAAGTTTACTTTTTCAAATGAATACTCCCATTAAAAAAAAAAATTGTGATGATTTCATGTGTGAGTTTATGTGGAGTGTTGTTTGCTGTGATGAGCATATTTTGTAGAACGTGGAGTGTTTGTTCTATTGGCACATTAGTGTAAAGGTTTTTTATGTCAAATGAGGCAATGGTGGAGTTGTGTGGTCTGTGGATGTCTTGAATTTTGTGTACGAGGTCTATGTTATTGTGTATGGATGTGTGATTGTGAAAGTTTATGTTGTTTCTGATAAGTTTGTTAATGTATTTGGCTAGCTTATATGATTGTGCATGTATGTGATTGATTAGTGGACGGATGGGTGTGCTTTCTTTGTGGATTTTAGGTAAAGCATTTAATGTAGGGCCTTGGTGTTTTATTTGTTTGTAATATTTCTTTTATTCATTTTTCATAATTTATAAAGTATGTGCTATTATAAGTAGGTGTCAGATATTATTAATATATGTACATGTGTTTAAGTGTTAAGTACTAGCTCAAGTTAAAGATGGGATCAAATGAGTTTTCTTTTAGTGAAAATCATCAACAAGGTGGGAATAGTGGAGTTGTGTGGTCTGTGGATGTCTTGAATTTTGTGTACGAGGTCTATGTTATTGTGTATGGATGTGTGATTGTGAAAGTTTATGCTGTCTCTGATAAGTTTGTTAATGTATTTGGCTAGCTTATGTGATGGTGCATGTGTGTGTTTGATTAGTGGACGGATAGGTGTGATTTCTTTGTGGATTTTAGGTAAAACATTCAATGTGGGGGCTTGAGGTTTTATTTGTTTGTAATATTTCTTTTGTTCACTTTTCATGATTTCGGTGCATTTATTTATAAGATTTTTAATTTCTGTTTGAAATTTAGGTGTGGGGTCTGACCGGAGTTCGGTTATTTTGTTTTTAATTATGAAACTGTTTACTTTCTTGTCGATGTCTTGTTGGTGCATTATTACGATGGAATTACCATTGTCTGCTTTTAAGAATTGCTTTTACCTACAATTGTTACTACTACACTTAAAAGGCGCAACATCATTCACAGATCTACGACGCTTTAATAATATTAAATTAAATTTTTTCAAAGAGGCAGCATTAGCAAGGGGTATTTTAAATGATGATAACGAAAGGCAACGTTGCATGGAAGAGCAACAAAATACACATATGCCTAGACTACTAAGGGAGGTGTTTGGTATGAGGACATGCTAGAAATCGAAGTTGAGGATTATGAAGACATTGCTTTACATAAGATAGATAAAATTCTCAGAGAAAACGGTTTGTTGTGGAATAATTGGTCCCCCAGTTCCAAAAAATGATAATATTGTTACTTATGTATACAACATAAATTACCAGACTGCAAAAGGTGCTACAAAGTATAATCAAAAATTAGTCGTAGACAAAGTTTTGAATGCAGTATCTGACGTTAAATTGTATGGATAGTTTATTGAAAGATTTAATTAAATGTGTTACCCAATTTATGGAAACATTTCATTTGGAGGAAAGATAATATTATTCGGAGGAGATTTCCGACAAGTCTTACCTGTTTTGCCTATGCAAGGAAAATTTAAAATTTTAGAGGCGTGTGCAAAGAAAGCAGAATCTGGAATGTGTTAACATTTCTACAGTTAACAAAAAACATACGTGTGAACAATGAAGATGCCGAATTTTGCAACTGGCTTTTACAGTTAGAAAATGGCACTTTAAAAAGTGACAAAGACAAGGATGCCGTTGATATCCCGGAACAATTAATGATTAGAAATGAATCACTGACAAATTTTGTGTTTGGCAAATAACTCAATCTAAATAATGTTAAAAATGTTTCTCAAAATGTGATAATATGCCCATTAAATGATCAGTGTTGTTTAATAAATAATGAAGTATTGGGTAAATTTGAGGGAGATTCAAAGGATTTCTACAAGCATTGATGAAATCATTACCGATGATCCAGACGAACGTTTGAACATTTCCATTGAGTACATAAACTCTATTACACCATCAGTAATGCCCCAACATAAACTAACTCTCAAAGATAGCACAATCGTTATGTTAATTAGAAATATGAACTTGGGATCAGGTTTAATTAATGGAGTACGTCTTATCGTACTAGATATGTTTGAGAACTGTATTAAGTTAGAAATAATCACTGGTCCTGGAAAAGGAAACGTCATACTTTTAGCAAGAATTAAATTAATATTAACAGATCATGCCATTTCAAATGAAAAGGGCCCAATTTCCTTTGAGACTTGCATTTTCAATAACTATAAATAAGGCTCAGGATCAAACATTCTTAAGAGCAGGGCTTCAATTGACCAAAACTGTTTTTACATATGGTAAACTTTGTTGCGCTAAGTCGAGTAAAATCTGAGGATGGATTGAAAATAAATATTGAAAATACGGTTGGTCAAAAAAATCAAATTGAAAACGCATTCACAAAATATATAGTTTATAAGGAAATTTTGGTATGAATAATTTGAATTATATTAAACTTATTTTTTGTATAAAAAATAAAATTACGATATAAAAGTTTACAATTCGTTTTATTAAGAATAGGGGCATTTACCCCAACAACCCCCTGGTTAGAGTATATTCATGGTGTGTAGGAGCTGTGTTTTTAATTGCTTATCCAGTGTCTAAAAGGAGGTCAGACATGTGTTTGTGGAAGTATTTATTGGGGTGTATATATTTTAGTCTTTTTTTTAATAAAGTTAATTCATTTGTATTGAATTTGATATTATGGTGCGCGGATGAGTAGAGGGTTTCCTTCGTAAAAAGAATAATTGTTTCGAAACGCGTCAGCAAGTAATCCCTATTCACTTAGTCAAGTTAAGTTTTAATTATAGTTTAATCAGTGATTTCAAGATGATTACATCAAGCAACTTTATTCAAAGAGGGTATTTTAATGAGTTTGTGCCTGAAACTGAAGAGTTTTTAAAAGTACAGAATTTTCCTCGGAAGGTGATTTTACTATTAAACAATGCACCCCGATAAACTGTGCTCTGATGATATTCGCGCTTTATGTTATACGCCTAACCCAGTGGCTGGATCAGCGTGAAATGTATGGAATGTATGGAGAAAATACAGACGTTACCTTTTACAATGTTTCTTGGAAGCGACTGAAGAGGAAGAAAGCATTGTAAAGTTTCTAAAAAAAATTCTGCGAAAGAAGCTGTATACTGAATAGGCAAATCATGGAGAAAAAGAAAAAAAGAGACATCAAGAAAGTCGTGGAAACTGAGTCATAATGAAACTGTTGAGTTTGTTATTGATCCACAAGAAGAAACAGATTTCTTTTTATCAACAAACTTTCAGGTTGTGAAAATTCCGATGTGGACAGTTTGAGATAACAGAATTTATGGTTGGTACAAGAAAATACTGAAGGCAGTGATGACGAGGAAGAAGATGAAGGTTCTACCGAGACAGTACATAAAGGGTGAAGGAACCCCGCCTTGGAAACTGCACTATGCTCTATGAAACAATAGACACACACTAACAGATGTGCTTCTGATAAGACAACTTAGCACGAAGACGATCTGATAAGCAAGCGCAGAAGACACATGACAACATTTTACAAAAAAAAAATAGCAGCTGTGATGAACAATGTACTTCAATGCCACATGAGTTTATGTAAGTATTGTATTAAATAAAGTTCCACAAACGTATTTTGTGCATTCCTAATTCTAGTATTAGGATTCATCAAAATTTCTGTTTTTTCTAATGTGCAGGTAGTTATTTCCTTGTAATCGGAGGGGTCTAGGTCCCATTTCCTCGAATTATAGTGACTCTACTTTATTATATACTTGTATACTTATTATGTACTGTATTATATACTTTTTGTTCAAACCTCTTTTTATTTTGTTTATGATCCTATTTATTAATAAGCTATATCCTTTATATTTTGTCTTCTTCAAACTGAATATATATATATATATATATATATATATATATATATATATATATATATATATATATATTATAACATAACCTTTGAGGCTAAAGAATAAATTAAGCTTATTTCCAAAAAGAAAAATAGTCGGAAGAAATATTAAGCCAAACCGACAAAGATAGTTCCTATAATTACAGACCCGGTTAATCATTGTTGTTTGCAAAGTAGTCATAAAGGGGCTGGGGAATCGTTAACAAAGGAAGAGTTCAACAATTTTAAGATAGGACTTCCCAAGTTATCTGTGTTATAAAAATGTACCGTTGCGGCAAGTTCTTTGTAGATGGGAATGCTAATAAGCAAATTAACTGAAAATACGTGAGGGGGGAGAGATGACGCGGGGTTGGAAAAGGAAATGATCGGGAAGTCTTGGAAGAACGTCAGAAGATGGCAGATGTATTGGTGGGGGGGACCAAGTGTCAGTAATGTTAATTGGGGTTACAATTTTTTAGTAAAATTAAGAGAAATGTAATTTTATTGTATTTGTATAATTTAAAAGGTAAAAGTGCGACGTAAGTAAATTATTGAAGAATTAGGAATATTAAAAGAGTTATGTGAATGTGCATCGAAGCAGTATCAACGGTTAAGATCCAAGAAATCGACAAACAATAAGTACTCTTTTTTATTTCATTAAAATTAGCCAACATAACTTTAAAAACAGTAAATTCAGAGCAATTTTAAATTCTTTAGTATAAAATAATAATCTAGTTTTTTTCACTTTGTTCTAATTTATAAAAAAAATCCATAATAACGACCACTGAGAAAGAGAAATTAACACTGTCATTTTAAACTTAATTGTAATAACCTAAAGCCTCAAGAGTCCACCTTTGTTTTTTTTTGTAATTGTAATATTAATTAAGGAATCAATCATAGTATTAAGAACAATGGGTATAATGTGTGTTAATTAAGTGTCTAGAATAAATGTAAGTATGTTAAAATTGATTTCGGTGTTAATTAATTCGAATCCTGAAGGAGAGACAAAAGAGTGTTAATTTAATTAAATATATAACCTAAAAGAAAAGTTATATTTTAAAACAACTACAGTTATAATATATATATATATATATATATATATATATATATATATATATATATATATATATATTTATTTATTTATTTATTTATATATATATATATATATATAACGTTGTCCTCAGTGACGGACTAAGAATAAACGTAGAGTCGAAACTATAAGAGATAGAGGGGTGAAATATTCAGGTATAATTCATTCGCAACATAGACGCACTTTAAGAAAGGATTTTTCATACACTGGATAATGACTTTAAAGGCTAAAAGTTTTAAAACATAGTGATTGCTTGAACTCTCTCTATACAATTGCATTTATTGTCGGTTAGATAATACGCTATTATAACTTTGTACTCCCGTTCCATAATCCTTATCAATGTCAATTGTTTTAAAATTGGTTAAATTAACTTATAAAGTGATATTTTTAAACAGGCGCTAGTGTATTAATATTTTTTTCAACAAAATCCAACCTAAAATGATACTTTAACAGCTATGCTCTAAAATATTATAGCATATCATTTTTTTAAAAGCGATTTTAACAAGTTTTATACTTATTATAAAGTGATATTTCTCTATTTTCAAAGCTTTTAAATTTTTGGGTCGTCGTCAACAAGTCTTATTTTTTCGAGTACCTGAATACTTTTAATTAACCAGGTGAAATTGGTTTTATCAGTATCGACTATTTATAAAAATAATTACCAAAGTTTTAGAAGTGTATAATTGATACAAAGGAAATTGGCCTAAACATAGCCATGTGTAATTCGAAATTTCAAGGCTTTGTCTATTTAAAATGATTCCAATGATATTATAATTCTGATATAATTGATCAATTTGAAACAATTTTCATGGATGATATTTACAGCACCATTAGGCTTTTCTGCAATTATATTACAATACAATTCTGATATCTAAAAAGTACAATAGCTAATAAAGTTCTTTAAAACAGTGACCAAATTCCTAATTGGAGCGTTTAGTTTTAAAAGTTTCCCCTATATCCTTAGTCCTATATAGTCCCATCCACCCTTCCTTATTCCTCCTCTCATAAGGGGTTAAAAGGATGGACACCACTTTAGGTCTACTTCAGGGTGCCATCTCCTATATCCTTAGTCCTATATCCCCATCCACTCTTCCTTATTCCTTTATATAAACTAGATAGGTGAGTGAGCGACGTTGGCCTCGTAGAAACAATTGATACCACTTTATTTTCACTTCAGGGTGTGATCTTGCTCACGCTTTGCTCACTTCCCCCATATCCTTAGTCCTATATAGTCCCATCCCCCTTCCTTATTCCTCCTCTCATAAAGGGTTAAAAGGAGGGACACCACTTTAGGTCCACTTCAGGGTGCTACCTGGCTCACGCTTTGCTCACTTCCTCCATATCCTTAGTCCTATATAGTCCGATCCACCCTTCCTTATTCCTCCTCTCATAAGGGGTTAAAAGGAGGGACACCACTTTAGGTCTACTTCAGGGTGCCATCTCCTATATCCTTAGTCCTATATCCCCATCCACTCTTCCTTATTCCTTTATATAAACTAGATAGGTGAGTGAGCGATGTTGGCCTCGTGGTAAAAGGTAGGCTTCCGAACGTGGGGAATGGCCTCAAGCTTCAGGTTCATCATTGCCTGTAAAACATATTTTGCATAGCATGCCTTTCGTACTGGAAGATTTCGTCCACACATTGTTGACACTAATTTATACTCTCACAGGTATTCAACTTGTGTCTTTTAAGAAAGGAACCAAGACGAGTGTAAGTTTTATTTCACACTCTAAAAAAAATGGTTCTATTATTACAAGGGGTGACTTTTAAACCTAAAAAAGTCTGAAAAACTGTCAAACCTATGCAAACAAAAATAAACAGAAAAAAAGTAGGGCAAAATGATTAAATGAAAGTTACATTTTATTAAAAAAACGAACCTTAGACTGATAACATTAAAATAATATATTAAAAATGTAAGGAGTATAATTATAATTATAACAGGATCTGTTATTCTAGTAAGAGAAGAAAGGCACATGACAGCGTGGCAAATAGGAGGTACAAGATTTAATGAAATAAAAAATATTAGAAAATTAAATGCTTCAAAAATAAAAAGTCAGTTGATAACTTACAAAAATGGCAAAGGGGATAGGAAAGCATGTATAAAAAAAATTCGGAAACGAGAAAGTTGAGAAGGAAAAAGATAAAGAGGAAGCGGACAATAGGTGGGAAAAGGAGAAACAGGAAGCAAGGGCTGAAAAGGAATGCGAAAAGGCTGAAGCAAAGGCGAAAAGGGAAAGAGATCAAGTAGAAGCAAAGGCGAAAAGGGAAAGTGACAGAGAGGAAGCTGAAGAAAGGTAGAGAAAAAAATTTTTTAAAAAATTGCAGGAGATAGAGGAAAGGAAACAGATTATGGAAACTGTAAGGGCAAGCCCTAAGATCCATCAAGTATCTGTCACCCAGGAGACATGAGAAATGAAAGAAAGGATGGAACAGTGGGAAAGTTATATTTCAGTGATGTAAGAAAAGTTAAAGGAAAAAGACAAAGAAGTAACAATCATCCCCAAAAACACAACTATTATAAAAGAAGAAGTAAGAAAATCGAACTCCGGATCTAGAGGGTCGAAGCGAAAGTAAAAAAATGTAGCAGCAAAATACGTATATGCCGACCCAGATTAACAGATTACGTGGACTCTCTGTATTTCAAGAGCATTGAGTATTGGGGGGAATAAATAGAGGATCCCATGTCATTCCTAACAGAGGTTGAAAGGTTAATTAATGAAACAAGGGGGAGAGATTCCAAACGTAACAATATAGAAACATTTTTAGGATTTCGGGTGATGAATGTTCCCGGGCAATAAAAAAAGGGGGAGAATGCTATGAGATATTTATTGAATTATTTGTTAAAACTAATTGGGGTTTTAACGAAAAGAAAGAGTTACACGCATTTAGATAATAAGCGTTATTATAATTCGAAGCCAAGCAATAAGCCAAGCCTCCTAATCTCCTAATCATTTCCGGAGATCCTATGGTGACTCCAAAGGAAAACCTGGAACCCCGTACCCTACAACACCTGATCATATAAAGTCCAATCCTGGAACTAGTAGTCAACCAAAAAACTTAACTGTAAGTTCCCTGTAAAAGGTAGCCTCAAAACACCTAGAGGAAATTCTACAGTGGAGGAACAGTGGAGGAACATGGAGATGAAGGATACTTATCGCGTATACGGCCGAAAAGGCTTATGTGTTAGGAGTAAAAATCGGTGTTATAGCGCAAAATTAGTCGGACTATCCCTAAATATTCGGGAAAGGTTTCTGAAAGATGGAGAACAAAGAAGACCGGTTTACTCAAATATCGAACGCTGCCTGGCAATGCAGGCGAGGATATACGATCACAGAGTATACGTTGAAATAGATACGGGAGCGCAAGTTTCGCTCATTAATGCTCAGGCTGGTGTAACACCTCTAAAATGTCACAACCCCCCCCCTCCCAGTATTATGCTAGCTAATACAATTACTTATCTAATTGGTTTTTAAATGAATTTGGGAATTTCATTTCCAATGACATATATGTGAGGAAAAATCACAGGTTTCGAAAATTAGATTGAACTCCCTGCTTAGGTTATTGCCATTGCAGGGCCACACCGGTAAGTATTAGAGAAGTTACGAAGGTAATTATTTGTATGAACGACGGAGAAGGAATGTATAAAAGGTAGTGTCAGAGGTAAAAGGTTTTGGATGTCAAAGACATCGATGGAGCTACCCTAAAATAGCACAATAAGGTAAGATAGGTGCAGGAGCTAGAATTAGGGTTACAAACTTACTAAATAAATTCATAAATATAAATTCACTTATACTTATCGGGATATGAATATGTTGACATACATAATTTATAAATGATAACACGCAGAAAACCAGAGAGGACAGAAATTGCAAGATAAGTAAGACAGGTGAGGTAAGGAAAGTTAAATTGGACCCGTTGCAATGCACCCTTGTGTGTCTTTGATGGCTAGGTATGGTCTTTCAACTTCATAAAATTTCAAATTTCAAAAATTTTTTGTATATAATAGTTTCAACCAAATAATACCAAATTTATTTGATGTTGCAATATGTAAGTCACACAAGTAACTAAAGGTATAATAATCTGCCCTAGCAAAGGTCATAGATAAGCAAAACTCACGGCCTATATCTGAAAGCTCTGTGTTATTTGATTTCAAATGAGAAACGTAAAAAGTAAAATCCTGCGTGGCTAGTAGCCTAAATCGTCGGCCGAGAGGGGTAACTACGATATTTCTCAATGTCTTTACTATAAATCTCTGAATAATCTCCTATACTTAAGGTGAAAATATGGTGAAATTTTATCATTCAGTCGTAATATTAAGTTAAACTTGAAAAGTACAAACAGAAGAGAGGGTAAGTAGATCTTCAGCAATGGAGAAACAAATCTCGGAAGCCGGACGTTTAGAATGAAGTTATGGACATGGGAAAGTGCCGAAAATCAATAATTTATACAAAATTTTAAGTAAACTTAGATATAAAAATCTAAAATAAAGGAAGGAAATTAAATTTAACAAAGAGATGGCTCACGTTTTCTCTTAAACGCCCAAGTTTATATAATAAGGTACACATTCCTAAGGGAACAAATAAAAACATACACAAAACTCACAAATTAATCATTTATTTACTCATACGCGTTTCAATGACCAAGTCATCATCATCAGTGAGTGTTACTACTCACTGTAGTTGTAAGTTAGAGTTTGTAGTAGTAACACTCACTGATGATGATGACTTGGTCATTGAAACACGTATGAGTAAATAAATGATTAATTTGTGAGTTTTGTTTATGTTTTTATTTGTTTCTAACATAACCTCACAAGCTAATCTCAAAGAATATTTGTTTATTCATAAGGGCTATTAAAAAAATATAGATAGTATTAGTATACGAGAAACTATGTAATAAAATTTTGTAAACAAATAATATCCAAAGTTTAATCAATATTAAAGTCAAATAATACAAATACAGGAAAAGTAAGTCATGATTAATGTGATGGTTTTTACCATAGAATTAGACATCATTTACTTATATTCGAGCAGACTTGTCTGACTTCCTAACATTTCAATATTTTCGTTTGTTGATCCGTTTCGGAATGACTCCGTTTTCAAAATTTAAATAGTATTCTTTATCAGCCGGTACCAACATTTTCAGTTATTTCAGATGAAAGTAAGTTACAAGTTGTATTAAAACAATCACTGAATAGGAACAAGAATTTTAAAAAAATTTCAATATTTTTTTTCAGTGTTGTTTCTTTATATATATATATATATATATATATATATATATATATATATATATATATATATATATATATATATAAGTTATATGAAAAATTTGTGTGAACATTTCATAATTAAATGCGTGCTAGGAAGTTTCCTGCTTACGCAGCTTTTGTATTATATATGTGGTGAGAACAGAGCCCCGGCAGTGTGTAAGTCGCCTCTGTATCGCACAGACGTTTTCCACTCCAGCTGAATGTACATCAGTTGAATTTGTTTTGTTAAGATAAATTATGTAACAGTTTTCTAAATTACATGTTTACTAATTGATTAAAAGGTTTGTAAAAATAATTATCATTTTTAAAAACCTTTCGAACTTAATGAAACACGTAATAGGCGCAGTCGGTAGGACACCTCAAGGAAGTTAGTGAATATAACGTCCGTCGGTTTTAACCGTTAATTGAGGAAAACTTTAGTAGAGCGAATATCTACAACAACTTAATAGAGCGCATATCTATTAAGAGCACGAGTGAATATCGTGAAAAGTGAAAAGTTGTTCAAATGGGTAAAGTATTTTGGATCCACTTGTAAGTAGTTCGTAAGAAATAGAATTAAGAAAAGTAGAGTAAATACTTTTAATTTTATATAATTGATTTTTAAATTTTATTATTTTGAAAAATAATATTAAATAATGGCAGCGCCAATATTAAAAAAGGAGTATCTTGACATGATACCCGAGTATAGTGGAGCCCACTATGCTCCACAGATTTATTTCAATATGCGATAAAGTAGTAAATAAGTTTTATGTAACCGAAAATCCAGAGGATTTTCAAAACGAATATCTGTTCTCCTCTATTCTTTCTAAATTAAAAGGCCAAGCACTAGAAATGGTCGTAAACTCTAATTCTTACAATTGGCACGAAATTAGAAAAGTATTATTAATTAGTTACTCGGACAAAAAGGATTGTATCACATTAAACTTAGAGATGTCAGAATTAACACAGGAAAGTAATGAATAACCATTTCAATTCTATGAGAAAATTCAAAAGTTACTAAATTTACAAATTTCATTTTTTATGAATAAAGAGCCTCAAAGGTAGATGGCTAAAGACGTTTTAATAGAATACGTTCAGAAACTAGCTTTAAGAGTTTTCCTTAGGGGTTTGCATGAACCCATCGGGTCACTAATGCGTACCAAGAACCCTAACACTCTTAGTGAAGCACTTAATATGCTCACAAACGACTTTCCATTTAAGAATAATAAAATGTTTACTCAACCAAGCAAACAACCAGTCTTTCAGAAAAGCCAAACTCATAACGTAAGAAGACCAATACATACTGAATTTAAATACCACCAAATACCTAAACAACCTTATCAACACCCAAATCCTTCCTACAGACCACCAAAGTTTGTTAATCATGGCCAGCCTCAAAGGGGACAACCAAACAACAACACTACTAAACCTCAGTATCTTCAGCGGAATACGGGTTATCAAACTAACCCTATGAGTATTTCCACTAGACAGACGGACAGGCCTTCTAGACAAACGAATTTGTATCAAATGACCGGACAAGGAGCCGAAAAAGACGACGACACTATGTACCAGACTAACGGAGAAGAATCATTCGCTTTTGAAGAAGATCTCGGGAAAGAAGAGTACTTCGAAGAATCCAAAAATTTAACAGACAACTACGAAGAAGAGACCGTTAAAATCGATCAAGACGATTTTTTAGGACATACAAGCCTCGGAATCGATTTTCAATAATGAATCTACAGAGCGAAAATAACGAGTTACCATTTATATACGACACAGACACCAAATCTAGAATATTAATTGACACAGGCAGTACTAGATCATTTATGCGAAAATCTTTAGGCTGGAAAAATTTTAAAACAAGCGTAAAAAAAGAGCCGTTAGAAGTAATCACCGCACACGGCACTTCAAAAGAAAATTTTTGCTGCACCATACCTCTGTTGTCTAAAAAAGCAATTAAGTTTTATTTATTTGACTTTCATCAAAATTGCAAAATTTGGAAACTAGTTGCTACAATTGTAACAGTAGCTTATTAAACAATGAATATGTAACTGATAACAGTAATAGAATAAGAGATATTGTTAATTTCTTTAAATATGTTAATCACAGTAAAAATGTAATAGAAGAAAAATTAGAAATTATACTCTTAGGAGAGAATGGTAACAAAAGAATAAAAAAAGGTCTTATAGATGGACTAGGATCCGTTATCAAATCTATAACAGGCAAATTAGATGCATATGATGGTAAAAAATATGACAAAATAATTGAAGATATTGAAAATGAGCAAATTAAAATTAATTATCAAATTGAATCTCAATACTCCTTTAGTAATAATATTATGAAGGAATTAAATAAAACATTTATTGTAATTGATGAACATTTTGTAGAATTAAAAAATAAGGTAAGTATTCTGAATTGTAATGTAAATGACTTTGTTGAACTAGAAAAATTTAGAAGTTTTCTAAACCAATTGAACATTTTATATAACATAATGTTACACGTAATCACCGATTTAGAAAATACTCTTACATTTTTTAAAGTAGGTGTTGTACACCCTAGTGTTATCTCAACCCAAGAATTAAATGAAGAATTAAACAAAATTTATAAATATTATAATGAGAGGTTACCTTTAGAACCCAAAATAGAAAATATGTGGGAATTAGAGAACCTGATTAAAGTTAATTGTAAACTAGATTCTGAAAGGATTGTATACTTTATAAATTTACCCATTGTAGAAAAAACTCAATTTAAATTGTATAAATTACATTCTATACCCACAGAATATGAAACAGATTATGTAACAATTATACCAAAAGTAAGGTACATATTAGTGTCTAACTCTGTAATATTAGGTTTAGACAATGAATGTAACTGTAAAACCGATTCCATATACTTTTGCTCATTCGACATTCTAACACACCATAAATTAGACTGTGAAGTGTCCATCATCAGGAACAACGATGCCAGCAACTGTGAATATACTGCATTGGAAGTTACAGACAACTTAATTAACTGGATCCCAGAAATCACCTTTACCTGGCGAACTTCCCCAACGAGCAGACTCTGGAAATTACCAATCGCAAGGCAACTACCACCGTCACCCTTCAAGGCATATATTTGATAAAAACTAATAATGATTCAGTCTTTTTCAACAACATGAAACTGAGCCATACATCAACAACTTCTGGAGGTCATCCTATTTTCATGGACACGTCCAAACTACAATTTTCAATGAGTAAAATGCCAGAATTCTCAGTAAACGTTAAACGCCTAGAGTTGGACAAAATAAACACGGAAACCATCTCAAGAATTGACCCAACTATGGAAATAACCCACCACATCAGTATCTGGACTATTGCCCTTTACGGAGGCGTATTCAGCAGCCTTATATACTTCGCCCTCATCAAGAAGATGAAGAGGACTTCAACCGATGCCGAAACTTCGCCAACCCCCGAAGTTTTCTTTAGGGATGGAGGAGTTATATGAACAATTTATGTGAATATTTCATAATTAAATGCGTGCTAGGAAGTTTCCTGCTTACGCAGCTTTTGTATTATATAGGTGGTGTGTAAGTCGCCTCTGTATCGCACAGACGTTTTCCACTCCAGCTGAAAGTTTCCACTATCAGTTGAATTGGTTTTGTTAAGATAAATTATGTAACAGTTTTCTAAATTACATGTTTACTAATTGATTAAAAGGTTTGTAAAAATAAATATCATTTTTAAAAACCTTTCGAACTTAATGAAACACGTAACTTATATATATAATATATGTCATGTTTAATCAAAACATTTTTTCAAATGTAAATTATATTTTGTTGTCGTGTGACAAGTGAAATAAAAACAATAAAAAACAGAAAAAAAGATTATATTTTGTATAAATTGTATGTGCATAAAATATTTAGGATTAAAAAAACAGGTTTTTAGAGAACACTAGAGGACAAATTAGGAAATTTATTTACCAAAAATTGAAATAAAAGGACAATCAAGCAAACAATTTATCAATTTCGAATAGTTAAATGATCATTACTGTATTTTTGCCCTCAACCTGTTATTAAAGAATTCGTTCTTGGAAATTCATTTAAAGCCTAAGCTAGCATACTGAAGGAGTGTTTTTTTAAAAAAGTCTGGGTATATATTCCTCCAGGAGATCCTTTTCGACAGTTCGCAAGCGCCTGCAGTGGAATGCGTAATTCAGAATAGGGCCATAATTTTAACCAGTCTACCTGGTTGTTTCGTCGTTAGGATGTAAGGTGAGTCAATGTATGACACGTATTTTCAGCTGGTGGATTTCAGGAGTGCATCATACGACGTAAACCCATCATATTTAGAAACACTTTAATGTTAGCAAGTAACAAACTTATAGACCTACACTAATATAGAGCAGGGAAGGGCTAAATAAATACTAAGGCGGAGTGAGTAAAGTAAATTTTGGCCGTGGAAGTGCACAATAGGTGAATCAATCCAGGACAAACACTTTAATGGTAACAATTAACAGACCTTTACACTAATATAGAGAAGGGAAGGGCTAAATAAATACAAAGGCGGAGTGAGTAAAGTAAATTTTGGCCGTGGAAGTGCACAATAGGTGAATCAATCCAGGACAAACACTTTAATGTTAACAATTAACAGACCTTTACACTAATATAGAGAAGGGAAGGGCTAAATAAATACAAAGGCGGAGTGAGTAAAGTAAATTTTGGCCGTGGAAGTGCACAATAGGTGAATCAATCCAGGACAAACACTTTAATGTTAACAATTAACAGACCTTTACACTAATATAGAACAGGGAAGGGCTAAATAAATACAAAGGCGGAGTGAGTAAAGTAAAGTTTGGCCGTGGAAGTGCACAATAAGTGAATCAATCCAGGACAAACACTTTAATATTAACAAGTAACAGCTTTATACACTAATATAGAACAGGGAAGGGCTAAATAAATACTTAGTGAGTAAAGTAAAGTTTGGCCGTGGAAGTGCACAATAGGTGATTCAATCTAAGGCAAGCGGTGGTAATCAATTAAAGCAGTTAATTTCAATCAGTCAAGAGCTAATTAATTAAGTAATCTAAATCCGCGGAACCTATCTATAAAACCTTTAGTATAACGTTTATTATAATTTTATACAGTGAAATATAATTTCCATTACATATAAACTCCATTGTTTCCCTTAATATTTCTTTCTTGTTTGGTTCTGGTTTGTTAATTTTTTTAATATACTTTCAATGAAATCACAGCTTAAATTCTAAAATTTAAGACTAAAGTCAGAAAATAATAGGCATTATTAGGACGAAATTTAGAGAAGTATTATATTTGAAATAAACAACAACTTATAAAATTTCAACATAAAAAGTTGAATTTGCGGCAACGTGTAAGAAGGCGAAGCCAAGAGCGAAGGTAGAGGGGCGATAACCGGCTCAACCAATGCTGAGGAAAGAACGCCACTGTAACCACAGAAAATATCGGAGGAAATTCGGTATCGAAATTTCGCCAACATCATAAGGACACGGGAATCTGCTTGAGTTAAAAGAGTTAGAACAATTTTACCTTTTTTACAAATAACTACAAATTAAAATGAAATTTTTGGGGTAAATTGGCAAATTTTAATAAAAAAATGTTTTTGAATAGAGTTTCCATATCTTCTAAAAATATAACATGAAGGCAAATGTGACGTTATGTTGAAATACTTCATAGAACCAAAATGGCGGGCATGAAATTGTTAAGGTGTAAATAAATGCAAAGAAATAGAATCAAAATTGTGAAAAATATCTCAACTTTAAATAAAGATAATTTTAAAAGAGTACTAAAATGCATAATGAGTTAAAATGTTTGTAAAATGCTGCTAGTTGAGATGTGAAATAAATATATGGGGTTTCACAGGATTCCGGGATTCAGAATCAACACAAACATATTAAATTGAGTTACTCTGTCACAAGTAGAATGATAGGTATTTGCTTTAATAGTTATTGTGTCTAAATGTTTTTGCTTTAAAATAATATTTTGTTGACTTTTTTATTATGTGATAAATAAAAGTAATAAAATAGTAAAATGTTAAAGAGGTAATAGGGAAAGTATTAAATCAGTCGCACATCCAAAATATTCAATGCCAGTTAGAAATAAACAAAATATAAAATGGTACTGAAATACTTGGCAGACGAAATGAGATGTTTTGAAATAAGTTTCAAATATTTTTATTAAATTTGGAATGAAATAGTTTCAGGGATAACTTAATCGGTTTTCAAAAGGTTTTTCATTGTTCGGGTTAAAGACAAGAAATTATAACAAAATGAGGACAAATAAGTTTGCTAGATATTTTGGTAATTATCTAGAACAACAAATATTTGTTTATTCGGTGGTTATTTAATTATGAGTTTGACCTTCTGTAAGGAACGAGTGTTGTATATCCTTAAGGCATCAATCATTTCAACTGAAATTGTTATTAGAAATTATTTTTAAAAACTACAGAATTAGGTTATGCATTAACATTATATTAGGAAAGAAAAGTAAGATGTTTAAAATTAAATAATCTATAGTCTTTTAAAATGTAGATGTGTGTGATTTTGTGATTTAATTCTGATTTTTGGGTATGTTTTTTTAAAAATTTTAAATATATTAAATTTTATAATTTAATTTTATGATTTGATTTTAAATTTCGAGTATGTATTATTTTTTAATTAGTTTTGATTTTTAAATATGTTTGTTTTATTGGCTAAATTTTTCGTTTCAGGGTATGAAGTTATGGGTTTAAATATATACTTTTCAATTATTAATATTTATTCAAATAAGTAATTTTTCTTACATGGTTTAATAAAAAATTATAGTGTTTTTTTAGGTGTTAATATTAAGTTTAATTGGGTAAAATGTTGAATTGATATAAATTATAAATTTAATAAAACATGTTTGAACTTGCTATTTGTATACTATGCTAGTTATATACGTTTTTGGGAAAATTTAAAAAAATTAGTAACTTGCAAATTGAGTTTAAATATTATTTTATAAAGCTACTTTCTAGAACAATCATAAACCATGATAATTAAGCTAGATACTTTCAACAAATTAATTCTACGGGAAACAAAAGCTCAAAGGGTTAAATCTACAAAAGCAAGGTAGTTTAAATCCAGTGACTGTTTCTCTGACAGATTTTGCCAAGCATTATCACAGGTTCTTAGTGAGAAATGCTATCTAGCTGTGGAGGACTAGCTGTGGTACCGACATTAAACTCACTCGATCAGACGCACGCACACACACGAACGAACATACATGCACGCACCTACTTGCACACACAGACTAACACGCGCACGTGTACAACACACACACACACACACACACGTCGAACATACATGCACGCACCTACTTGCACACACAGACTAACACGCGCACGTGTACAACACACACACACACACACACACGAACGAACATACATGCACGCACCTACTTGCACACACAGACTAACACGCGCACGTGTACAACACACACACACACACACACGTCGAACATACATGCACGCACCTACTTGCACACACAGACTAACACGTGCAAGTGTACAACACACACACACACACACAAACACACACACGCGCGCGCGGGCGCGCGCGAACTCACACACAAGCACGCATTCGCGCACACTCACACAGACATGCACGCGCACACACTTACACACACACACACACACACACACATAAACGTGGACGCACGTTCACACACAGATATACACTATCAGAAAATCTTTTTTAAGTTACTGTAAAACTTCACTTATTTCATATTGGTAAATCTTTAGGTTATCCAGTAAACCATAGGATCTATACACACTTCATGTTAAATGTCTTCTGTGATCATCGTTCATTTTGGATGTTTACTATCATACACTTTGTTAATCTCTAGCTTAACCTCAGAGACAAGTTAAATACTATCCAACTGTACCCAACCTATCATAACCTTAATTGAGACGCTTTTACTTACATGGATAATGATTAGGCAATAGTCATTTGTTATTCTCAAGACCCACATTTGCCAACCGTCATTAGTAAAATCTCTACATTTTTATTTTGGAAAACATTTTCAAAATGTAGTGGTAAAAGCCCAAAAACCCTTTCTGTTGTTGTACAAAATACTTACATTTACCCCTTCATGTTTTTCAATGAAAGGTTTACTAGTTAAACTTGAGGTTTACAACATACAGTTACATTTATACAGTAAATATAGTAAATTTGGCTTACCATGTACACATATACAGTACTGTACAGACTGAGATATAACACGGCATTTCTAGGCAATTAGGCTTCAGTTACGGCGTTATGTAGGCAATTTAGTGTCAGTAATACTGCCAACTTGTGACTAAAAAGAACAACTGAACCAAGCAAAGATATAGAGATTATTGCAATTATCTGCTAAGTACAAATGTAATTAAGGTAAATAAGTAACGCTGGTCTGAGTAAAAAGCAATGTTTCAACTCAGTTGTCAGGACAGATGTCTTGACCTGTTCAATTTTATTATGCCATTTCCCATTAAATATTAAATTTGCCTATTTGTTTGAAAAACATTTAGCAACATGTTTTTGTCACACCAAAAAATACAGTTATTTTAGACACTAGTTTTGCACTTAAAACCATTTTAACATAAGTAATAATATAAAGTATATTTAAATTTATGTAGGTTTTAAAACCTTTTTCAATTTTAGAATCTCTTACAAAATTAGTAATAAATTAACATTTTTGTTTAGTAGAAAACATAACCTTTTCCAACTCTTCTGATGTTCAACTGTTCCAACTGATTTGAACAACTGCAATAATATTTAAATTCTCACATCTCTGGTTTTGTACGTTTCCTATCTGTAGGCAGCTCACAGATTTGCTATTTTAAATTTATCTGTGTAGTATTCTAGGGAAATTCAAAATTATTCCCATTTCATTCTTTTCTCTATCGCCTGAATGTATTAGTTTAGCCATCAGTTTGTATTAACATTGGAAATTCCAGAAATAGTGGGTAGAGGGTAAAAGTGCTAATAGATAGCAATATTGAAGAACTTGACGGATTACAGGCAAAATTGCTTAGGGTATCACAGGTTTGGAAGTAATATGCTGTAAATGGCGCGTTGTTGTGGTAGAAGAAGAGTAATCTCTATATTCTCAGTCCTAATATCTTAAGTTTAGCATATGGGTTAGCTTATTTTTTCACACAAATGTTTTTACTAATAAATTATATCAATTTCTGTAGTAGTAAATGAAAATAGATGTGTAAGAAGAAATATATTATGTGACTTTTGCTGTTTCATCGCCACACTCTTTCCATGTATTCCATACCGTTGCAGAGTGGCTATTCCTTCCCCATGGCTATTATGTTGTTTGCAGATTTTTTTATTTCAGTGGAGGCTTCTGCAGTTGATTATGAGACAGCCTGAAGGGCATTCAGCTAATATGCATATTTTCGTCTCCTATGTTACAAAGCAACTCAAATAAGCAAAAAATTAAATAGTCAATTACTTATTAAAGACAGAGTTTCACAATATTTTAAATCAGAACACAAGATCATCAGTATTTATTGCGTGGAATATCGGAGAGTTATACCAAGCAGAGAAAGATTGTATTCTTATAATTAAAAAATTATGATATAGAAACTTTTAGTTTTGCCTTGTAGCACAATGAAATCTTTATAATTACTAATTTTTTAAAGAGCCACAACTGGAATTATAGCAATCTGCTGTTTGAAAGCAGATATGACGCACAAACCAGTTTCAGACATTCAACACATAAACAATATGAACAGGAAACAGAAAGTCTAACTCACATCAAATACTTAATCCACCTGACTTTATTTAATTAGATATCAGGATAATTTATTGTGTAAAATAAATGGAAACAGTTACTGAATTGTTGAGGTGATATGCATTACACTTGACGAGATAAAAAATTCTATATCCATCTGACAAGTTTAGAGGATACTAAAATTATTTTGAGAATTAATAATGTAGCGTTACATTTTCAAATTAGGTAATATAAGATTCTGGCCTCAATATATATACCTTACAGAATGATGTACTAATTTATTGCAGAAAAATCGTACAACATTCTTTATAAAGGTCTAGTAAGGTATCTAGGCTTTTTAATTAGTATTTTAACAAAAAAATATTACGTAGATCTGTTTTACTAAAAAATTATTAATATTAGATATCCACTAAGCTAGTCCTGTGGTAGGGATGGGAAGTACAAAGGCTGCAGCTAATTGCTCTACATCGTTAAAAACCTCCGAGTTTTAGTAATAAAATAAATTATATATATATATATATATATATATATATATATATATATATATATATATAGAGAGAGAGAGAGAGAGAGAGAGAGAGAGAGAGAGCATCTACAAATAGGGAACAGTGAACTGTACATTACCAGTTATACTATTATTGGTAATGGTAAATAAGGCGTCATTAGTATAGCAAATAATGGTAATGCCTATCCAGCGGTACACAATTCTCCTGTTTGTAACTATTTGAATATGAACTCGAAAAGACCTATTTGACAGAAAATTAACGATGATTGCTTAGCCTTTGCCATGCATACACATGATTTTAAAGTTTTCAGAATTCCTCTTCTCAAAGTCGAAGAAAACAACAGGATATGTTTGACGCAAGATAAAGCCATTTTCAATAATGGATTCTAACAATAGCAATCGGTCAACTGTTTATCGGCTTTGCCTGAAAACACACTGTTCGTTGCAAATAAGCTCGTTGGTTTCTAGGTAACAGACAAGACGTCGATTAACCATTTTCTCAAGTGGTTATCACAAAGCGCTTGTATTTTATATAGATCTATAGCTACTGGTATTGGTTGCGGAATTACCTGGTTTTAAAAGAGGAATTACTGTTGCTTGTAACCATGCGTAGGGAAAACATTGGTCCTCGAATAAACCATTGTATATCCGACGTATGACTTATTTTGCAGATGATGATAGATGTTTTATCATAGCGCAAACAATGGAATCAGGACCTGGTGCAGAATCTTTCGTTGAGAGAGAGCTGATTCCTATCACCCAATAGAGAACGGAATGTTCAAAGAACAATCTCCAGACAATTCAACAGTAAAAGGTATTGCTTCTTCCTTCAGTTTATACACTTGGAATAATCTATTATAAGCTGTAGTAGAAGATAAGTTAGAAAATGACGTTCAAAGTATATTATATATATCTGCACTGTTCGTGATCAATCTTCCATTTGGTTGCATCAGCGCAATAACTGTAAACGGAATGGAAGTACCACAAACAGATCTTAATTTCCTCCATACTGAGGAATTAACCATTTAGTTGCGCTAATGTACTGGGTAATTCTAACTACTTTGGCACGTTTATCCGTCTAAAAGAACTGTCTTCGAATACGACCCTTATGAATCCTAATATTAACTTGTTTTTTTAAATAATTTTTCTATAGGCCTATTTATATAATTATTTCATACTTATTCGTAAACTTCAGAAATAATTCAATATAAAACCGATGAAATTTTAGATAAAATTTCATCTCTTTCTTTTAGATAGAGATGAAGAAAACACTATTGGTCCCAAAGTGGTGATTAATTTGATTTTAGAGTCCGAAAAGATTGCTTATAGTAAAATGTGTCTATGTAACATATTCGATATCTCATAGCACCAATGAAATGCAATCCTAGATGCGATACCTTGGAAATTCACCATGGAAAACTACATGAGGTAGTACTTGCTAATGCAAGCAATTAACATTTGCGAAGTAGGAAACTTAGGGCAAACATAATTCTAACATTATGTGTTAATTTTATAGAAATATCATCGAAAAAACTTGAGGATTCTCATAATCACAAAGAAATAGAAATAGAACACAATGACATTCAATGCACTTTCAGATACCTACTATGTATTTATTATAGTATAATGGATACAAAGGTTTCAGATAAATTTGGTTATTTATTATAAAATACTGCATTTATAGATTTCTGATATAATAGTTATTTATTAAATTATAGTGGATACTTTGGCTACATTACAGTTAGTATAATGGATACATAGATATCAGATAAAGTAGTTATATATTATAGTATAGTGGATATATAGGACTCAAATATACTATGTAATTGTATACTGGTTACATGGTTTAGCAAATGATAGCAATAGATTGTTAAGGCCTCTCTTTCTTGGCCTTTTGAATATAAGCTTTTATATCCTTCACTGTATCACTGTGTATTTTCCGTTGGTCTGCCTCCTCTTCCTGTAACATTATATTATAATAATTTATTATTTTGAACAATTGCATATTCTGAAAGTAAAATGTTAATTAGTTTTGGTTTGAAGTTCACTTTGAAGAAGGTTTAACCCTATACGCCATCATCTTATGCTGCTTTGGCTTTATGGTAATGACAGGTAAGAATAATGTTTGAATCACAGGAAAAATGTAAAACAATATAGGTAATGTTTAAATCATACTGAAAAAGAAAAAAAACATGAATTTATGATACTCTAACCTTTAAGTATTTGTGCCTAAATATTTTTTTCCAGAAATTCTTTTAAAATTAAAAATGACGAGTTCTTCTAGTACTTAGGGACTAGTAAGAACACAAAAGTACACACTTACAGTTCTGTAAAACAAACAAAATCACTTTAAATAAACAATGAAATTCTTTGAAAATATAAAATAAGATGATACTTACATAGAAAACCTTAGTGACAGCCTTTACAAAGTCTTCGACTTTGCTACTGAAATACATATTGTCGCCTTCGGGCTCGTGTGATATATCTTTTCCATAAATTTTAATAATTTTTTTACTCGTTTTTGCTCCAGTTTTCTTTACAGCCTTCTTAGCATTCGTAACCTCTGAACGAAACTTTAAAATTAAATTTTGAAACATCTTTGTGGCTTGAGTTTTAAATTTCTTTAGAAAGTTATAAAATTTTTCCCCGCGGCTAATAAACTGTGATACTGCGTCAAACTGACTATCGCAGTACAATTCGACAATCTGGGTTTCTGCTCTGCAATTTGTTACTAAGCGTTCTACGTCCTTCTTGTTTGCATTTCTAAAGTCAGTAAATATCTTGATGGTGGAGTCGTGTAGTACAGAGATTCTCTTTAGACTCAACTTAACTGAGTCCTTATTCTTAATTTTTTTGCTCAAATCATTTACCGTTTTTGTGAGAATTTTAAAGAAGCTTTTAATTTTCTCCAAGGAAGTATTAGAGTACCTCTGGAGACCTTCTAAGGACCCATCGCTAAATGTTTCTATATTATTATTAATTTTGTTAAACAAACCAGTAACTTTGATAGCAGAGTGTTTCGCAAGTCGCTTAGCATTTACAAAATTTATAGCAGACAATTTAATAACTTGTGAAGCCTTGAAAACTACCAAATTTTTCAAATTATTACTGGATTTGGTTAAAATATTATGCAAATTTTTCACTGTCTTATTAGTAAGTGAAGAGGTGCCTTCCAAGCGACTCAAAACGAATATCTTTATATTGTATATTGAACTTAATATAATACTCCTTAATTATTTCCCGAACAAGTTTCTCCTCATCTGAAACAAAACAAATGTACGCATTAACGAAACCAATGTTTAATTAGGAAACACGCTGTTTCAAAGGGGGTTTTGTGATATATTAGAAGTAGAACACACACACCCAAATAAAAGTAAATTCTTAAACACCCAACACACACACTCACACAAATACACACACACACACGCATACACAGACACACACTCACACACACATACACACACACACACACACACACACACACACACACACACACACACACACACACACACACACACACACACACACACACACACACACACACACACACACATACACACACACACACACACAAACACACACACACACACACACACACACACACACACACACACACACACACACACACACACAAATACACACACACTCGCAGACAGAGAATCAATAGCAATTAAACCAAGTACGATATTTACCAATGGCTCCAAAGACGAATGTTCGGGCTTTCCATATTCAGAATTCCTAGTTGTTTCACCCTTTTGGTCTGGTGTGACTGCTTGCAACTGTAAATTCACATTATTAATAATTCATTTATTAAATTATTAACGTGAAAAATCGTTATAAATCACAGACAAATGAGAAACAATATAATAGACATTAGTAGATTGCTAAACCAGAAAATACCTAGAGTATTTTTAAAATCTATAAAACAATATAAATTTAAGTTGACGTTTACTAATTTGTTAAGCTATTATACGTACTTGTACATGTACAGAAACATATTTTTGTTCCATACTATATATATATATATATATATATATATATATATATATATATATATATATATATATAATATGATAATTGACCGCCTACGTAGGACCTAACCCTAAGGACTATAAACGGAGAAAATGTAATGTTGGGTAGATACCATGTGTGGGGTTAGCAGATCTCCTCACCAATGTTAAGAAGTACTTGTATGCAGACAGGGGATTCTGCAGCAGCAACGAAGGACCTAACCTTAAGAACTACGGATGTATGTAATATAATGCAAAGATATGTGCCATGCAAGAGGTAAGCACATATATTCAGCAATCAAAGAAATATCTAATTGCTGATGCATCTAATTCCTACAGCACCAACCCCAAAAACTACAAATGTTCGAAATGCAATGCAAAGTTACGTACCATGTGCGCCGTAATCAGGTCTTTTCACCAAAGCAAGATACAAGCTGGATTCCAACGGAGGACCCAATAGTCGTCTAGAAGTTGACGAAATGTAATGTCTATTTATGTGACATGTAAGCGGTAAACATATCGTTTCACCAAAGTTATGAGCAATCTGGATAGTAACTGGTTATCTTGGAGTGGAGAAACTGGATAAAACTCAAAGGACTAACGATGGACGAAAACTGAAATGAACGAAATGTAATGTCTATTTACGTGCCATGTATCAGGTAAACAGATCGCTTCACCGGACTTAGGAGCAACCTGGATGGCAGCAGTTTATCCTAGATTGATAACATAGGACCATTCTAAACGACTAAAGATAGACGAAACGTGAAAGCGGCCCCAAATGTAATGTCTTTTTACGTGTCATCCAACTCATCACTACTTCAGAAATACATCATCAGATAAATTTGCATTATATATTTCATCATGAACGAACGTGTATTTATGTACATATATATATATATATATATATATATATATATATATATATATATGTACGTTTTTCTTTTTATAGTAATCAAAAGCCACTGCGGCTATTCAAATTAAATATTAAATATTTATTAATTTTTATTCAAAGCTTTTCGTTGGTACACAGTACCAACATCATCAAAATGAATATAAAAATATAATCTATATAAAAAAAATTGTGTGTGTCATGTTTTGAGTAGGTTTTTTGTTAAACCGCAATTTCATATAGTAGGTCTAAGCATGGTTCTTATCAGGTCTTATCAGGTCTCTTAATTACCAGTTTAAAAATATTGGAAATGTATTTTATAACTAAAGTCAGACGTTAAACAAGATAGTTGTTAGGTGAAATTGAATTTAAAAGATTGATATAAATAGTAAATCTTTTTTTATTGAATAAAGGAGTTATTTGATTTTATTCATTAAACTTTTGAATAAGGTATACACTGCCCTAATAAAGGACATACGCTCTTATTGGACTCATTTCCACGAGGAGAATAATTTGAAAGCAACTTGAGTTTATAAAAGGCTTTAGAAGTGCAGAAATAATACTAATCTGATAAAAAGTGAATAAAATAATTTCATTTGATTTTCACTTTAGTTATTAAAGAAATGAAATGCATAAAACGTATGCTACATAATTGTTACATCGTTAATTTAGTATAAAGATAGGCTATATCTACAGGACGCGTTATATTATAATGTTTAACATAAAAATAATTGGGTAAAATAAGGTATTAATATTGGTAAATATACTTAAAAAGGAATACGTAAATTACATAAATATCAAAGGAATCGAAATTTTGTAAAATTATACAGGTAAAGTTTTAATTTACTCAATTTACTTTACAAAATCAGGTGCCCCTTGCAGTGAGTGTGTGTATGTTTAATATTGATATTTAACCTATTTTTAAATATATATTTATTTTTTTAAAATATCATGAATATAAATGATTTCAATTAAAAAACTGGTATTCCCATAACTATTTTTATTTAAAACTTCAAATTATTCTATTTATTTTATTAAATGTAAATTATGAACTGCTGTTAATCTAAACCATAATACAAATAGTACTTACAGAAACACTCGCTACAAACACGGCAAGTAAGACGAACGACAAGTTACTCATGATGTCTAGAAGATCAATGGTGCCTTCTAATGTCACTACACGTGTATATATAGCTCTAGTCCTACGCGTCAGAATAGACCGCCGGGCCTAACGAGCTAGGCTTATCATTAGCCACTCCCTAATCAAATATAACCATTAAAATAGGAATTCTAATAAATAGAATAATAGCAATTTTTAAATTCTCATTTAATGACATCTAGAGTTTACTCGGGGGTCCAAGATTGAGTGAGATATTTAATTGAGCTGTGTAAAAGAAATATACATATATCCATGAGAATTTTAATACATCAGCAGTTTCTCTTATTTTCTACTATTTTTCCCACTGCATATGTTCTAACCTTATCATTTGTCCTATTTTTATCTTCTCTTCCTGACAAGCTATCTAAACAGTAATTATTTTACTCTGTTATGATACGTTGTGAATTAAATAATTACTCTTTTTATAGTTATTCAATATGGATTTGTTCCTTTTTTTTGTGGATGCATTTATCCTGGCCCCAATATATGCTCTACTCAACAATGCTGGAGAGGTGAGACGATGCATTTAAGGTGGTTACACGAGCTAGGCACCCCCTCGTAGAAAGAGTACTAGACATTTGTGCTATTTATGTCATACGTCAAGGGGTAACGTACTGCGTTGTTGTAACGAATGTGAGCAGCATCATTATGTGCTGTGCTCAACAATGTTGGAGAGGTAAGACTTGATGAATTTAAGATGGTTACACGAGCTAGGCGCCCCCTCGCTGAGAGAGTACAAGCCATTAGAGCAAGGTATGTCATACGTCAAGCGGTAACGTACTGCGTTGTTGTAAGTAATGTGAGCAGCATTATTATGTGCTCTGTTCAACAATGCTGGAGAGGTGAGACGATGCATTTAAGGTGATTACACGAGCTAGGCACCCCCTTGTAGAAAGAGTAGTAGACATTGGAGCAAGGTATGTCATACGTCATCCTCTTTTTAACCATTCTCTGAGTGCCTATATATTAAATAACTTTGACTGAATTGTTTTGTTTGCATTCTTTGAACGGGATCTTACCAGGATAGTTTTCCTTTATCTGTTGTATGATATTACAGTGCTCTGTAACCTTTCTAACTATTTTGTTATAGCACAACTCAAAACTTCATCTAGTTTTCTCCAAAGGTCCAGTTTTATTGTCAGAAGTTACAGGTTGTAGTGCTCGTTACATTGGTATATAATTATACAATTGATACTTTTTATTCCTGTTTATATTGTTTTAACTTAGTATCAAGCTCTTATTAATATTTCCACTTTCTTTATTCGGTCTGTTATTTCTATATTAATATGAGACACTTGGCTGTAGTAGGGCTTTCTTACTTATCAACTACGAAAGTAAGTACAGTACTGTGCTAACTAGGAGCTCAAGTTAAATATGAAGTAAATAATAATAAATATTTGTAATCTTCAAATGCATTGATCCTTTCAGAGGTTTCTCTTATTCCCTACTCTCACACTACTCCCCGATGCACATATATTTTTTTTTCTAAAAACACTAGAAAATATGTTAACTTATATAATATTAACTTATAATATATTAATATATATGTTCTTTCAGTTCTCTATGACTAATCTTCTGCGTCGTTCCAGTTCCCAGGGGTAGGAAACTTTCTCAGACAGGGTCTTATGGAGTCCTGCTGATTACTTCATCTCCCCTCATCCTCTTTTTAACCATTCTCTGAGTGCCTATATATTAGATAACTTTGACTGAATTCATTTGTTTGCATTCTTTCAACGCCAGGATCTTACCTGGATGGTTTTATTTTTATCAGTTGTAAGATATAACGGTCTTCTATAACCTTTCTAACTATTTTGTTGTAGCACATCTCAAAACTTCGTCTAGTTTTCTCCGAAAGTCCAGTTTTATTGTCAGAAGTTACAGGTTGTAGTGATCGTTATTTTGTTATAGAATTGATATTTTTTATTCCTGTTTATATTTTTTGACCATAGTATCAAAGTTAAACTCGTATTAATATTTCCACTTTCTTTATTCTGTATGTTATTTTTACAGGCTATCTTCCATCAGTAATAATTATTGTTCCTAAAATTTGGTTTTTACATAAACACTTTAATTTTCAACTTATATTATTATGAGACACTTGCCTGTAGTAGGGTTTTCTTACTTATCAACTACGAAAGTAAGTACAGTACTGTGATAACTAGTAGCTCAAGTTAAAAATTAAGTAAATAATAATATTTGTAATCTTCAAATGCATTGATCCTTTTAGAGGTTTCTCTCATTCCCTACTCTCACACTACTCCCCTATGCACATATATTTTTTTAAAATAAAAACACTAGTAAATATGTTAACTTGCCTATAGTAGCACTTACTTTTATAATTGCTGAGGACGGCGGTTTCAGGAGATGTGCCCCATTCTCAACTCAGACTGTAACCTATCTCTTGGTTTTTGTATTAGAATGGGGGTGGGCTATTAGGGTGGGGATGTAGGTATATTTTGGTGAATATTAGGGGTTATGATGTCAAAAAGTGTATGTGAGTTATGATGTAATTGGGTGTTGAGTATGTAATATAGGGTATAGTATGTAATATGTATTGTGTAGTTTGAAATTCTTGTATATCTCATACTGTTCCATTGTGTTGATATTCCATATCATTGAGTTCCATTATACTTGGTTATTTTTTAGTTAAAAGCTAGTAGCTAACGTGATGATGGAATCATTTAACAAATATTCTTTCCTCCATGTTGATAGTTTTTCATAGGTTTTATATTCTTGGATAAGTTTTCTGATCATGTAACCTTCTTTTTAAAGTTACAGTTTTTGTATTTTATTACAATTAGTGTTTTATTACGGTGGAAATAATTACACGAGTGGCGATATCCATAAAAAAAATTTAAAACAATAAGTCAATAAAGTATGAAAAGTACAATGTGCAATTATTCAAGCTTTTAGTGTTCTATTCACAAAATATTTAATATCGTAATTGCTGTAAAGGAATGCAGTTTATTTAAACAAATCCAATCATATAAAGATTAGATTCAGTAGGCCTGTTTGTTTTTATTGCGGTAACAATAAAGGATTTACAATGCCATACAAAACACAAGGTTGAATTGATCTATGTTGGATGTAATGGTACTCATGTTTGCCCTGGGGCCCTAAATTTCTTTGTTGGGTCTTGTCTAGAAATACAAAAGCGTCCCACCAATACTATTTTTTTAAATTTACCTTAAGTCAGGGGTTCTCATACTGGGTGGCGTAGAAGGGTTTCAGGAAAGGATATTATAAGTGTACTGAAACTGCCTACAATTAGGTGTACCAGCGAGTAGAGTAAAGTGACATGTGCGTCGTTGTTCTCTAATGAAATTTTGTTCAGTCTTGCTAGACTCTTGTTACTTGAGTTTGGTTCTCAAGGATAACCTCTCTGGAGCATAAGCAGGAGTCTTGATTTATTATATAGTCCTTATCTCTATTTAATTGTGAAAACTATATATATATATATATATATATATATATATATATATATATGTATATATATATATATATATATATATATATATATATATATATATATATATATATATATACATACAACATATATAGACATACACACATTACAATATTCGAGTACATTTCTTTGCCTTTACTAACAACTCAATATTTTCCTTTGTTGACGCGTTTCGGAATGACTCACTTTTCAAAAGTTAAATAACACTGTTCGCATAAATATTGAGTTCGTTTTTAAAGACATATTGAGTTCATCCAAAACTAACCTATAAAGACGAACTCAAGATCTGGGCGAACTGTACAATTTAAGTTTTAAAATGTAGTCATTTCAAAACGCGTCAACAATGGAAAACATGTGACATCTCCTTTTTTTATTATTTTTGTTTTTCTTTGACAAACTCCTCACTGGATTAGGTTGTAATGACCATCTCTTAGTCCACTAGTTCTTCCTTCGTCAAACCCTCTGCCTCCTTTGGTTGCGGAATTAGAGAAACTGTCGGCGATTTGGTGGATCTCGGCAGCTTAGGTAGCATTGTCGGATGGAGTCCCTGAACGACGCAGCGGTAATGTCTCTCCATACACCCGGCGCCTGTGATGCTTAAAAATCAGCTTTCTCGTCAGTTGTCAGTGAAGAAGATTTTTTTTCGGTGGTGTAATTTGTATTAAAACTGAGAAGGGCTTCAATGCTAGACAGGTTCATGCCTGTCCCCCTTGTTTCCCCTCTGTTTCTATATTCCTGTCGTGTTCACCACCGAAAATTGTCTTACGTTCCGTACCAACCTTCTTGCAGTTGTCAGTGGTGAAGATTCTTTTCGATGGTGTCTTTTGTGTTAGGATTGAGACAGCTTCATTCAGAAGAAACAGAGCTTCAGAAGTAATACAGGGGTGAAGATAAACACCAACTCCATCTGAAAAAAAAACAAAATGCGTTTCAACGTAAAGCTGACAGAAGAAAGTTTTCAGTTTTGGTTTTCCCAGCTTAAATGAAAAGCACTTGAATTAGGTCCACGATTGTGAAAAAATTGGTCTGAATATTGTTAACTGCAACGTTACTTCTATTACAGTTATGCTGTTTTAATTTTTAAATAGCAATTAAGATTTTACAAAAGAAAACGAATTTAGTTTCGGCAGAAGATTGAATAATCTTTATAAAAAATAAAATAAAATTACACTGACCATAATTAACACTGGTAAAAGATACTAATTCAGAAAAGTAACTGATGACCTTCAAAAATACAGTTATTAATTGTATTGTGTGATTTTTTCGAAAAATTTGAACAGTTTATACATTTATGAAATCGGGTCCCCACAATTTATTTGTATAACATGCAAAAGCAAATACGCAAGTTTCTACATTTAATACTTAAAGGAAAACGAACTTGTGAAAAACAATACATCAATAAGGCTTAGTACCTTCTAGAAATAAAGCGAATAGAAATTACAGGTAGACGCAAGCAGATATATAAAGGATGTCTTATGCATTAAGAATATTAGTGTTTACAATATATGGAAAAGAGCAAATATTTTGTGACAGTGACCTTGGGTGTTAAAGAGTAAAGACTCTATTATTTATTATAAGACACTATTTATAAACAATAAACTATGGTTAAATAATAATAAATAATACTCATAAACCTAGTTATAGAGGCATAACATGTGCCTTGGAAGATGCTTACTTGGTCACCGAAACCTATGTTCATCAGGTTAAAATGAAAATATTTGTTGAGTGTGTAAATAATAGCAGCCTCAAAGTGTGTGAATTAATAAATAGTTATTTAGTCTTAAACGCCTCAAGACTCATAGTAACTGGTCCTCAACGTTAAAAAGAGGTTTGGTTTTAAATAAGTAAAATAATCGACATACTCCCAACAGCCAATAATATTTCTAAGAAAAGACCACTTGGTACAAGAAATGTTTAATAAGATTTGTATCTGCGGGAACACGAAATTTTGTTTCATTCAAAATTGTTAAATCTTTACCTATTTGTACATATTTTTATGAATAAATAAATAATATAAACAAGTAAAATATGTTTACTTGGGTTTAATTGCATTCTAGGCCACGAGGAGGAATTTTACCCTGAAGTACTTGATACAAGATATAAATTTATATGATGTTTAAAAATCTTTCTTCAGTTTATTTTCGACTGAAAATAACATATAGTAGTCAGAATGAATTATCGTTTTAGCATAAATCCATATTCCTATCCTTGAGTACATGGCACTTTATGTATTGTAACGGTTGTAAATAAAACAAGCAGAGTGGCGCATTTTGTAACGGTTGAAAATAAAACCAGCAGAGTTGCGCATTTTGTAACGTTGTTATTAAATTTAAATTCTTTTAGTTTAAGATTTAATTTTTTAGTTCTAGCTTACAGTTTAGGCGTAATAATAACCGTCTATCTGTAACGCCTTTGATGGTAGAACTCCGTTACATTGTAATACTTTAAAATACAAGATTAAATCATTTAATTTAGCAGAGTCTCATTAAATTAAATCTTAAGGCTTATTAACTTGAAATGCAAGAATTGTGTGCTGGTTAAATAATTACTCGATTAACTGCAATTAGAGAAAATTATACTCTTTTTATTCAGCAAACAAAAGGTAAGTTACAATCATGATACAAATTTCTTGACATTCAGTTACGGACATTTAATATCTAATTTATGAATTTTTAAGGATAACATTCTAACAAACAATTAATCAATCAATGACTGTAAATGAATCTACACTCGAGTTTACTTCCCCTTTTTTTTATAATCAAATTTCATAATTCAAGGTGAACACAATTGCACCAAAGTGTGCGTAAATTACTGTTATGTAAATGAATTGAAACGTTCAAGGTTCTTTAGTTTGAGTTATGCTGTATAACGTTTTAAATTTTGAAATAAATCTTTAAAGTCCTAAATCGTTCACTTAGCTGCATTCACATCTGGTAACCTCGCGTCCTCCTCGTGGAAAGTTTCAGGAAATGTCATCGGTGACTTCAGCGTCCCATCTTGTACTTGGTTGCGTACGCTGTCTTCTATCTCACGATTATAACATGTTTTTAAAAAGGGAGGTTTAAATTAAACTTCGAAAACAAAATAAAAATTTTTCTTGCTCTCGGACACGTCCGTTGCCCTTTACATCTTGGCTAAAAGAGGCCTTATATTGTATTAGCGAGTAACCTTCCTACCTACCGCGCATTCGGGGGGCGCATCCCGATTTTAATACACGTTTTAAAATTCTCCGTTAGATGTCACTAATAACCAGAGATCTCATTAAAATATTTCTCATACATTACAATTTTTTTTATACAGTTGTACATTATTACAAATTTTTGAATAAATTCTCGTTTGTTTTCTGAACCTTGCCAATTTAATATGTAACATCATCTAAAGTGTGTTACAGTATTGCTGTTTATATTTTGTCACATTCTATGAAGATTAGGGTTGTATATTAGACAGCACAATCGTTAAAGAAGAAGGAGATCCCGTATAAAGAGCATGTAAACGCACTTAAAAGCCGAACATATAGAAATATAATCTCGCTTCGTACTGTATTTTAGATACGACAAAAAGAAAAAGAAGCTAAAGGACGTATAAAGAGTATGTAAACGCATTTATAAACGGTCCACACACACACAAACACACACACACACACACACACACACACCCACACACACACACACACACACACACACACACACACACACACACACACACACACACACACACACACACACACACACACACACACACACACACACATACACCTACACAAACACACACACACACACACACACACACATTCACATACACACACACACACTCACACGCATATATATACATATATATATATATATATATATATATATATATATATATGTATATATATATATATATAACAGAGTGTATTGCACCTGATTTACTCCCACTCTAATCTCTATTGCCCCTCAGTAAATGTGTAGTGTTAAATATAAATATAAACAAATTTACAGTCGCTAAAATACAAGTTGTTGTAGTTGAACATGGAATATGTTCAAAATATTAGGTTTTCGGTTTGTATCTATTTGCGATTATTTTAATCCGGAATGTGTTTTCGGTGACGTTTGAATAAAATAAATTTGCTGAAGATTCTTTCGCAGACATTAATTTTGTGTTTTCTTAAATAAAGAAATTCAATGAACATATGCATTTTTATTGAATGTAATTTTACGGGCTACAAAATGAAATTATTAAGTACTTGGAAACCCATTTGTCTTTTTAATTCCCATTTATTGAAAATAAACGTCCAAATGAGTAAAATACGGTAAATTGTTTATAAATTAAAGGCATGCATATTTATTTAATAATTTGTCTACCTACAACCTACAACCACAAGCCTGATAACAGTTAACACACAAAAATTATTTTAGAAAAATTACTACAAGTTAATTGAATGGTATAATTGATAAATGACATTAATTATTTGAGTCAAAATTTGAAAATTCATAAATAGGTTCTAAAGAGGCAAGTAAAATAATTAACCAAAATATATATTGACACTCATAAAACAAGTTTACTTAATAAATCTTCAGTTTGCATAAGTTTACACTTAATAATGAGCCAATCATAAAGCTTTCGTGCGTACCTCTCGGTTTATTCAGCTGCAAGTGAGTATTTCTAATGGAAAATACGTTTCCATTGTGCCCTGAGGAAGATGGAGTGTATTATATCAATCCTACAGTTTAAATAAGAAGATATATACTTGGGACCAAGAGAAGTAAATTTGTGTGACAAAATAACAAAGCATATCCATCTAACTCTTTTGAAAACAATATAAAAATTAAAAATAACATTTTTTTAAACACAATTATTATATTTCCTAGTAATATCTTCGGAATCATTTTATATTTACTTATAAAATAACAAGATTGTTTTGACGCATTTTTAGGTATAACAGTCATCAATTAGGTATAAATATTCTTCATGTACTATTTCCTCACTAAGCATTTATTATATTAGGAAATATTGAATGCGATATTACTGTAAGATACAAACACATAAAGTTATTGAGTTTTTTTTAAATAATATTCATATAAGCCTTTCATTTTACACCCATACACAAGAGTAGTGAAAACATTTTGTGTCGATACGTCCAATTATTTCATTTCATAAGAACACAAAACCGGCTTTCGTAATTAGGAAGAGGTAAAATGTTTATTTTTAACTTTTTGGCATTGCTAATTCAGGTGTCAATACATACTAAGCAAAGGGACAAAAACTATATTTTCTTGTTTAAATGCATACAGCCCTAAGTATTACACGCTACTTAATAGATCCTTTAAAGTTTGTCTCTTCCTAATATGCTTTTTTTAACCTGGCGAAAAATCAAACTATATAATACAATTAATAAATTTAAAATATTTCAAAAGCAAGAGTATACAATAAAACTATTATTGTTTTCGAAATATTTTAAATTGATTATTAATATATAAAGATATCTTGAGAAATAGAAAAAAACGTTTAATTGAAATATCTGTTACGTGTTAAGATTTGTAAAAGCAGAAAAAATAATAATGTGAATAATTTTAATTGATGCTATTATATGAGAATTCAATAATTCCTATTGTTCTCTTTATTAGAATTCCTAATTTAATGGTTATAATTTACTAGGGCGTGGCTAATGATAAGCCTAGCTCGTTAGGCCCGGCGGTCTATTCTGACGCGTAGGACTCTAGCTATATATACAGGTGTGGTGGCAGAAGGCATCATTGATCTTCTGGACAGCATGAGTAACTTGTCGTTCGTCTTACTTGCCGTGTTTGTAGCGAGTGTGGCTGTAAGTACTATTTGTATTCTGGTTTAGATTAACAGCAGTTCATAATTTAAATTAAATAAAAATAAATAGAATAATTTAAAGTTTTAAATAAAAATAGTTATGGGAATACCAGTTTTTTAATTGAAATCATTTATATTTATTACATTAAAAAAAAATAAATATAAAGTTAAAAATATGTTAAAGGTTAATATTAAACATACACACACACACACTCACTGCTAGGGGCACCTGATTTTGTAAAGTAAATTGAGTAAATTAAACATTTACCTGTATAATTTTACTAAATTTTGATTCCTTTGTTATTTATATAATTTACGTATTCATTTTTAAGTTTATTTTATCCATATTATTATTTTATTTTACCCTATTATTTCTAATTTAAACATTATAATATAATGCGTATTGTAGAATATCCAATCATTATACTAAATTAACGATGTAACAATTATTTAGCACATGTTTTATACATCTCAGTTTTTAAATAACTATAATGAAAATCAAATGAAAAGTTTTTATTCATTTTCATTCAGAATAGTATTATTTCTGCCACTTCTAAAGCCTTTTTAAAAATCTCAAGTTGATTTCAAATTATTCTCCTCCTGGAAATGGGTCTTCCAATAAGGGCGACTGGCCTTATTAGAGCAGTGTATACCTTATTCAAAGGTTTAATGAATAAAATCAAATAATTCCTTTATTCGATAAAAAAATTTACTATTTATAACAATCTTTTAAAGTCAATTTCACCTAACAACTATCTTGTTCTAACGTCCGAAATTAGATATAAAATACATTTCAAATTAATTACTTGATAAGACCTGTCTTAGTTTCAAATTTTCATTTATTGAGATCATACGAAATGCCCATAATGAAATACAAATAATTTTAGTTTAGCAAACATTTCAAATTTATTATACTTTATCTATTTGTATTATTAATTATACTTTTACTTCTAATACAGTTATTCTTTATAAACTAAACTTTATTTTTAAATATATTTAAAACATTTTGTTAAAAAATTAGTAACATTGCTTAGGCCTACTATATCAAATTGTGGTTTAATAAAAACTTACTCTAAATATGATACAACAAATATTTTATATAGATTATTTTATTATTCATTTTGATGATGTTGGTACTGTTTACCAACGAAAACTTTGAATAAAAATTAATAGATATTTCTTGAATTTAAATAGACTCGGTCGTTTTTCATTACTATACAAGGAATAATGTACAGGTGTATATATATATATATATATATATATAAATTCGTTCATGATGACCTAATTATCCAAAAATGCAAACCTAACTGATGATATATTTCTGAAGTATTGATGAGTTAGATGGCACGTTAAAAGACATTACATTTGGGGCCGCTTTCACGTTTCGTCTATCTTTAGTCTTTGGGGATGGTCCTATGTTACCAGGATAACCTGCTGCCATCCAAGTCCAGTGAAGCGATCTGTGTACCTGATACATGGCACGTAAATAGACATTACATTTCGGTTCATTTCAGTTTTCGTCCATCGTTAGTCCTTTGGCTTTGGTCCAATGTTTCCACTCCAGTTACATGGTACGTAACTTTGCATTACATTTCGAACATTTCTAGTTTTTGGGATCGAGCCTACATTGATGCTCTAGGATCCCCCATCAGCAATCAGATATTTCTTTGTTTGCTTAAGATATGTGCTTACCTCTTGCATGGCACATATCTTTGCATTAGATTTCATACATCCATAGTCCTTAAGGTTAGGTCCTTCGTTGCCTCTGCATTGGTGAGTAGATCTGCTAATCCCACACATGGCATCTACCCAACATTACATTTGGTCCATTTCCAGTCCTTAGGGTTAGGTCCTACGTAGGCAATCTATTATCATTATATATATATATATATATATATATATATATATATATATATATATATATATATACATTTTTTTTTTTTTTTTTTATTAAAACTGGTCATTTCTGACCAACCATTAATTTACATTTGATAATTAGATTTTAGCTTTTATTACAAAGAATCCATTGATTTCTATTGTATCTTGTTTGATGTTGGAAGCCAACCGGCGTGAGGAAGAGTATTGTTGTCACTCTTGTCGTTCAACGAGTTCAAATGGTTTTGTCCTTTTGAGTCGTCTTGTCAGGTGGTTGTTGTCGAGAAGTCTCAGTGCCTCAGGATTTTCGTGTTGAGTGAGCCGATTTACGTGTTTGATGGCGTTCTGTTTTATGACTTCCTCGACCATGGGTACACCAAGATCGCAATGCAAGTCACTGTTACGCACATACCAAGGAGCGTTGGCGATGTTTCTTAGTACTTTGTTCTGGAAGCGTTGTATCCCTTGTATGTGACATTTGCTGGCACAGCCCCAAAGCTGTATACCATACGTCCAAACCGGTTTGAGGATTTGGTCATATACCAATAGCTTGTTGTATATTGATACCCGTGAATTTCGACCGAGTAGCCAATACATTTGCCTGTAGCGAGTCTGGAGTTCTGTGAGTTTTATTTTGACATGCTCGACCCATTTGGCTTTTGCATCAAGATTCATGCCGAGATATTTAGCTGAATCATGATATGGGATAAAACTTCCATTCATTTCGAGCCTCTGAGGGTTTGGGATCCTCTTGTTTGTAAAGTTCACATGGACTGCCTTCTGCTCGTTGAGTTTGATGCGCCATTTCTTGGTCCAAGCCTCAACTGAATCGTTTGATCTTTGTAAGCGTGTTGTCGATTCCTGAACGGTTTTCGCTGTCGCTGCGTTTGCTGTGTCGTCTGCGAAAGTGGCCGTGATGACGTTGGCTGTTTGCGGAAGATCACTGGTGTACAGCAAGTACAGGATTGGTCCCAATACGCTGCCTTGTGGGACTCCAGCTTGTATTTCCTTGAAGTCAGAATACGTAGATTCGTGGTTTACTCGAAACAGTCTGTTCGATATGTACGATTTCAGTAGATTCACCAACTGGGCTGGCAGAAACATGTTGAGTTTGTGAATCAAGCCTTCATGCCAAACTTTATCGAAGGCTTGTGAAACATCCAGGAAGACAATCGAGCAGACCTCCTCACCTTCCAGTGCTTTTTCAATGATGTCAATTAATCGATGCACCTGTTCCACCGTAGAGTGTCCTCGCCTGAATCCAAATTGATGGTCGGGCAGTAAGGTCTTTTCCACGATGATAGGTTTAAGCCTGTTGAGAAGCAGCTTTTCAAAGAGTTTTGACATTATGGGTAGAAGTGATATCGGCCTGTACGACTTGACCTCTGTTGCTGTTTTGCCGGGTTTCAGGATCATGATCATCTCCGCCCCTTTCCATGTTGCAGGGACGTGCATAAGTCTAAGGGACGCATTAATTAATAATAAAAACATTTTTAGTCCTTTTGTTGTCAGTTTTTTCAGCACTAGTCCTGTGATTAAATCGTATCTTGGCGCTTTCTTCGGGTTCAAGTTGTATTTTAGTTCTCGTTTAAGCTCCTTTAATGTCACTTTTTTAATAATTTTAGACTGATTATTAGTGTTTAGGTGAAGTTCTTCTTCATTCGTGGCTTCATTCGGCTTGAAGATGTTTTCAAGATGATCTCCAAACGTGTTAGCTTTTTCTTGGTCCGATCTTGCCCATTCATTGTTCTCTTTCAGGATGGGTGGTACATGATGGATTTTCCTTTTCAGTCTTCTCGTTGTTTTCCAGAGGGAATAGTTAGTGTTTTTGTCTGCAGACAGATTCTCGAGGAAGGAGTTTGCAGAGTCTTCTCTCAGTTGGTGGATCAATCTTTTGATTTGTTGGGATTCTCTATTGAGATGATTTTTAACGACGGGATCTCTTGTACGCTGCCATTTTTGCCTGGTTCTTCTTTTGTACTTTACTAGGTTTCTTACTTCCATAGGGTAGTTGTATCCAGGTGTTTTATGAGTAATTGTTCTAGTGTTATCCCACACTGCTTGTTGAATAAGACTGGTAAATTTTGTCACCGCCTAGTCAAGATGATCCCCAGTAGACAGGTCAATGTCGAGGTTAATTCCCTGATCTAGTTGTAATTTAAAACTTTCCCAATCCGTAGTTTTATTGCATAAAGTCGGTTTCGCTGGCTCTTTGATGATAGTATATATATATATATATATATATATATATATATATATATATATATATATATATATATATATATATATATATGTATGTATAAATATGTATATGAATACACACACACACACACACACATATATATATAATAATCGAAATATGTATTCTTGTGTATTAATGAAGAACATGAGTCAATATACCAATACAAGAATTATAATTGAATTTACAATTCATAGCTTTTCGTTGGCTAACATTACCAACATCATCAGGAATATATATATATATATATATATATATATATATATATATATATATATATATATATATATATAATGTGGAAGAAAAAAAGGTTTCGGTACATTTACAAGTATGTATAATAGCTTAACAAATTAGTAAACGTCAACTTATATTTATAATTTTTTATAGTTTTTAAAAATACTCTAGGTATTTCCTGGTTCAGCAATCTACTAATGTCTATTATATTGTTTCTCATTATTCTGTACAGTGATTTATAACTATTTTTCACGTTAATAATTTAATAAATGAATTATTATAATGTGAATTTACAGTTGCAAACAGTCACACCAGACCAATAGGGTGAAACAACTAGGAATTCTGAATATGGAAAGCCCGAATATTCGTCTTTGGAGCCATTGGTAAATATCGTACTTGGTTTAATTGCTATTGATTCTCTGTCTGCGAGTGTGTGTGTATTTGAGTGTGTGTGTGTGTGTGTTTGTGTGTGTGTGTGTGTGTGTATGTGTGTGTGTGTGTGTGTGTGTGTGTGTGTGTGTGTGTGTGTGTGTGTGTGTGTGTGTGTGTGTGTGTGTGTGTGTGTGTGTGTGTGTGTGTGTGTGTGTGTGTGTGTGTGTGTGTGTGTGTGTGTGTGTGAGAGAGAGAGAGTGTGTGTGTGTGTGTATGTGTGTTTGTGTGAGTGTGTGTATTGCGTGTTTATGAATTTACTTTTATTTGTGCGTGTGTTTATTCTACTTCTAATATATCACAACGCCCCCTTTGAAACGTGTGTTTCCTAATTAAACATTGGTTTCGTTAATGCGTACATTTGTTTTGTTTCAGATGAGGAGAAACTTGTTCGAGAAGAGATTAAGGAGTATTATATTAAGTTCAATATACAATATAAAGATATTCGTTTTGAGTTGCTTGGAAGGCACCTCTTCACTTACTAATAAGACAGTGAAAAATTTGCATAATATTTTAACCAAATCCAGTAAAAATTTGAAAAATTTGGTAGTTTTCAAGGCTTCACAAGTTATTAAATTGTCTGATATAAATTTTGTAAATGCTAAGCGACTAGCGAAACACTCTGCCATCAAAGTTACTGGTTTGTTTAACAAAATTAATAATAATATAGAAACATTTAGCGATGGGTCCTTAGAAGGTCTCCAGAGGTACTCTAATACTTCCTTGGAGAAAATTAAAAGCTTCTTTAAAATTCTGACAAAAACGGTAAATGATTTGAGCATGAAAATTAAGAATAAGGACTCAGTTAAGTTGAGTCTAAAGAGAATCTCTGTACTACACGACTCCACCATCAAGATATTTACTGACTTTAGAAATGCAAACAAGAAGGACATAGAACGCCTAGTAACAAATTGCAGGGTAGAAACCCAGATTGTCGAGTTGTACTGCGTTAGTCAGTTTAACGCAGTATCACAGTTTATTAGCCGCGGGGAAAAATTTTATAACTTTCTAAAGAAATTTAAAACTCAAGCCCCGAAGACGTTTCAAAATTTAATTTTAAAATTTAATTCAGAGGTTAGAAAAGCTAAGAAAGATGTAAATAAAAGTGAAATAAAAACGAGTATAAAAATTAATAAAATTTATGGAAAAGATATATCACACGAGCCCGAAGGCAAAAATATGTATTTCAGTAGCAAAGTCGAAGAGTTTGTAAAGGCTGTCAATAAGGTTTTCTATGTGAGTATCATCTTGTTTTATATTTTCAAAGAATTTCAAGTGATTATTGTTACTTTACAGAACTATAAATGTGTAATTTTGTGTTCTTACTATTCTTTAAGTACTAGAAGAACTCGCCATTTTTAATTTCAAAAGAATTTCCGAAAAAAACATATTTAGGCACAAATATTTAAAGGTTAGAGTATCATAAATTTGTGTTTTCTGTTTTTTAGTATGATTTAAACATTACCAATATTGTTTTACATTTTTTCTGCGATTCAAACATTATTCTTACCTGTCATTACCATAAAGCCAAAGCAACATATGATGAACGCGTATAAGTGTAAACCTTCTTCAAAGTGAAATTCAAACAAAAACTAATTAACATTTTACTTTCAGATTATGCAATTGTTCAAAATAATAAATTGTTATAATATATAATGTTACAGGAAGAGGAGGCAGACCAACGGAAAATTCACAGTGATACAATGAAAGATATAAAAGCTTATATTCAAAAGGCCAAGAAGGAGAGACCTTAACAATCTATTGCTATCATTTGCTAAACCATGTAACCAGTATACAACTACATAATATATCAGAGACCTATATATCCATTATAATATAAAATATATATATATATATATTTTATCTGATATCTGTGTATCCATTATACTAACTGTAATGTAGCCAAAGTATCCATTATAATTTAATAAATAACTATTATATCAAAAATCTATATATGCAGTATTTTATAATAAATAACCAAATTTATCTGAAACCTATGTATCCATTAAACTATAATAAATACGTAGTAGGTATCTGAAAGTGTATTGAATGTCATTTTGTTCTATCTCCATTACTTTGAAGAATATGAGAATCCTTAAGTTTTTTCGATGATGTTTCTATAAAATAAACACATAATTTTAGAAATGATTTTGCTCCAAGTTTCTCACTTCGCAAATGTTAATTGCTTGCATTAACAAGTACAAACTCATGTAGTTTTCCATGGTGTATTTCCAAGGTATCGCATCTAGGATTGCATTTCATTGCTGTTATGAGATATCGAATATGTTATTTGATTTAACTAACATAGACACATTTTACTATAAGCAATCTTTTCGGACTGTGAAATAAAATTAATAACCACTCTGGGACCAACAGTGTTTTCTTCATCTCTATATTTTGCATCTAAAATTACATATATATATATATATATATATATATATATATATATATATATATATATATATATATATATATATATATATATATATTATAACTTAACTTTTTTACCTTACCTATTTAATGTCCCACCTTCAGGTTTATAAAGAATTAACAATCTTATAAATTTTTAAACATCACTTGCATTTATTCTCTTCAATTAACTCTACACATTATTCCAAATTTATTTTAATATTTTGCAGTGACAGGATTGATATCTTACCTAATATTACAATTATAAAAGGTGGACTTTGAGGCTTTAGAAGTCTAATAAAATACCATAACAATGATAATAAATTCAGTATTCAAATTTTGTAGTTGCTCTCGGGCCGCTAATAAGGGAACATTGATTGTTAAATTAGTAATGATGAAAATAGAATAATTTTTATAAAATTTCGATGAAATTAAAATGGTTCTGAAATTTACTAAAATTTAGATGTCTGTTGGCTATACTTATATTCAATTAATACTTATTGTTCTGATGAGCTCCTGGAATCTTGGCCATTGTTCACTTCAGCACTTACACTTGACTCAAAAAAACTTACTTTCTTAATATTAAAAAAAAAAAACTTTTACGTCGAACCTTTTAAATTTTACTTATAAAAAAAAACCTTTACTTAATTTAATCAATTTCTCCCTTTACAACACTTCCATCCTGATCCCCACCAGTCCGACTGCATTCCTCAGAGATTCTCCTGAAACGTCCTCTAACTTCCCCGATCATTTCGTTTTTATTGAAAAATCTAATCTTTCCCACTACCACAATACGTTCTTCGTAAGTTTAACACAGTTCTACAATTAGGTTAACCTGACGGTACACGGTTATTTTCCCAGGCAATATCGGCCGCTGGATTTCCCTGTCTTAACCACTTTGGACCCTCTTTATTGATTATTGTTGCCGCACGCAGCTTATAGCCTTCCCGGAAAAGGATAATGACATGGTACCTGCTTTTTCGGCACTATTTGTGTTTTTCCTGGCTTAATCCTACAGAAAATTATTTTAGCAACTAACTGAAATTTTTCTAAAGCCTCATACTTTATGTTATTATATATATATATATATATATATATATATATATATATATATATATATATATATATAATTTATTTTATTACTAAAACTTGGAGGTATTTTAACGATGTAGAGCACTTAGCTGCAGCCTTTGTACTTCCCATCCCTACCACAGGACTAGCTTAGTGGATACCTACCTCTTTGCAGAAACCAAGTACCCATCTGATGCTAAACCTTCGAATATCTTCTGGTCTACATACCTGCCGGCCTAACCACTTTCTCTTTTCAGCTCCCAAAGCAGTTCAGAGTACATGGATTAGGCTTTCCTCTTGGTTCTCGTCGCATCTTTTGCACACAGGGGATCTAGATCTTTCAATTTTGTATTAAAGCCCCATCAGATTCCCATGGCCTATTACCAGCTCTACAGCAACTCTGAGTTGAGGTCTACTTAAGGAGTTCTTTGCCCTACAAGTCTCCCGAGTAACCCTACAGCACCTTGGATTTTGTTGCAATCCAAGGTCGCATTTCATCCTTCCCTGCACAACTTGTCTATATGTGCCGTGATCCTCTTGCGCCCCTCCTGAGGCGGCATGTCCAATGCCCTCAACAACGGTCCTTGAGCTATACATCCTTGTTTTGCTAAGGCGTCAGCTCTCTCAATCCCTATCCAGGCAGAATGTCCTGGAATTCAGGTTAGGTTGAGCGAATTAGACTTACTTCGCTCTGCTAGAGAAGCTATAGTCTCAGCCACCAGCCTAGAGCTGGTAGCCTCACCTAAGGCTTCCAGAGCTGCTTGACTGTCCGAGCAAATCGAGATGGTCTTGCCCCTCTTGCCAGGCCCTATTATTTCTTCAGCACATAGTATTATCGCGAGCACTTTCCCCTGGAAAATAGAGCTGTAGTCTTCCAGGCAATAACAAAATCTGTTTTGGTGTCTCGGTCCACTAAATCCTGCTCCCACTCCTTCCTTCATCTTAGACGCATCCGTGAATCTGATTTCACCATTTTTGTTTCTACACTCTGCCCATGCTTCTCTTGAATGTGAAATTTGTAATTTCCTTTTTTCTTTTTAAGTGGCAGTATCTTATTCTGAGGCTCTATCCAGAGCCCCTTCAGTGACTCCCCAAATAGCTGTTTAAGAAGTTTGCTACTGGTCTTCTACTGAACGGTACAACTTAGCCGGTATGCAGTTTTTATTGCCTCATCCTAATTTAAAGACTCAAGGATGGAAAACCCAACATAACCCTCATGGCCGCACATGGTGTGCTTCTCCTTGTAGCTGTTATGGCTCTAAGGAAGAGCCTCTGCACGCGGTACAGCACTCTTTAACTTGTTTCTTTCTGTGCCCTGTCCCACCAGACGATTGAGACAAAGACCAACCTCGGCATCATAGTGGCAGAATAAATTAAGATCATGTGACGTGGACTCAAATCCCATCTCATTCCTATAGCTCCTCTGCAATGCCAAAACCTAGCTATGGCTTTTTTGCACGTATCATCCAAGTGCTCACGCCAGAGTAGCTTCCTATCCATAATAACTCCCAGATATTTAGCGCTCTCAACGTAGCTTATTTTGGTATCACCACCAATTTCCATCATCTCCAGAGATTTTGTTTTACAATACGATTTACATACATTTTAGCAGTACGGTATGGCATAGCCTAGAGCTTAGAGCTATTGTGTTACAGGTTGAAATGCAGGCGTAAAAAAAATCAAATTAAAATTCAAGCCTTGGATTAAAAACGTACATTTGGTTTTAAATAATCTACATTAAAATGTGAGCGGAAATTAGAACCGATATTTTCAACACATCAGAACAGTTGTAAGTTACATTGCTCCAAAACATACTCTGCACACATGTTACGATATTTACAATTTTTTATAATTTGGAAAAGATAACCTCAAACATTGTTGAGAAGGATCAAGGATCCTTGTTTATTCATCCACTCGAGGTAAAATACACTTTTCAAAACTTGTAGTGGAGGACACTTGATGGCAATACAGTTTTTAAAAAAAATAATAATTCAATACTTAATTTTAAAAAATTAATAATGGTTTTATAAGGGGGGGGGAACTTTTCACAAAAGGGGTAAGGTATACAATATAGTTATTTCGTCCCTTTTATCTTAAAATAAGTGATAACATATGATTTCATGAAACAGCTGATTTCATGTTATAGCTTAAATGGTAGAACAGCTGTTTTAACGCATAGGGTATGTTACGTTATTTATATTATTTGTAATCTTATGTATATAAATGAATGTGTATATATATATATATATATATATATATATATATATATATATATATATATAATTGTATGAGCCTTATGCATTACGAAACCACTGATCTAATCACCATGATACTTTGGGGAATTGCTGAGTACCTTGAAGGTTTCTGGCGACATAACAATTTTTTCTAAGGTGTAATTTTAACTGCAGACATAGCATAAAATATAGACTTTCTGTCTTATCTTGTCTTAAGTCATTTAATTGAATTCATTTCAAATTTTTTTCCAACACTCAACAATCTAAACTTATATTCCAACATATTTGTACAATATACAAAAAAAATATTGTAAATCCGAGTGCACTTCAATAAATAACATTCAATCAACAACTTTTATTGTCACACTTTTCTTGACTACTATAAGTTCAGCTAATATAATGTTAATGAAACACTAAATTAAGTTTAGTCTAATATTAGTATAATATCATTAAGCCTAAACGCCTTGAGGAGATAAGAAATATATTTCCCTCATTTTGTGTCATATTCCCAGTTGACTAGATAGAAACCATTATCATCAAACCAGGATCTATTAATTTAAAAAATAGTGCATCTTTAAGAGGAGCAAACTTTTTTTATCAAAGAAATGGTAAAAGAGCACAAATTTAAGAATATATATAACCAACGCAGGTTTCAAGCAACTGAAAAAGCATATTTGATATTTATCATCCTGTAAATTCAAAAACAAGCATGAAATGGAACATACAATAAAACAATTTAAATCATAAAACCAAACACATTTCAAAGAATCAAAATTATTTAGAAATCACCCGTAATAAATATTTTAAATAATTCAAGAATCCAAAATATTTGAGAACCATAATAAAAACTTAAGACATAGACAATTTGCAAATCCAACATTAATTCATAAAAATTAAAACACAAAAAGCAATCAAATATCATTCACAAATCAAAAATATCGCAAAACAAAACAAAAAACTCACAAATTAGGAAAAACAAAATTATATCATGAATGAACAACTTTCTAGGGTAGATATACGAGTATTAACCAATCAATTATAAGTTAAAGCAGACATTTATGGTGCCTACATAAAATTGCAAAATCATAAACCCTACCAATATTAACTGAAATTTACAACATTTTTTGTTTCTAGTTTGTTCTATTTTTAAACTGAAATTTAATTTCATTTCTACAACATAACTAGTTAGTCATAAAACTATCTATTTATTAATTAACTCGAAATACATCCTTGAAATTATACATAAATTTCGATATTTGCTAACATTTCATTTATTTACATTTTTTGGCCGCCATTTGAATTCTGTGTCGAGATCAAACATAGCATCACATAAGTCGGTTCTATTTCAGACTTTATCCATTTACTCTTTATAAGAATTTATTTAAAAAAATTAAATTACTCAATATTTTAATTGTCCCCAAAATTGTTAAATTTAATTTTTATTTACGTGAAAAAGAAAGAAGCTAGTTGTAACCTTTAAATTTCATGACAAGAATTTCCCTCGTAGTCCTAAAACAGTAAATCTTAGACGATCTCCTTCCCTAAACGTTTGTTGCTTTACGAACTGAAAATTTTGAGTAGTTCTTGAGTTGTTAGCATTTTTGTGAAAGTAAATTGTTTTTTTTTTAACCCTGGTCTGGGCTAACAAAACCCGCCCAGCCCTCGTGGCAGGCAACCTCTAGCGAACTACCTCCGGTTTGTACCCTACCGGTTTGTAATTTGAAATACCGGTTTGTACCCCTACCGCGAGTGGAGACAAAGGGATTGATTGTGCCCATGTACCAAGCTCATAAGCGTTTTCCCATGGAGAATCAGGAGATAGTGAAATGAAACAGTATAGTCCGTAGTGTAGATTGAGCTTGGTCTACATCAACACTAAACTTACGGTTGGACAGGTATGAGCTAACTAGGTGTATAAGACCGTCTGGGAAGGTATAGTGTCGTAGTTTCACTAAGAGCCCGCTGTGCTAGACCCGGTCAAAGACCTTTTCTATGTCCAGGTAGACTACCCCAGTCGAGCAGTAATTGTTCAAACTCTTGGTTGAATGCCCACCACTTTCATCAGCTGATGCGTGGCCGAGTGTTTTGTCCTAAGGCCAAATTGCTCTGGTCTCAGTATGTTGTGTGTGTGGATATGCATGTTGATACGTTTGAGCAGGATTTTTTCAAATACCTTGCCAATCTTATTCAACAAGCTTATCGGTTGTATGAGTCAGGTTTGCTGTGGTTTTTTTCTTGTTTGGGGAACACCAAGATCTTGGCATCCTTCCAAGCGTCCGGGAAGTGTTGTGTCCAGAGTATAGAATTGTAGATGTTTAAGAGATATGTGATCGCTTTCTCCGTGAGGTTTTTCAGCGTTGTGTTGGTGATGGTGTCTGGTCCAGGAGCTTTCCTGGACTTTGTTTGTGAGATTGCCCACTTTATCTCTGTGAATGTTAGGCTATATTGTAAGGTAGTAGGCAAACTGTGCTATTTCTAAATCTACTTTCGCTGTAACGGCTGCATCAACTGGTTGGTCGTTTGTGGGAAAGTGATCTCAATCGTTTCAGCAAACAAGTTAACTTTGTCGACTGGGTCACACACTTGTCCATTTGGGCCGACGAGTGGGGAATAGCGCATCGGTTCTCGCGTGAAGTGTTTAACCATCGGCCAGATGGGCGTATCTGTTGTGTTTAAGGTCGCCAATTCCGCTTGGAAGCCATCAATTTTGTGCTGAATTAGTTGCCACCTAATTTGTCTCTAAGGCGATTAAGTGTTGTGTATGGAACGCATCTGTTTACCCCGTTTTGCAATGCCCGCTGGATCCTACTTCGGCCGGTGATTAGCTGTAGTATGTGCCTTTGTATGTGTACATAGTTTCTGGGCTCACATTTAACTGGTACCGCATTAGTAATCGCAGTACGTATTGCCGTCGTAAGGCTACCGACGGCTTTGTCTATGTCCAGTGGTGTGTCGACATTTAGGAAGGCAGGTAGAGTGCCGTCCAGCTAGGACCGGAATAACTCCCAGTCAGCCAGTCTGTAGTTTAGCAGCTTCCTTAGATCTCTGCGAACGGGGCTTCTATTATCATGGAGGGGGATCTGAATTCAGATCTCTATCGACGTGAAGTTGGGATGACACTAGGAGACCATTTGCAATATCTATATCAAAAATGTCTTCCGTGTGGTAAGTGCTGTGGTGTGTTCAGGAGAAAACAGCCGTATAGCTATTGTGAATTGTATGAAGGTTTTGGGTTGCCGGCATCCTGTGTTTGTAGACATATAGCCCCAGAATGTGTGTTTAGAATTCAAGTCCTTCGGCGATTATTACCTTACTGAAGGTTTGTAGAAGGACTTCACGAGTGTAATCATTAGAACCCAGGGGTTTGTAAGCTGATACAAGTGTTGTGGTGCTACCTTTTAGCTCAAGCCTAATAGCTGTTGCTTCAAACAGGTCATATCAACTTACCAAGTGCTAGGTTCTCTCACTACTAACTACCATTTCTCCTGTGATCCTGGGAATCCTTCTTTAGGTCGTGCAAAGCAATTCTGTTCCAGGTTGTCGCCAGTGCTTTGGCCACAAAGCCGTCCTCTGGCTATAATAGTGAAACTGATTGGTCAAGTTTAAATTACAGAGAATAATTAAATTTTATCAATTAATAACTGAACCAGCGAACTTCGTACCGGTTAAAAGCAAAGATATGGTTTGTTAACATTAGTATTTAATTTACTAATTGTACCTAATATAGTATTTTATTAGGATAACAATAGATAAACTCATAGTAGTCGATCGAGAAAAGTGTGACAATAATAGTTCTTGGTTGAATGTTATTTATTGAAGTGCACTCGGATATACAATATTTTTGGTTTTTCTTTCTGGTGTGTACACAAAAGAATTAGGTTTTCCGACGCGAGAGCAAGCCACATGCAGCTGTTAATGTAAGAAGTATGTATTTTCAAAATTAGGTCTAAATAATTTTAATTTGTTGAGTGTTGCTCAGCTGCTAAAATTTGGAATGAATGGAGTGTCTTAATACATTGCCGTTTTGGTTCTTAAAAACTTAGCACCGTTTTATAGGTTAATATTTTTCTGCTTAAATTAATTGGTTTTGGGGGTTACGTGTCACCCCCTTATGCTACGCCCCTAAGAAATACTTATCTCAGAAACCTTCCCAGGAAAGTACTCTTGCTTTTTTAGTAATGCATAAGGCTCATACATACATACAAACATTCATTTTCATTTCAGATATAACCCTCCTGGTAGCACGATCTAGAAACGTTAAAATAAATCATACTTCTTGATAAAGGAATGTTTGTAGTGTAATTTTTTTTAAGTGTAACTGAATTGGAGAAAATGTAGTAAATTGTTATTTTGTTCAAAATAGTTGTCAACCAGAATTGGTTAAAACGGGAATTAAAAATTTTTGTCTTTTCAACATGCACTTCCGATTAATTGATTCCGATACAAATTTTTATTGGCTTGGTAGAATTAATTAATGTATATATACTACAGTTCCTCGAATGTAAAATAATTTGATAAATTGAACTTTTTAACAGTTTGGATTTTAAATTTTGATCATATAAGACAATAAATTGAACTACTAACTTATAAGACAACCAAGCTGTGTTGCTGAATTCACTTCAATGTAATGTCTAGGGTAAACAAACTAAAGGTGAATGTCAAGGAGCCCCAGCCAACTAGAGTAACAAATTCTTATCTCTACGATTTAGACTTTGGACTGCAAGGGAATCGGGCCGTCAGCTGTATGTATTCGACAAGTGAGTTTATTTTATCTTTTCTTATTCGATTGGAATTGTGTTAGCTGTATTTTCGCATTTTGTCTGTTTGTTGTCAAGTGTAATAAGTTTATAACAATTGAGACAGTTAGAGGGTTTCCATTTTTGTTCTCTATTAAGGTAAATATTTTACAATAACCATATAGGAGGAAATATCTAAATTTCAGTTAAAGTACATTTGTCCTGCTAAAATCGCACAAAGAAGACAGCATGTAGTTTTGCCGAAACATGTATGTGTAGAGAACTTATATCCTGTTGTGAGATTTGTGTTTTTATAAGATTTCTTATAAATAGATTATAACGATGCTATAAGAAAGATAATGTATTTCTCAGGCGAGATTTTATATTAACTTTATATTTCTACTGTTTATTAGACACTTGAAGCAAGCATTTGCCTAATGTAGTCCATGTACGCAAAAGTAATCTTGTAGTCTAGAGTTGGCACCTGTAATTCTTTGATTGTAATTCACAGACACAGACAGACTCATAGTTACAAATGCACACAGACACACACAGACTCATAGTTACACATTCACACAGGCACACAGACACACAGACATATAGTAACACAGTCACACACAGCACACTAGCTGACCTATTATTGGTAATAACATTTTTTTGGGATAACAGAAACTTTAGTTTATAACCTGTTTAATTTCCTGGGTTCATTTTTTTAAGGAAACAAGCAAAAAAACCTCATATTATAACAAACATTTGCACAATGTAAAATTGGTACATGTGTTGTTAATTTGATTACTTTAGTAGGTTAAGCGTGTGTGTAATGGTTAAGTAATAACTGGCTATGATTGCTTTAAGCACGAAGCTTTGAGAAATAGGTTTTTGGAAAACCTGTAAATTCATAACATTCTTTATGTTACAAAATGCTTTTGGTTTTAAAGGGCAATTTTGTGTGGTAAGAACTATTTAACACCAGTGACGGACATTTCCCGAAAATCCTGTTTTAAAAAGTGTTTAAAAATTAGAAAAATTAAACACAGACCTAAAACTATGTATTTAAATATAAAACAGAGAAGAACAGTACAGTGGGTTTTTATTTGAAATGTTTTGATGTTTTAATGAGATTTATGCTAGATATATTTGTGTGTAATATTTAGGAAGCGAATTGAATATAGATGTCTTGCTTTTGTATAATTCAAGGAATTTTAACGGGAAAGTTTGTAATACAAAAAATCTAAAGTAAAACATTTACTACCAACATCCTAGATAAAATCCTATTAAAAAAGGAAAAACATTTATCTCTAACGTACTTTAAGATATTAAACAGCAAAGGGAACTTCCCATATTGTAATACAAGGTTGTAGGTGGTAACCATTAATGTTAATGTAATGCACGAATAGTTGGGTACTTGGTTGCATTGTGTTATCTATCATTTATAGACTTTTAAATAGAAGCAGTACAGATGTTGGTGAGGATAGGAATAATAAGATGAAACGAGCAGAGTTAAAATAATCCAAGAGTACTGGTGCAAAGTCTGGCAAAATGAAATCCATTTACGTCAGGTTTATGCTATTAGTAAATATAAAATAATTTACCTATACGCCCAGATAAAATTACATTTCTGATACCGGAGAACCAAGATTCAAGAAACAATGAACGCTTTCATGAAAACAATAATGTAACCTCAACTCATGCTACCAAGCAACCATACATAAGTCATTGTTAATATGTTTACAACAAAATATTATGTAATATATTTACAGTGAAGAATTTTATATTATTTACCGAAATTAATATAAAAATATCTGTATAAAAGCATTCACAGTAAATATTTTCCTCTTATATTTCGTATAAATAGTATTTTTGCCTCCATAATATTTAATGTACGTTGATACGATGTTATAAACTGCACTTTTCCAGCGACAAACCAATAAGGCCTTTACTTAATTAACGAGGCAAGGTCTACATAAAGTTTAAAGAATTTGTTATGTTTAAATGGTCCATTTATTGTTATTTTGATATTCTCTACTGTGTTGTTTACAATAGTGCAATAAGCTTCATTTTATGCAGTGAAACTATGCATTAAGGAATTCCTAACCCATATAAGTGTTTTTATGAAAAGAGTCCTTCTCCATTTATCTGTCGGAAATCTCCTTTCAAAACATGTTTTATATTACCTTCTTATTAAATACACGTTTTTTTCTCAGGGGGTAGACAGGGCTATAATGGAGGGGAGTCCTAATTAGCTAGACACTTCAATGTATGTAAAAACGTATTTAATTCCGTTTGCGGAAACATTTTATAGAGACTCGGCACAAATTTTACTTATTATTTATTCTAAGAGTAAATAATTCTAAGCTTCGCATATAGCAAGGTACACACTAACTATCATGAAGGCCTTTGCCATGCTACTAACTATATGACCTTCACACATGCCATAAACGGTGACAAGATGACGAATAATATAAAATTAGATCCCGGAAGATATTGGGGATGGGCACTTCTACTTTCGGAGTTACACAACCCCGCCGTTCTATTGGAGGCAGTCAGAAGCCGAATAGAGATCGCACATCCACCGCTTCTATCCTCTGCTTGAAGGATCTCTACTAGTCTCTATAGGAATACTTAGGTCTGACTACATCCTGAGCTTGTACAATCTACAGGGCTTTCGTGTCTTGTACCCAGCTACACCTGGCTCCAAAACCTCGCAAGTCTAATGAGTTCAGTCACATGGTGAAGAGACATAGCATCTCCACATTCCTCACTATCCTTGCATTGGTGGATCTCATCTCCTCTATGCGGGAACACTTAGGTCTGTCTAGATCCTGATTCTTCACAATATGCTTAGCTTTCGTGTCTTGTATCGAGTTACAAATACCTCCACAACCCCGCCGTTCTATTAGAGGCAGTTAGAAGGTCGAATAGAGATCGCACCTCTGCCGCTTCTATCCCTAGATTGGAGGATCTCTTCACGTCTCTGCAGGAACACTTAGGTCTTGCTACATCCTGAGCTTGCCCAATCTACATTGCATTCGTGTCTTGTATCTAGCTACAAATACTTCCACAATCCTGCCGGTCTATTGTAGACAGCCAGAAGGCGAATAAAGATCGCACCTCTGCCACTTCTGTCCTCTGATTGGAGGATCTCTACAAGTCTCTGCAAGAACATTTAGGTCCTGCTACATCCTGAGCTTGCCCAATCTACGTTAATTTCGTGTTTTGTATCCAGGTTCTCCTGGCTCCACAACCCCGCAAGTATAATGGGTTCAGTAACAAGGTTAAGAGTCATCGTATCTCCGCCGCTTCTATCCTCGCATTGGTGGATCTCTTCACGTCTCTGCAGGAACATTTAGGTCTGCATACATCCTGAGCTTGTACAATCTACGTTGCTTTCGTCTCTTGTATACAGGTTCACCTGGCTTCACAACCCCGCAAGTATAATGGGTTCAGTAACAAGGTGAAGAGTCATCGCATCTCCGCCGCTTCTATCCTCGCATTGGAGGATCTCTTCACGTCTCTGCAGGAACACTTAGGTCTTGCTACAAACTGAGCTTGCCCAATCTACATTGCCTTCGTGTCTTGTATCTAGCTACAAATACTTCCACAATCCCGCCGGTCTATTGGAGGCAGTCAGAAGGCGGATAGAGATCGCACCTCCACCGCTTCTATTATTTGATTGGAGGATATCTACAAGTCTCTGCAGGAACATTTAGGATTAGCTTTAGCATGAACTCTCCACTTATCTCTTACACCTCGTCTAATACTTTTATATGTTTTGTGTGTGAATTCTGTGAATTCGTTGTGTCTTCAGGCATGCGAATGAAAAGGCAAGGAAACAATCTATACATGTTAGTTTGCATCGACTTACATCTTTATTCTATCCGTACAATAGCGCATAGAATAGGGATATTAACTTCAGCTGTGCTAGACTCTAGACTCGCCATCTTATTGTGGATACCCAGCCCCCAATATATTGTGTGTGTAATATACTTATTGTTTTTATTACTTATAATATATTATTTTACAATACAATTTATATGTATAAATAGTATGAATGTCTGTGTTTATCAATTTATGTTTTAAATAGAAAAACCTAATCACACACACACACACACACACACACACACACACACACACACACACACACACACACACACACACACACACACACACACACACACACACACACACACACACACACACACACACACACACACACACACACACACACACACACACACACACACACACACACACACACACACACACACACACACATACACACACACACACACACACACACACACACATATATATATATATATATATATATATATTGAAAACAATTGATTAATTTATTTTCACATACTTTCAAAAGAAACATGATATAACTTTTCAAGTTTTAATTCACAAGTTAAATCTTAACTGATAATTGGAAAATCTGTTAGTGAGATGGATGACCTTGCATTTTTTTCATCGGCATACCTATTTGAAGTTTTGATTTTAGTAAAGGCACAACGCAGTCATCAGCATCCTCAAATTTGTTCCTTTATCTTCTTTTTATTGCAAAAAGTGCTGCAAATGTTTTTCGCAAAAGTAGATGCTTGATAAAGGCAAGTATATTCATAGATCTGCTTGTGATTAACGTTTAGGTGTTTTATCCAAAATGAAGATCTGTCCATTGTGGCGCTGTTGCCACATTGAACGGCAAACATTCGTTTCTCGATACTTTCGTACTGTTATTGTTTTCCGCTGTCATGTTGATTTAAGTTTCCAAAAATTTCCCAACTTTTACTTATATTTCTTTTATAAATGCATAAATTACATTAAAATTTTCTTACCATCATATGCAATAAAATTACGTGTGTAAAAAAATCTGCCGTGTAAATTACGTTTTAAATTTTGATAAATTGTTTAATTAAATTTTAACTAAATGAGAAACTATCTTACTCCAACCCCACCAACTGGTCCTCCCTTCTGACTTGCCTTTACACCCAACAAGGCGGGCGCACATCCCAGTTAGGGAACCCATACCTTACGACCCATACCTTACACTAGCGTGTACATATAGGTAAACAGAGGATAGTGGAGAGTTAGTACTAAAGAAACTATGTAGACTAGTGCTACCCTTAGCATGGTCCTGAGGCATAAACATGGTTTACCTGAGCTAGATTGGATCACTAAATGTGGGCTTTCGATAGTAACGGTACGGAGTTACACTAGCGTTTGGAAAGGGTTATAGCATAGGATAGTGGATAGATAGTACTAAAGAAACTATGTAAACTAGTGCTACCCATAGCTTGTCCTGAGGCATAAACATTTTTTACCTGAGCCAGATTGGATCACTAAAGGTGGGCTTTCTATAAACTTGCGGAAATACACTGGCATGTAGGAAGAGGTATAACATAGGATAAGTAGAGAGTGTCTACTAAGGAAAATGTGTAGAATACTGCAACTATTTGCTCATTCTAAAGGATAAACATGGCTTTCTTGAGCCAAAATGGCTAAGAGGTGTATTCTATAAGGACCTTACGGAGTTACACTGTATAGTAGGAGGTGTAACATTGGATATATGTGTGGAGTGAGTACTAATGAAGTTATATAAGCCACTGGTTATTCTAAAGGATAAAGGGGAAATATAAGGTGAATACTAATAAATATATTCCGAGCTTATTGCATGACAATATGAAAAGTAATACTAGTTTATCACATTGCATTATGAAAAGTAATCCTAGGTTATCATGTGGAATTATGAAAAGTAATCCTAGGTTATCACGTTGCATTATGAAAAGTAATCCGAGCTTATCACATTTCATTATGAAAAGTAATCCTAGATTACCACATTGCATTATGAAAAGTAATCCTAGCTTAATACATTGCATTATGAAAAGTAATCCTAGCTTATCACATTGCATTATGAAAAGTAATTCTAGCATATCACATGGCATTACGAAACGTTATATGAGCTTATCAAATGGCATTATGAAAAGTAAACCTGGCTTATTACATGACATTATGAAAAGAAATCCTAGCTTATAATGTGGAGTTATGAGACGGAATCCAATTTTATCACATGACATTATGAAAGGGAATCCTAGCTTATCATATTGCATTATGAAAAGTAGTCCGAGCTTATTGCATGGCAATATGAAAAGTAATCCTAGCCTATCACGTGGGACTATGAGAAGAAATCAGAGCTTATCACATGAAATCGAAAACTAATCCTAGCTTATCACATTGCATTGTGAAAAGTAATCCTTGCTTATCACATGGCATTATGAAATGTTATCTGAGCCTATCAAAATGCATTATGAAAAGTAAACATAGCTTATTACATGACAATATAAAAAGTAATCATAGTTTATCATGTGGAAATATGAGACGGAATCCAATTTTATCACATGACATTATGAAAGTGAATCCTAGCTTATCTCATTGACTTATGAAAAGTAGTCCGAGCTTATTACATGACATTATGAAAAGTAATCCTAGCTTATCACGTGGAATTATGAGACGGAATCAAAGCTTATCACATGGAATTATACAAATTAATCCTATCTTATCACATTGCATTATGAAAAGTAAACCTAGCTTATCACATGGCATTTTGAAACGTTATTTGAGCTTATCAAAAGGCATTATAATAAGTAAACCTAGCTTATCACATGGCATTTTGAAACGTTATTTGAGCTTATCAAAAGGCATTATAATAAGTAAACCTAGCTTATTACATGACATTATGAAAAGTAATCCTAGCCTATAATGAGGAATTATGAGAAAGAATCCAATTTTATCACATGACATTATGAAAGATAATCCTAGCCTATCACATTGCATTATGAAAAGTAATCCGAGATTATTCCATGGCATTATGAAAAGTAATCCTAACTTATCATGTGGAATTATGAGACGGAATCCAATTTTATCACATGGCATTGTGAAAGTGAATCCTAGCATATCACATTTCATTATGAAAAGTAGTCCAAGCCTATTACATGGCATTATGTAAAGAAATCCTAGTTTATCACGTGGGATTATGAAAAGTGATGCTAGGTTATCACATTGCATTATAAGAAGTAGTACCAGCTTATCACATGGCATAATGAAAATTAGTCTGAGCTTATCAAAAGGCATTATGAAAAGCATTCCTAGCTTATCTCATTCTATTATGAAAAGTAATCCTAGCATATCACAATGCATTATGAAAAGTAATCCTAGATTATCACATGGAATTATGAAAAGTAATCCTAGCCTATCACATTGCATTATGAAAAGTAATAAGAGCTTATTAGATGAAATTGTGAAAAGTAATCCTTGCTTATCACGTGGGAACATGAAACGGAATCAGAGATTATCACATGGAAATATGAAAAGTAGTCCTAGCTTATCACATTGCATAATGAAAAGTAATCCTAGCTTGTCACATTTCATTATGAAAAGTAATCCTTGCTTATCACATGGCATTATGAAACGTTATTTGAGCTTATCACTAGGCATTAAGAAAAGTTAACCTAGCTTATTACATAACATTATGAAAAGTAATTCTAGCTTATAATATGGAATTATGAGACGGAATCAAATTTAATTACATGTCATTATGAAAGGGAATCCTAGCTTATCACGTTGCATTATAAAACGTTATGTGAGCTTATCAAAAGGCATTATGAAAAGTAAACCTAGCTTATTACATGACATTATGAATAAATCCTAGCTTATCATGTTGAATTATGAGACGGAATCCAATTTTATCACATGACATTATGAAAGGTAATTTAGCTTATCACATGGCATTATGAAAAGTAATCCTAGCCTATCACATTGCACTATGAAAAGTAATTCTAGCTTATCATATTGCATTATGAAAAGTAATCCTAGCTTAACACATGGCATTATGAAACGTTATCTGAGCTTATCAAAATGCATTATGAAAAGTAACCCTAGCTTATTACATGACATTATGAAAAGTAATCCTAGCTTATCACGTGGTATTGTGAGACGGAATCAGAACTTATCACATGGAATTGAAATCTAATCCTAGCTTATCACATTGAATAATGAAAAGTAATCCTTGCTTATCACGTGGAATTATGAGACGGAATCCAATTTTATCACATGAGATTATGAAAAGTAATCCTAGCTTATGACATTGCGTTATGAAAAGTAATCCTAGCTTATCACATTGCATTATGAAAAGTAATCCTAGCTTATTACATGACATTATGAAAGGTTATCCTAGCTCATCATGTAGAATTATGAGACGGCATCTAATTTCGTCACATGACATTATGAAAGGTAATCCTAGCTTATCACATTGCATTATGAAAAGTAATCCCAGCCCATTGCATGGCATTAAGAAAAGAAATCGTAGTTTATCAAGTGGGAAGCTTATAATGTGGAATTATGAGACGGAATTCAATTTTATCACATGCCATTATGAAAGGGAATCCTAGCTTATCACATTGCATTATAAAACGTTATCTGAGCCTATCAAAATTCATTATGAAAAGTAAACCTAGCTTATTACATGACATTATGAAAAGTAATCCTAGCTTATCATGTGGAATTATGAGACGGAATCCAATTTTATCATATGGCATTATGAAAGGTAATTCTAGCATATCACATTGCGACAAAATTACTTGTGAAATATACATATTTCTTCCTGTGTGGTTAATGTAAACTATTTGCCTTTATAGAAAACTTTAAAGGAAACCCTTTAACTGCCCAAATTAATATAAACTAATCACACTTGACTACAAACTATTAATTTAAAAACCTTCAGACAAAACTTTATTCGAATAAGAAAAGTTGAAATAAACGTACTGGCCGAATAAACGCAGCTAATGGCCCGATTCCTAATGGCAGTCCAAAGTCTAGATCACAGCGATAATGATTTGTTTACTCTAGTTGGCTCTGGCCGTCTCGACAATCTTCTTAAGTTTGTTTATTCTAGACATTACATTGAAGTGAATTTGGCACCACAGTTTGGTTGTTTTATAAGCTAGCAGATCAAATTATTGTCTTATTTTCATAATTGGAAAATCCAATCTGTAATAAAAGGTTTATTATATCGAATTTTGTTAATTCGAGAAACTGTAGTATATAAACATTAATTATTCCACTAAAGCCAACAAAAATTTGATTCGGAATCTATTAATCGGAAGTGCATGTAGAAAAGGCAACATTTTTTTAATGCGATTTTAAATAATTCTGGTTGACAGCTATATTGAACAAAATAACAATTTACTATATTTTCTCCAATTCAGTTACATTTAAAAGAAATTCAAAGAAAAAAATTCCTTTCTCAAGAAGTATGATTTATTTTAATCTTTCTAAATCGTCCTACCAGATGTGTTATAATTGATATAAAAATGAATCCATGTATGTATGTATGTATGTATGTATGTATGTATGGGCCCTATGCATTACTAAATCACTAATCCGATCACCATCAAACTGTGGATATTGTTGAGTCCTTTCCTAGAAATGTTTCTGAGAAAAGTAGGTGTTAGGTGTGTAGCCTAGAGGGGTGACACGTGACCCCAAAATCAATGAATTTTAGCAGAAACATTAACCTATAAAACGGTGCTGGGATTTTATCAAAACAGCTTCACAAACAGACAACATATACATTTTTCAAGTACGAAAACAGCATAAAATATGATTTTCTATATCACCTTATCTGAACACATTTCATTGAATTCATTCCAAATTTTGGTTGCTATGCAACACTCAACAAATTAAAATTATTTGGACTTAGTTTTGAAAATACATACTCCTCACATTAACAGCTGTATGGGGCTTGCTCACAAGCCGACATATCTTTTAATTTATTTGTGTAAACACCAGAAAAACCAAACATATCTATATCCGAATGCACTTCAATAAATAACATTCAAACAAGAACTATTAATGTCACACTTTTCTTAAGCGACTACTATATGTTCAGCTATTGTTATCCTAATAAAATACTACATTAGATTCAGCTATATTTTACTTTTAGACAAGACATATCTTTACTTTTATTCGGTACGAAGTTCGCTGGGTCAGCTAGTAAATGATAAAATTTTATTATTTTCTATGATTTAAACTTGAACAGCCAAAGGTCGGCTTTGAGGCCGAAGCATTGGCGACAACCTGGAGTAGAATTGCTTATCACGACCTAAAGAAGGATTCCAAGGACCTCAGGAGAAAGGGTAGTTACTAAGGGAAGAACTAAGCACTTGGTAGGATTTTCTGACCACATTTCTTGGTCTGGAAAGAACTCATTGGGGACGGCTACATTCTTTAAATGGTTATGTAACACAAATTGTATATCTTTCCTACAAAGAATAACTTTGAGCTAATATTTTTTATTTAGATATTCGGTAGTATTATTATTTATCCTTTGGAGGGGTCAAAGTTTGTTCAAACTAATATTTGTCATAAAACTACCAAAGCGCTAATCAGTAAAAAGTTTTCGTATCCAAAATCTTATAAATATTAGCCTACTTATAAAATCATTTTCAGTCTAGAAAAGTCTGGTTAAATTTAATGTATGAGATTATATCAGATTGTGGCTGTCTTGTAGCAGTCTAATTAGCCCTAGTTCAATTATTTTACTTTGATTTAGTTCTATTAGTTAATTTAATAGTAGACACCCTCTGCACCTCCAGTATCCCACTTTCTATATACAAGCTGACCTAGCGGACCTGCTTGCAATCTTTACACCTTCCTAGTAATGTCGACTAGAGAGGCGCAACGCGGTCCCCCGAGCGGCTGGGCAGAATCATTTGGAACCAGTTCCTCTCATGGCAAGTCCACCTCCTTGATGCTGTATGGCCCTCCGAGAGCGTCTTCCACGTCTACGGCAGCGGCAATTGGCGGGACCTCCGAGGGACCATCTAGCCCAGCCACTCCTGTCAGTACCTACTCCCAATCAGAGATAGGCACTGATTACACTACGACGTAGGGTTCTGCTGCTGAATGCGTCTAAGATGATGCCAGACATCGGCCCGTCGTAAGGAGGAAGAGGAAGAAGCAGATTCACCAGTCCGACTCTGGGACTAAAACCGAGGCGAAACGCAAGACCGTGGACCCAGTAAAGACTAACGGTGCCGTAGCCAGCGCGGAAGCTCACAGAGCTTCACCAAAGAGCGTCACTCACCAAATACTGACTCATTACAAACACAAACACTGCAGAGGCATCTGGGTTGCAATCTACCCTGATCAACATCGTTTATCATACATAGGTAAGGACTTTAATTCCACAAACAATCCTCCCTTTGATGTGGGAACCAAGGCGAAGGACGGAGTGAACCTATGAGCGCATCTACGACGACTATATACACTTTCAAAGGAAACTTGGGGAAATGGAGTGTCCCACCACGTATTCCGTCTCGCAAAATGAGAATTTTTAAAGTAGTAGTTAGAGGGGTGGATGAATCCACCGAAGAAGCGGAGGTAGGAAACGTCCTGAAAACAGGAGTATAAAGGTCTTCAAAGAGTCCCAAATGAACGGACACTTTAGCAAGAAGCCTCTGCCCATGTTCCTTGTGTAGCTAGCGTTTAAAAAAGACTCACGTTAAGCAATGACGCTCACTAATATTTGTTTAATGAAATACGAGTGGAAGTCTACAGACACCCCACAGGTCCTGTGCAATGCTTCCTCTCCTAGAGGATAGACCTCACAACAATTTCTTGTAGGGCCGTTTCCCGGTGCGTTAAATGTGGCGAGGGTCACGATTCCAAGACTTGCGCAGAGGATCGAGAACACTTCAAGTGAATCATCGGGGCTGCGAACTATCGAGGATGCGCCAATTACAAGCAGGTCACCAAATCCAAGGCCCAAGCAAAGAAGAAGGCCGACGGGGATAAAACCGGCCCCTTCAACCAAAACACAAACACAGGTACCTGCTTCACGGTACACAACACCACCATTTCCTACGCCGAAGTATCTGCTCCGGCTATCTCTGGGAAGCCGGTTCAAAGGCCATATCCTACCATTACCTCAAGCAAACCGGCGCTCCCACCCAAGTCGGCCCTAATTCCTACACCTAATCTACCGAAACCCAACCCCGCTTCTGGTCCTAAGGCAGAGTCGTCAACAACTGCCCCGTTCCTAAAGCCAGGGTATATTCCCCGCAAAAGGAAAAGGAGGATAGACGCCCCAAGCTTACAAAGGCCATGACGGTCATAAAACCCCAGCCGGAGCCCCGTTTGGCTCCTGCAGCCCCCGTTGACCCATCCTTGACCGCACCTACCTCGCCCGTTTCTATAAACTGGGCGAAACAACCTTTGAACCGCTCCTAAGTGATATTAAATCTGCTCAGACATGGCAAGCCTTCACGGGCGGCCTAGGTCTTTCCTTTGTTAAGATCTTCTCCTTAAAAGTTTATTTGTTTGCTGACAAGCTTGAGAGCACGTTAGAAACAAACGACCAACCCCCTGATGCAGCTGTTACAGCTAAAGCAGACTTAGAAACAGCCATGTTAGCCTACTACCCTACATTAGAGCCAATCAGTAACACTACATTCCCAGAAATAAAGAAGCAATCTCACAAACAAACTCCAGGAAAGCTTCTCAACCAGATACCATCACCAACACAACCCTGAAAAACCTCACGGAGAAAGCGATCACTTATTTTTCAAACATATACAATGCTATACTCCGGACACAACACTTCCTGGACGCTTGGAAAGAGGTCAAGATCTTGGTCTTCGGCAAACAGGGAAATGACCACAGCAAACCTGACTCATACAGACCGATAAGCTCATTGAATACGATGGGCAAGGCATTTGAAAAAATCCTGCTTAAACGTATCAACAAGCATATCAAAACACACAACATACTGAGGCCAGAGCAATTTGGCTTTAAGACTAAACACTCGGTCTCGCATCAGCTGGTGAGAGCCGTGGGGTGTGTAACCTAGGGCTTCCACCATTACTGCTCGACTGGGGTAGTCTTCCTGGATATTGAAAAGGCTTTTGACCAGGTCTGGCACAATGGGCTGTTAATAAAAACTACGATACTATGGCTTTCCAGATGAGCTTATACAATTAGCTCATATCTGTCCAACCGTAAGTTTAGGGTTGATGTAGACCAAACTCAATGTACACTACGGATTATCGGCCGCCCCTCAGGGCTCAATTATTGGAACCGTATTGTTCAACATCTACATCAACGACATACCGAACACACTCAACACAAAATTGGCCATATTTGCAGATGACACCGCGATATCTGCTCAGTCATGGGAACCACATCTAATAAACTCCAATTTACAGGACTACCGTACAGTACTAGAATCATGGCTGAGCTATTGGAGAGTTTTGGTAAACGTGAATAAGTGCGAGGGTCTGCTTCTCTCCAAACGTAGGACACAAAAACTCAACGCACCACTGAAACTATTAGGCGAGGACATTCAGTGGGGGAAGCAGGTCAAATATCTGGGAGTCATACTCGACAGAGACCTGACTTGGGACCCTCACATTTCCAACACGTTAAAGAAAGCAACAATTAGATTAACACAACTATATCCTATGTCTAACAGAATAAGCCGACTTTCACTAAGTTCGACTGCTACTACTACTATATATATATATATATATATATATATATATATATATATATATATATATATATATATATATGTGTGTGTGTGTGTGTGTATGTGTGTGTGTGTGTGTGTGTGTGTTGCGCAGCATATTCATGCACCCTTCACCCATCCAAGGCCATGCAAACACTCACCCACGCACAGACTTCAGTTATTCCAAAATTAGTTTTTGCGAATAATCACGAGGACACCTAGATTCCTTTCATCAAACAACACCTCCGACACTTAGCAACAAGGTTCTACAAACAGGCTCACGCCCATACAACATCCACACTCATTTCCTCATTGGGTAGATATGACCGCCTAGCTCTTCCCATAAAATGCAAATATTTTAATATATAAATACTAATGCTTTCTGCTTGACATTTGTGTTTCAGGTGAAACAGGGGCACAGCCCCAGGGTCGTAGCTTAGCCCCAACGGAAGTACTAATTTGATGGCATGCCTTTTCAGTTTCGAATAGGCAGCAGAAGAAGAGGTGCATGCCATTCCTGCCATAGACTCATTAACAAGGTTTTTGTAAGGCAATACTCCTACTTATCCCTTAACATAAGGTGATCCAAGCCCCCAGGTGTCCTGCATGATCTGTCGCAGAGGTTTTCCTCGCAGGGTTTCTTTCTTGTCAGATTTTTCCATCCCGCTTTTAGCGCGATACTTACCGTACTGTTTCATTTAACTTTATCCTGCTTCTCCATGTAAAGAGCTTATGAGCTACGTAAATGAGCAACCAATCCAGTTTCCTTAACTCGCGGTAGGGATAAAAACCGCATGCGCAAGTGAGATGAAGGTAGCTCGTTAGAGGTTTGCTACAACGAGGCCTGGATGGGTTTTGGGTGCCCAGACCCAGGTTAATAAAAAACAATAATTTAATTTCACAAAAACTAAAATAACTCAAGAGCTAGACAATTTTTTCAGTTCGTAAAAGCAACACACGTGTAGGCAAGAAGGTTTACTATGTTACGACTACAAGGGAAATTCTTGTGAACAAATATAAAGCTTTTCTCTTTTCCAAGTATGCTAAAATTAAATTTAAACAATTTTGGCGAAAAATAAAATATTAGAAAATTTAAGGTTTCTAAATAAACTTTCATTAAGAGTTAATAGTTAAGGTCTGAAATAAAACTGATTTTTTGACGCCATGTTTGATTTCGACACTAAATCAAAATGGCGGGCATAAAATGTAAATAAAAGAAATGTAACAACGTATCGAAATTTATGTATGATTTCAAGGAATATATTTTGGGTTAATTAATAAAGAGCTAGTTTTAGTACTAACTAAATATGTTGTAGAAATTCAATTCAATTTCAGTTTAAAAATTCAAGGAAACAAAAAATAATACAAATTAAAAGTAATTTTGCTAGCGTTTATGATTTTCAAATTTTTTGTAGATACCATAAATGTCTGCTTTATCTTATAATTGATTATGTCTATTCTAAAACGGTGTTCAATTCATGATTTAATTTTGTTTTTCCAAATACGTGAGATTTTTGTTTTGTTTTGAATACTAATTAATTTTGATTCTTTGAAATGTGTTTGTTTTTATGAGTTAAGTAGTTAAACTATGCTTGATTTCATGTTTCACTATGTATTGCATGAACGCATGGAGTTTAATTGTTGACACATGTATTGGTTATATCCTTATATTTGTGCTCTTGCTCCTTTTCTCTGATAAACACACAATAGGCTTGCTCATTCTAGAGATGGAATTCTCTTTAAATTACTAGATTCTGGTTTGATGATGCGGTTTTGCTATATAGTCATCTGAGATTGCCATAAAATTAGGAAATCATATTTCATATCTTCACAACGCGTTTATACCCAATAAATAGCGTGTTATCATTAGCTAAACCTAATTTAGAATTTTATTAACATAATAATAGTTGAACTTATAGTAATCGATCGAGAAAAGTGTGACAAGAAAAGTTCTTGTTTCAATGTTATTTATTGAAGTGCACTTGTATATACAATAGTTTATGTATATTTTTTCATATGTGTTGGGAAATAATTCTAGATTGTTGAGTGTTGCCCAGCAAACAAAATTTGAAATTAATTCAATGAAATTTCTGAAAGATAGAAAGACATATTTTATGCTATTTTAGTACTTAAAAATTATATGTTGGAAAAATTTTTCATGTCGCCAGAAAGCTTTCCAGGATTGTACTCAACAATTTTCCAAAGTTTCATAGCAATCGGATCAGTGGTTTAGTAATGCATAAGGCTCATACATAAATACATACAGGTACATACAAACATTCATTAATAAATTTATAGAATATGTTTATAAATTAAGCCAAATGGGACGAAACAACTATTCTGTATACCTTGCCACTTGAGTGAAACATTCACCTCCATATATTAATAAAATTATTTCATTAAAATTATTTATTGAATAAATAATTTTAAAAAACTGTATTGACATCAATTGTGCTCCATTACAAGTTTCGACAAATGTATTTGAACTTGAATGGATGAATGAAAGTCATATTACTAACGATTTGAAAATTTGATCCAAATACACATAAAGAGAGAATGAAGTAAAAGAAGGAATTGAAAATGGTAGTTCATTCCCTATCGCCATTGACTGAATATTTAAAGTGTCTAACTTGAAATTATTAACGTTTTAAAACTAAAATCGTATTATTATTGTGTTGGTTAAATAAGGGGATTACATCGGTCTAAAAAACTTTGGCGGTGTACAATGTTTATTTGTTTGGCTTTTTATACAATAAAGTGTTAGGGTTGGTTATCCGAAGTTTGGACAACTCCACTAGAGGAGGGGGGAGGGGGTGTTACCATGATCCTTTTTAAGAATCCGGATACGTTCACGTTTTTCAAAATATTTGTCACATTTACTCTTCTTTATTTTTTCCTTATGCAAGATTTACCGAAAAAGCCAGCATAAATATACAACGCATTAAATTTACTAGGCTAAATTTAAAACAAACCATTCATGCTATCACACTCATTGGCAACGTATTAACTTATGTTAATAATCCAAAGGAAGAATGTCGAGACACCACAGGTAACGTGAGTGACGAGTTCGTATCGCTTCGATCTAGACTTTGGACAACAATAGAATCAGCTGTTTATTTGACCAGTGCGTTTATTCGCTTGTAGGTTAAATTTTCCTAATAGTTTGAAATTTTGATGAATGCGATTATATTTTGGCATTTTGTGTGAATGTTTTCAGATTAAAAGTAAGTGTAATTAGTTTCTAAGATCTTTGAGGTTTCCTTTATTGTTTTGTATAATTGTTTTTATCAAGCCAAAGATTTTACATTAGCTATAGAGAAGAAGATTTAAATTACACAAATAATTTTGTCACGACCTAATCACATATATGTAGCTTAAGTATATATTAAATTATATGTATGTTGTAGGAAACATACTGTATTTGATAAATATTATTTTGATAATGTTTCTTTTCATTACTATGTGTGCATAGCAATTAATTTACATGTGCTTTAAGGTTGTGTGGGGTTATATCTTCCAAATTAAAAATAATTGTAAATATCCTAACATGTGTGTAAAGTATGTTTGGAGCAATGTAACTTACAACTGTTCTGATCCGTTGATGTCATCGGTTTTAATTTCCGCTTACATTTAACTGTAGATTCTTTAAAACTGAATGTAAATTTCTCGTAATCTCATCGCGGTTTGTATTTATTAGCGACAAAAACTAAGGTATTCATGTAACCCAAATGACTTGCTTCAAAACATTTGATTTCTTCTGGCGAAAATTCTTCTAAATAAATAATTCTGATAAACTATCATTATAAAATAAACGAATATTTAGTGGAACAATATTGTGGTTTTCCCTTTTACTTAAATGCTAACACATGATTAGGTTAGGCCTGTAATGTACAAACATAGATCTTGATATTAGTTATAAAGTTTTCTTTATTGATTTTAATACCACAAAGATTTTACTTTTACATAATAAATCAAAGAATATTTAAATAGGATTATGCTTATATAAAAATGTGAGGAATTTTATCGTGATAAAACGTGTTTAAAAATGTATACAAAAGTAAAATGAACACAAATTCGAAACGTTTTGCTGGAAATAGAACAATTTTAAATTTGTTTGAAATTTGTGTTTATGTTATAAGTGTTTGTTTGTATAAAATTATGGAAATTTCGTAAAATTTAAGTGATATTAATTATACTCGTAAATATGAAAACATGTGAGTAAATGGACATTTCAATACTAAAATCCAAATTAAATATATTTTTCGTAAAAGGGAAATATTATTTTTTCCAAAAGGTAATTCAAGTAACAAGGCCTATAGGCTGTTTTAATGACAGACAGCATACTGAACATAAACCTAATGTGTTCAACGACGGTGTTTAGCGAATATAATGACATTTTGTGTAAATATTTTGTAAAACTAAACAACTCGTAGAAGTTAATAGATTTAATTCGTTCTTAAATCAACGAGAAAAAGTATGGATCGCATTGTCGTGGAAGATATTTTCTTCCGTGTTGGTATTATTTGTGAGTTTGTATGGAGCGCTTAACTGGGTACATGGCACAGAGTCGAATGATGTACCTCTCTCTCTGTCTCGTGCGCACGCACGCACCCACTCACACACGCACACGCACTCGCTACGATACAGACTTTAAACTGCACGGGAATCGGGGAGTCAGCTGTGATTATTCAATCAGCGCGTTGATTTTATCATTTCTCATTCGATTAGAACTGTGATGAATTAAGTGGTTTTTTGCATTTTGTCTGAAGGATTTTAAATTAAAAGTTTGTGTCAAGTTTTACATTATTCATATAGAAAGAAATATTTAAATTTCAAAAGTAAATTGGGCACGCTATAATCGCCCAAAGAAGACAGCTTGTAGTTTTCCCGAAACATGTATGTATACAGAATTATATTCTGTTGTTTTTATAATATTACCTATAAATAGAATATAACCTATAGTGGTGCTATAAGAAAGATAATGACTTTGTTGAGTGTTATTTTACATTAACCTATTATATTATTCTGTTTATTTAGCCCTTGAAGAAAAACAATTACCTTATGTAGTCTATGACGCAAAAGAAATTTTGTAGTCTGGTGTAGTCATATGTATTGCATTGATTTAGATTTTGGTAAAGCTTAAATTGTGCATTTTATAATAGATAATATCGGGAATCCATTTCTATAATCTAAGCATTAAATTGCATTAGTTTCGGATTAAATTACCCTACATTCAGTGTTGACGGTTTCAAGCGAATTTAATGACATTTTATAGAAAATATTTTGTAAAAATAAAATAACTGGTAAAAGTGTGAGTCGTTCTTAAATCAGCTTGAGAAATTTCCTTTATATTCTTAGGAGCTTTCAATTAGCTGTAAAACTAACAGATTACATCATCTGCACCTATATTAGTTAGTTTTTTGAATTGTTTTGATATAGTCGAGGAACAAATTCAAAATGAAGATCTGTGTTTTATAACTGAAACAAAATTGTGCCTAAAAATTAGATAGTATGCATTAGACAATTGGGACAGCATAAATCGAATTTTAAGGATAACCTATTTGCTAAGAGGTTTAACTCAATATTTCATAAGTGTAGGTTTGTATAGTTTGTTGTGTTATGTTTGCTTTGACATTACCCTTTGCTTCCATAATTGATACTGATTATAGTGAATATTTTCATAATAATTAATTTCTTGTTACATTTTTTACAACTTTGTCTTTAAGAAATTTATTATTTTACTAAAATTAATTTTGCTTGTTGTAATTATCTAGAATTCCCTGATGGAGAAGCTGTGTTTCTAAAAAAGAAACGATTCTTTCGAAACGCGACAGCAAGTAAGCCCTTACGTTTCGCTTAGTAAGTATCATTTAATTATAGTAAAATTGATTCATAGCTACAAGGTAAATTACCTATATTTGTTTTTGATGATGTTACAAAATGTTTTTTTTTGTTTCATCCAAAAGTTTTGAAATTGTTACCATGTTCATTTAGCAGTTGTTATATGGGAAGTAATCTTGCATATTTAATTATGTAACTAATATACAAAATTATAATCGTTACATTTGAAGTTATAAAAGTAGGTAATTTTAAGAAACTCTGTTAAATTTATTAAGAGAAGGTTTGATTAAAAATAATTTATTGTGTGGATAATCACAGAACTGTATTTCTGCCACGATCAAGTCATGACTTGCAATTTCTAGCTTCGGTGCTTCTTTCTGCCACTTTTTTCAAATTTCTTTATTGCCTATTATAATACTATAAAATGAGTGTTTATTACTCATTTCTAACACTAACAAATTTTAATTGTCATCCTATAGGAACTTTTAAACATGATCGATGCTACCACCTATTGGGGATAATTGGTGCTACATATGACCTCTTTTAATTTTGTAATACAAATGTTAACCAGTAGAAATTAAACTGTTATTTTTCCATTATTCTTGTTCAAGGCTATGTTGTTTATGAATAAATATTTGTTGGATCTGATTCGAATGATCTTATTTGGTAATTTTATACTCACAAAAAGATTCTTTGTATCTTGAACACAATGTACAATAGGTTTTTAGTGTTATTTATTAGGTACAGTATTTTTAAATTATCAGTATTTTTAATATATTTTTTAATTTGTTTAAATTTTGTTGTAATTCGTATTGTATAGTTTACTATTGCATTAGGTAAGTTTTTAATTTTTAATGCACAGTGTAATTAGCATTTTAGCATTATAGCATTATTTTTTAGTTTATAATCTCTTCCCCCTCTAAAGCAAGTTATTAAAATGGCTATAATTTTTGTTCATGGATTGTAAATTAAATATAATTGAGTAAACATTTATTTACTACTACTAATAGTATCAGGTAGCAAAACCCACTACTTACTGATATTTTTCAGCAGACACATTTCCCACTAGGACAGTGCATTTTTCAATGCTGAGAGTCGCCGATAAGACTAATTTATTTAAAATGTTTAATAATTTCCCGACACTAGGAAAATTTATTTTAAATCTAATATAGAATTTAATTTTTAAATATTGTAGGTGTAATAATAATGTTATGGTAAAAATTTGCTAATAAAAGCAGAATCCAAGTAATAGTATAGGTTTGGGTTAGAGGACATATACAGTATATAAATTATCTGATGTACCAATATATTGCAAATTATTGTACCGTAAGGTGGACACAATGTGAAATAAAAAGTAATTTAGTTCAGTACCTGTTTGTAATTGATTATCTAAACTGAAAACATTAGCATGCAGTATTTCGAAGGAATACAGTATATTATTTTACGTTTTATAATCTGTAACTTTGTGTGACAGGTTAATATTTTTATTATAAAGTGTTATTTGTTTATTAATCACAGTATCCAGTTTTATTTCACTTGAATCAAAAAAAGTCACTTCTAATAGCACTGGACATATCTACAATTTTAACAAAACATATGAGGTTTTCTTTCCTTCAGTTACTTCACATTTTCATGTTTTGTATTTTCATGTTTACTATTTATTCCATAGACAATGTCACCAGTTTGATGTGCATCTATACTTTGAGTTATTTCATCTTGGGATTGCATAATATATCCAAATTCATGAACAAACTTTTATCGTCTTTTAAATATTTCTTAGGTTCACAACAGGTTTTTCATCACTTTCTAAATTATTTTTGCACCTTTCTTTAATTGCCTTGAAGTACTATGTATAGTTTTTTTTGTGAATTTTTGTATTATTAGCTTTTTACATATTTAGGTTGTGTTTCATTCTCTCCCATATTGATAATGTTTTGTCTTTGTAGAATTGCCACGGTTACAGTTCATTATGTCAAAGAATCTTTTCCTGATTTTCTTGAAACATCTGAGCACTTTCTAGCTTTACAATTCAAGTTTAGAACTTTTCCACTTTACTACACCTTGTCGGTTTCTGAACCCAAACAATGATTCTCTACTCACCTTAAATTTTTTATTTTGAAACAAAGTAGAAATAGTTCAGCAGCAGATTGTAACTATACTGCATGTTTGAGAACATTAGAGTTCGCTGTTGTTATTGTTTTCCCTATCTGTAGTGTTATTTTTGTAATTTTTTGTATATTGTGCTATATTTTGTCTATTATTGTGGTGTTGTATCCATCTGTGTACTCTAAATATTTAACGGTGTCTAGACAAAGAACTAGACACATAACAGCATCACAATACCATACATAAACAGAACATCAAATAAAATAGCCAACAAATTTCAAAAAACGGGATAAAAATAACATACAAAACTAAATACAATAATTTACAATACAAAATACATGTCACGTTGTAGGTTATATTTTCTTATTATCTTGAAACTTTGGTGAATGTGTTGATATTTTGGCATTTTGTGGGAAGGTTTTCAAATTAAAGTAAGTGTAATTAGTTTTTTATATTATTTATCTATGATGTTTCCTTTATTGTTTCGTAAAATTGTATTTATTACGCCAAAGATTTTACATTAGTTATAAAAAAATATTTCAATTACACAAATAATTTTATCAAATCTAAATCGCATATATGTAGCCCAAGTCGAGATAAAAGCCTAGATAAAATTATATGTATGTTATAGGGAACATACTTTATTTGATAAGTATTATTTGATATTATTTCTATTCCTTACAATGCATGTTTAGCAAATACTTTATATGTGCTTTAAGATAGTGTGAGGGTATCTTTTCCAAATTACAAATAATTGTAAATATCCTAACACGTGTGCAAAGTATGTTTGGAGCAATGTAACGTACAATGGTTCAGATACGTTGATATTATCGGTTTCAATCTCTGCTTACATTTAACTATAGATTCATTTAAACTTATTGTAAATCTCTTGTATTCTCCACACTGTATGTATTTAGTAATGACAAGAACTAATTAGGTAGGCCTATTCACGTAACCCTAATGACTTGCTTCAAAACATTTGATTTCTTGAGGCGTAAATTCTTAAAATAAATAATTGTGAAAAACTGTCAGTATAAACTAAACGAATATTAAGTTTAACATTTTTGTGGTTTTACCTTTTACTAGAATGCTCACACATGATTAGGTTAGTCCTTTATTCTACGAACATAATCCTTGTTATTAGTTATAAATTTTTCTTTATTGATTTTAATACTACAAAGGTTTTACTTTTACATAATAAATCAAAGAATATTTAAATAGAATTATGCTTAAATAAAAATTTGAGGAATTTTATGCGAAAAAACGAGTTTAAAATAAAAAATAAAAATTAACAGAAATTCGAAACGTTCTGTTGGAAATAGAACAATTTTGTTTTACTTCGGCTGCCACGAGGGCTGGGCGTTTTTTGGGGGATTAATCCCGGGTTAAATAAAAACATAATTTACAAGGTGCGTTTAAAATTTCCAGTATGCAGCAGAAGAGAGGTACGTGTTATTTATGTCATAGCCTGACTAACAAGGTATTTTGAGGGTAATGCCCCTCCTTACCCTTAGCATAAGGTGATCCAAGCCCCCAAGGTTCCTTCATGATCTGTCGTGGGGTTTATCCAGAAGCATTTCTTTCTAGTCAGGTTTTTCATCACGCTCTTAGCGCGACACCTACCGTACTGTCCCATTTCACTATCTCCTAATTCTGCATGGAAAGATCTTATGACCTTGGTACATTGGCAATCAATGCCGTTTCCTTCATTCGCGGTAGGGATACTAACCGCATGCGAATGTGAGACGGAGGTAGCTCGCTTGAGGTTGGCTGCCAAGAGGGCTAGGTGGGTTTTGGGGACCCATATTCGGGTAAAAATAGGCAATAATTTACTTCAACAAAATTGTAAGTAACTCAAGAACTAGACAAAATTTTGAAAAACTATTGGCGCCACGTCATTCTACGTCAAATGCAGCTACAATCTATGTGTATATCATAAAATCCGAATTTCAGGAAAAATTGAAGGGTTACCCTCTCTTAATTTCGCAAAAGTCGAAAATTTTTCATTTTCTTTGGCCGTCTACTTACTGTTCAAGATATATTTAAACTAAAAACAGTGGATGAAAATATAGCGTGCTAAAATTAGCTAAACGTAATTTAGTATTTTATTAACACAATAATAGCTGAGCTTATAGTATATACATTTTTTTAAATATTGTTTGAAATGTGTTCGAAAATAATTTTGAGTGTTGCCTAGCAACCAAACTTTGGAATGAATTCAATGAATTGTCTTGCGATAAGATAGAAAGTCTTATTTTATGCAATTTTGGCACCTAACAATTACATGTTGAAAAAAATGTAATGTCGCCAAATGGGGGACGACATAACTATACTGTATACCTTGCCACTTTAGTGAAAACGTTTTCCCCTTATAAAACTAAAATTATTTCATTAAAATTATTAATTGAATTAATATTATAAAAAACTGTATCGACATCAGTTGTTCTCCATTACAAGTTTGAAAATATATCAAAATATATTTGAAATTGAATTGATGAATGAAAGTCATTTCATTAACGATTTGAAAATTTGATCCAGATTCTTATAAAGATAGAGTGAAGTATAAGAAGGAATTGGAAAATGGTAGTTCATTTCCTAACGCCATTGACTGGATATCTAAAGTATCTAACTTAAAATATTTAACAATTTAAAACTACAATCGTACTTTTGTTTGGGCGGTTCATTAAGAGGTTATCACGGGTCTTAAAAACTTTGGCTGTGTACATCCGTCTTTTTTATTCTTGAAAAGAATAAAATGTTAGGATTGGTTATCCGAAATTTGAGTAACTCCTCGAGGTGGGTCCATTATCCTTCTCAGCAATACGGATACGTTCACGTTTTTCGAAATATTTGTCACATTTACTCTTCTTAATTTTTTCCATATGCAAAATTTACCGAAAAAGCCAGCATAAATATACATCGCATTAAATTGAACTGTCCAAATATAAAACAAACCGTTCATGCTATCACACTCACTGGCAACTTATTAGCGTATATTAGTAATCAAGAAGAAGAATGTTGAGACGGCCACAGACAACTGGAGTGACGAATTCTTAAAGCTGCGATCTAGACTTTGGACAACAATAGGATCAGCTGTTTATTTGACCATTGCGTTTATTAGCTTGTAGGTTATATTTTCTTAATAGTTTGAAACTTTGTTTAATACGATTATATTTTGGCACTTTGTGTGAAGGTTTTCAGATTAAAAGTAAGTGTAATTAGTTTCTAATATTAATTATCTTTGAGGTTTCCTTTATTGTTTTTATCAAGCCCAAGACTTTACATACAAACCTAAGTATATATAAAAATACACGATATTGTAGGAATGATACTGTATTTGATAAGTATTATTTGATATTATTTCTATTCCTTACTATGCATGCATAGCAATTAATTTATTTGTGCTTTAAGATTGTGTTATTTATATTTTCCAAATTACAAATAATTATATATATATATATATATATATATATATATATATATATATATATATATATCCTAACATGTGTGCAAAGTATGTTATGAACAATGTAACTTACAACTTTTCTGATCCGTTGAAAATATCGGTTTTATTTTCCGTTTACATTTAACTGTAGATTATTTAAAACTGAATGTAAATTTCTCGTATTCTCATCGCGGCTTGTATTTATTAATGACAAAAACTAAGGTATTCATGTAACCCAAATGACTTGTGTCAAAACATTTTATTCCTTGATGAAAAACCATCATTATAAACTAATCGGATAATTATTTTAACGCTCTTGTGGTTTTTCTCATGCTTAAATGCTCACACATAATTAGGTTAGGCTGGATATTTATTTATAAAGTTTTCTTATTTGATTTTAATAACACAAAGATTTTACATTTTACATAATAAATCAAAGAATATTTAAATAAGATTATGCATATGTAAAAATGTGAGGAATTTTATTAGAAACAATGTTTTAAAAAAATTTATAAAAAAGTAAAATGAACACAAATTTGAAAAATATTCTTGGAAATAGAACAATTTTGTTTTTGTTTGAAATTTTTGTGGCGTGTTTATGTTATAAGTGTTTGTTTGTATAACATTATGGATATTTCGTAAAATTTAAGTTATATTAATAATAAATATGGAAATGTGAGTAGATGGACAATTCAATACTAAAATCTTAATGGGTATTTTGTTAGGGAAATAATCTTAGAGAAATTTTGTTATTTTCAAAGGGTAATTAAGTAACAGGGTAATGAGGCTTATAGGTTGGTTTAATGACAGAGACAGCATAGTGGACATAAACCTCACGTAAAGAGCATTATATAAGAGAACATAAAATGTTAATATTAAAATTTGCAGTGCAAACTGATGGTGAGCCAAGCAGAGAATGACTTGAAAAAGCACCCTAAGATCCCCACAGAGCACCTCAGAAACCTTACCGCATCGTGCAGTGTGCAAAGGTGAGTTTATTAGTTGGTGTAAAAGTAGTTGACTATTTGGTTGCATTGTGTTCTGCTATGTAAAGGCTTTTAATGAAAAGACACAACTAGGTCAGTAAGTTTTAATCCAAGGCTGGAGTTTTATTTTGAAATAATTTTCTTTTTGTTACGCCCGCCTTCCCCCTGTAACACAATAGCTCTAGACTCTAGGCTATGCTATGAGAAAACAACATACCGTATTGGGAAGTTTTGTAAAAGATACTTTTTAAATTTAGCCAAAAATTAAAATGATAAAATAACGCGTTGTATAAAAATGCATATAAAATGCAAATAAGAAAAATTTAGATTTAATGATTGTAAACAACTGAAATGTGTTTACCTAAGCTATATTACGCCCACACTCAGTGAGTAAGATTAGGCGTTTTGCTTTGCTTTGTCAATCTGCAGCAGTGGCCCATGTTGTGCTTGCCGAAGTAAATATAATGCACTTGCCTTAGGATTAGTGGCGAGTTGTGTTAGCGGGTTGTGGGTTTAACTTTGTGTTTCCTGAACATAGACATGCTAGAAAAGTTCTATCCATATCCCAGTGTTCCTGAATACATTGGCAGGAGATTCAAATCTTAACTGCACCATCGGTAGGGCTTGGGGGTCGAGTTGGATATAGAACCTAAAGGAGTCATTGTGTTGAATCAAAATTTTTGTGAAGGCGCCTAACCTGAAACCATTTGTTAATAGACGCCGTAGAAGTTACTTAAGAAGGTAGTTGCGCTCCATTTAATTGTGAGAAAATCTCTCATTCTCAATATTTTATTGAAGCACAACAAGTACGTTAGTGCAAGGGGCTGCTAATGGGGCGTTATATATTGTCTAGTGATCTATACTTTGGACAACAAGGGAATCGGGGAGTCAGCTATGTCTATTGGACCAGTGCGTTGATTTTATCAATTCTTGTTCCATTAGAATTGTGATCAATTAATGTTTTTTGCATTTTGTCTGAAGGTTTTTAAATTAAAAGCTTTGTGTCAAATTTTACATTAACCGTATAGGAAGAAATATTTAAATTTTACAGTAACTTTGGCACGCAATAACCGCACAAAGAAGACAGCTGTTAGTTTTCCCGAAATATGTTATGAATTGAGAATTGTATACAGTTGTTTTTAATATTACTTATAAATAGATTATAACCTACAGGGGTGCTATAAGAAAGATAATGATTTGTTGAGTGTTATTTTATATTAACTTAATGTAATATAATGTTCATTAAGCACTTCAGGCATTTGCCTTATATAGTCTATGTACGCAAAAGTAAAATTGTAGTCTGGTGTTACCATTTGTAATTCATTGATTTAGATTCACGTAAAGCGTAAATTGTGAATTTTATAATAGAAAATATTGGGCATCAATTTCTATAACCTAAGCAATATATTTCAACAGTTTCGTATCAGATTTACTCAATTGTGATTAATTACCCTACATTAAGTGTTGAAGGTGTTTAGCGAATTTAATGACATTTTATAAAACTATTTGGTAAAATTAAAACCAATGGTAGAAATGAGAGTCATTCTTAAATCAGCGTGTGAAATTATGGATCGCACTGTCTTGGGTATAGGTTTTGTTGTGTGTTGTATTGATGGTTGGATATATAGCATTGATTTGAATTCTCTACCTCCATTCCTCTAATCTCGCACTCTCTTTTTATCTTTCTCTCTAACACACACACACGCTCACATACACCCCCATACACACAATTACACACACACACACACACACACACACACACACACACACACACACACACACACACACACACACACACACACACACACACACACACACACACACACACACACACACACACACACACACACACACACACACACACACACACACACACATACCCACCCACACACACACAAACACACATACACACACACAAACACACCCACACACACACAAACACACATACACACACACAAACACACACACACACACACACACACACACACACACACACATACTCACACACACACACACTCACATACACACACTCATAAACACTCACACACACACTGCACCTCCCTACCTGCAAAACCAGCTGACCCTTTATTGGCGATATCATATTTTTTGATAAGAAGAAATTTTATTTTATAACTTGTTTTAGTCCCTGGCTACAATGTGTTACAGTAAACATTATCAGTATGTTACATTAGTTACTAAATTGCTAACTTTTATAGTTTAAAGGTGTGTGTATAGGTTGTGGTAATTGAATATGATTAAGTACGAAGTTTTAGGAAATAGGTTTTTGGAAAACCTGGAAAGGCATTATTTATGTTACAAAATACCTTTGGTTTTGAAGGTCCATTTTGTCTGAAAAGAACTAACACAAGCGTAGGACATTGCCAAAAAATCCTGTTTATATAAGTGCATACAAATTAGGAAAATAAACACAATCCTAAAACTATGTGATTAGATATAAAACAGAGAAAAGAACTACAGTGGGATTTTATTGTAAATGTTTACGTAATGTGTTTCATACTATAGTTATTTGTGTGTAATATTAGGATACGAATTGAATATGGATGTCATGCTTTTGTACAATTCAAGGCCTTTTTTACGGGAAAATGTGTAATAAAAATATCTAAAGTAAAACACTTACTACCAACATTAAAGATAAAATCTTAATAAAAATGGAAAAACGTTTATCTTTAACGCACTTTAAGATACTAAACTGCAAAGTTTCTAGCGACAAGCCTATTGTCAATGAATGTTTCCAAGGAAACAATAATGTAACCTCAGTGCATGCAACTAGTCAACCATACAGTCGTTAGTCAACCATTAGTCATTGTTACTATCTTTAAAAGAAAATATGGTTATATTTTTACAAATAAAGAATTTTGTATTATTTACCGATCTATATATTCTTGAAGATATAGAAGTTTACTACTATTTGTCTAAAATTACTGTATATATAAAGTTTAATAAAATAAATATCTTCTGCTTTGTATTTACGTAGGAAACTGAAGCCATTTGAAACTGATATTAGGATTAAAACGACGTAATAACCTTTCAACAAATTGCATATTTGATTCGATAAATTTATATTCGATAAAGTATCTTCTACGATTTTTTTTTTTGATACATTGCCGAAGACTATATTTTTTATTAACTTTTTAGTTGTGTTTTATTTGTTAAGAAAATTTGATATCTTAAAATGTTCAAAGAGTTACATATAAAGCTGGATAAATGGGTTTTGCTTAATGATCTATATACACAATAGTTGAACATAATCGTTGATACTTTGCAATTAGTACTCGAAGAAGCCGTTCAATACAGCAAAGAATGTACACACAGACAGCAACAGAGCATCAGATAAAAACAAAACAAGAGTTGCGTATAAACGCAAAACAATAACACTTTTACACTTACCACCAGTTTTATCCACGCAAAATAAACACTATAAACATCGAATTTAATATAAACTAGTTAGGACTTAAACAAATGACTTACATACAACTTACACCCTAAGAAGTGCAACCATAAACAAAAGTTTAGACACAGAAACAGCTATACAAAGCATAGAATCCATTCCCCATGAATACATTGGACAAGGCATTGAATATAAAATGTCCATGATAAACACATTAAACACTAAACCAAGCACAACTAATAAACACACAGTCCTTAAATCTATCATACTAACTAATCCAACTAACCTCAAGTTTTATAAAAACGGATAAAGGCAATTCTATAGTATTACCGTAGGCTACTAACATGGCATTGGCAATAAAGTAACTTTATTCATGACAGAAACCAATATACCTGGCTCCATTTAGTCGTAACACCAAAATATCAAACACAAATTATAAATTCATCGAAATCATGAAACCAGAACAATAGAGATACTACAAACAAATAAATCTCCAAGAACCCACATCTTACCCATTACCTAATATCCACAAACAAAACACACCCAGTCGCCCACTAATAAACGACACACCGTCACCTTCACACAAGCCAGATAATTACACAGACAAAGTAGCGTCATTCGACATAAAAACCTTTACACCAACGTACCAATTCAGTGCCAGCGATAAGGCCCCAGCCGGGCCATAGGCTCAGGGCCCCAACTGCCCTTTCAAAATTAAAAAATCAAGCGTAAATGGAAATAGAAACAAGGTATTAACCTCCAAACGTTACTAACAGTCAATTGGATCACGTTTCCGGTCTAACATCCGTCCGCTTCCAAAGACTGAGGCAGTCGTCGGCGTGTCGGTCCGTACAGGTTACTCCGTGGCCGGAAGATCCGCTTCGAGTATGAATGAATGCAGTATATCCAAATTATGTTACTTATACTAGGGTAGGAGCGGGTAAAAATATATAATCTCATATAATGTTCTGAAAGTCAGCCCGTCCTCGCACAATTTAATCAATGACCTATTTACGTCATAATGCTTTTTATTACGTTAACCTTAAATAGTTTTTTTCTCATAAATATATTTTTTGTTGCTTTTAAACAAGTTATTAAACAATATTAAATATAAAACCTATTTAGAAAATATAGCGAAACTATTTTGATTTGTAAAAAACTTTATTTGATTAAACTTTTATAATTACATACCTACCTAACATTCTATACATTTTATTTTTATTGGATTAACAAAACATTACTAGCATGGTAACAGCAATTGAAGCTTTAAATCTAAGATAAATTAAATTTATAAATAGGACTAAAATGTTTTATTTTAAATACGTTTTATCAACGCATACAGAGTTCTAATTCAACCTTTAAAATTAAATTAAATCCATGTCTTAATTAAAGTTAAATCCCGATTAAGAGATATGTTAAACCTCTCAATGTATGGGAGAATTCAGCGTGTGATTAAACGAACTTCAGGTATCAACCTGTGGCTAAATTGTATAGTTTAATAGCCTTAACCATAATGGGAGAGCGAGCCCGCAACAGGGAATTAGTAAGAAAGAAGTTGTTGAAAGAGATTAAGTACTTTATCTGAAATGGAACCGAAGTTAAAAATACTGCTGAAATAACAATAAAAATAATAACAGTTTAAATTTCAGTAGACCTATATATTATGAATGAACTAAATTTTATAAAATAAATTGCTGTTAACAATGGATAAAATCCAACGTTGATAGACAATATTAATGAAAATAGTGATTTTGTATGTTTATGATTTAATCAAGGTTTGCCTACCTATAATAAATGTTGCACATATCAGCTGAATTTATTACTTCGGTTTCATTTAAAATTAGGTACTTAACTAATCTCTTTAAGCAAACAGCAAATATTGCTTTTAAAACCAATTTCTCTTTAAGCAAATATTCAAAGAAGAATACATCAAGAACAGAAAATTCTCTGAAACTAGAAGTCAGTAAGCTGTCATGCAGTCCTTGTAATGGCCTAAGATGTATGTCCTAGTTATACTGGGTATTGGACAGACGTGACGGTCTTTTAAGATACGTAGAGGTCGTGCGAAACGAGGCGAGCTCTGACCTTGAACGGGAAAGCAGTTATACAACTGGTTTTGGAGTGGTGGGGCAGCAGATCGTCAGTCTGCTACTCTCACCCGCCGGTTTCACATCGTAAATACGCGTCTAGCTAAACATCTAGTCTTACTTGTTTTGATTAGTTAGTGTTAAGTTTAATTTTTAGTGTAGTGTAGCCAAACAATAAGGTCGGTGGTAAAATTATACATAGCCAAGCAAGAGAAATAATTTTTAATTTGCACAATTTTATGAAAAGAGAAGCTGAATTTATACAGAAGCTGTTTTGGGAGTGTCCAAAACAACTGTGAAACGAATTTTGAGTGAACATAGAACCGCGCCGGCAACAGGACCTCGCTTTTCAACGCCAAGGAAAACATGGAATAAAAAAAATAAAAAAAACGTCTTATGACGACTTCGACAAGACTTTATTTCATTTAAATTTATCAGCGGTACTTTTTGTTTTTACTGGTTTATAAACGGTATATTACACGTGCAGTATTTATGCGTGCAGTAGTTATTTATTTATAGGCAATATTTAAACTCAGGGTAGTACATCGCCGCTTTGTCGGCATGCCGCGCCGGCGCTTCCCCTACACCGGCGATCACTCCCACCTAACCCTACCTCCTCCCCTACTCAGGGCTCGCCTCGTTCCGCACGACCTCTATGTATGGTCATGAGTATAGTTCTACTGTAGGGATGGAAAATCAAAATATGCAAACCATATCTTAGAGTCATGTCACGTTTATAGTAATAACTTATGTATTTTATATTTTGAGAGTAAAGGTTGTTTACTGAAACTTACTCATCAAAATCTGAATTCACACAGTCAAAATTATAAAATGATTTCGATTATTATTTATCCAAATGCTTTCGTTTGAAGATCACCTACTCTAGTGGTGCATTAGAGTTTTGGTTGGTTCCTCATAGTACCCTTATCTTTTATTTAAAAATTATCTTTTGAAATTTTAAACATTTCACTCCGAATAACAGTTGAGCTAGGGAAACATACTTCTTGTTTATTTATCGGCTTCTGTCTTTTAACATCTTTAATTTGTCTTTTAATTTGTTATTTTCCTTGCAAATGCAACATTTTAATGACTTCTACCTTGTTACAAAAAAGTCGTGTTTTAATTGCTCTTAAGGTGAGACATTGAAAATAAAAGGAAAAGATTAGGTATTCACCCCAGAAACTATGTGAGGTTATCTAAAGATAGGTTTCACAACTTGATGTGCTTTATGGAAATGGCAGACAAATTCTTTTCTCGTTATAATTAATCGCTTGATGGGTTAGTAGATATCGTGAATGTTATAACTGTAAACAAGATATAAGATTAAGCCTTTGTACACCACGAGAGGAACGCTTAGCAGTTATGTTAAACGACGAATTAAAACTGTTATTAGAAATATCGATTAATTAGGAAATAAAGATCCTACAGCAATTTTATTTACACCCGTACTGTTTTGTCTATTAGTTTGTATTTACAATGGTTGTGCTAATAGGTAAGCACGGACAAAGTGTAATATTTCGTTAGTCAGGCAGTTACAAGTTGACGTCTTACCCTCGTAGGCGAATTTTTGGATGAGGTGGCAAAATACTGGCCTAGATGTTTCAGAGGGGGCAGTGACATCATTACACCCCAGATATATATACATTTCTTAGTTTTAGTTTGAAGTTCTGGGGTGCCAACATACAGTACTGGTAAATTCTGAGGGGCCAGCTACGCCTATGCCTATACTCGTAATACGCCATGATATTGAATAGAACAATAAAAGGAATGTTGTTCTAAGGATTTTCTTTAGAAATGTAGCAGAGTTCTCGTACCTGAATATTAAACGTTCTGTTAACAAGTTTAATAATTTGCATTATTCCAACTAAATCACAGAGTTTAAGTGATTTACTCTATTTTTAATCTCTAACATGTGGATTTTATTTAGCATATTCCTTGTCAATACACCTAAACAAGTAGAACAGCAATTAGAAGATGCCAATGTTATTATGTTACATTTGGGGCATCTACTGGGTAGCATATTAATTTCAACAGTAAAATATATATTTGTTGTAATATATTTAAGCCTACTTACAATATATAGTCTATATTATAAAACAAACACATTTTACGTTTTTTAATCTTATTATTCACAATTTTAAAAATACTGACTTAAACTCTAAAGTAACTTTAAACTTTAATCAGTTTCTTTAGCCTACAATTAACTTTACTGTAATCAATAAACTTTGTGTGTTAAATTTACCTTTATAAATTATCAATAGACTATGGATTAGGAAATCGAGGGATGTAGACATGGTACAGTCCACTAGCAGATATTTATGTAGAATCGTTTAAATTTTAACGGTTTTTATATTAAAAAGCAGAGGATGACATCTTTTAACGGTATGATTGGGAGTAAGAGAGATAGAGAAGGAAATACAAATAATTGTATTATTTGGCATTAATAAACGATGCCGCTATTAATTTGAAGCTAGAGTTTAAATCTACGTTAAGGATACTTCCTATGAGTTTTCGTGGTTTTACTATTGAATTATTGGACTAAATAGGTTTATGTAGACCCCGCTAATGGTTTTTAGGGCACTCAGGTTAGTTATTTCCTACCATGGAAACACTATTTTTTCTTTATCTTTATTTCCATTAGTACCTATATAAAAAATAAGAGAGGTTAGGCACTGAGACTCGGAAACGTTTACTTTTCTACCGGGGTGTACTAGTACGTTCGCGTCAACACTTTGAAAACGTACTCAGAAAATTTCTGTTAAGTCCCAGCAAAGAGGTTTGTCCTCACTATTGAGGCGTAGGAGAACTGTTTTGTTTTTGGTCACGTGCGCATCACTTTTTTCAGCACACCTGCAAAACGTAACTATCTGGTTACATTCTAAAATTAGTGTGGTCGCCACAGTACTCTTTTATCAGTGACGTAGCCACGATAACTGCCATTTTAACACAAGCTTTTTCATATTAACTTTTACAAATTATATAACATATCCCAATGTGTAAAATTACATTATAAAAAAATATATACATTGAACCTTTCGTGAATGAAGGTTTCTGCATTTCATTTTCGTCTTCAAATCCCTTGATAAGTATTTTTCTATCAGGTACAGTTATATTTTAATTAGTAGCCTGCAGCTTACTTTATAAGATTTCGGTTGTTTTCAGATAGGGCCTACTGTAATGTTTCGCGCCCATTGTCTTGTAACCTTAGTATATTCGTTGTGGATCTTCACTACTAATTGTGATTTTCCTGTACTTCTGAAAGTGGTTTCTGAATATTCTATTGATGTAGATGTTCTTAAACAATGTAACGGTTTTAAACAACGTGTAATGGAGTTGATACGATATTTTCTAAAACGTGGGACCGTTGGTGGTCAAAGAATTACGGGAAATTTTGGAAACTACCCAAATTGGTATTTGGTATAGAACAAATAAAGAAAACTAAAAGAATCTACTCTCCAAATGATAGAATTACCATTTTTATTACATCATCATTTTCTGAAATGATACATGTACTAATCCAAAAGAAAGGTGTTGTAACAAACGTGATATAATCCATAATGATAGTGACTCAAAGAAAATATGAGCTGAAAGAGTGATTAAAACACGAAATTCTAGATTACCCTTCATGTTTCGTAGGCAAAAATGGCTACTTGAAGAAAAGTGTGAAATCTGATTTAATTATTGTAACTGAATCTGAGACTAGTTGTCACTAACATTTAGATTGCTGTTTGACAACCGAGTGTACCCCTGGGTGGTATGGTTCTAATTCATTCTATGCCAAATGTCATTTCGTCAAGTTTCGAAAATTTCTAGACCACCAACGGTCCCAAGTTCTAGAAAGTATCTTAACAACTCTATTATACATTGTTTATTATCGTTACAGTAACATACCTAGATCATTAAAAAAATTAAGAAACCACTTTCAGAAGTAAAGGCAAATCACAATTAGTAGTGAAGATACACAACGAATTTACTAAGGTTCTAAAACAATGGGCGCGATACATTGCAGTATCTGAAAACAACCGAATCTTATAAAGTGCGCTGCAGCTACTTATTAAAAATTATAACTGTACCTATTGGAAAAGTACTTTACATATCAAAAAGATATGAAAAAAATGAATGCCATGAACCTTAATTTTACCGTGCAAATGTACAAACTGTTCTAAACCATCTTCTTCGTGCTCCAAAAAGGGAAGTTCATGCTGTTTGTGTTATCCTTGCAAAGATAAATGCAGAAATCCTCACAAGCAATAGCAGTTTTGAATTAATTACACTAATGCCTAATCTTAGCTTAATAAATAGTAACAAACTTAAATACTATACTTTATTTAAAGAAATAATATTTACAATCAATAATGACATCTAAAATGTTCCTTCTAGACGTCGACAATATTCAGTATTTCAGGGTATGATCAATCCCCTTTACTTTTTATTACTTTTAACTGTACTTTTATATAAAGTTGTGTCCTATAGATTGCATTTTAATCTTTATAAACGCATTTCAGAATTACTTAATATTTTTTGTAGAAAATGGAGATTCTATAAATCCATAATAAAAAAGGCAGGCCAAATGTCAACTTCTGATTGAACGGTTTTTCCTATTTACAAACATATTCCCACAAATAACAAATTAAATTTGCTTATAAAACTAGATCGTATATTCATTTCTGCTTATAAATACATTCATATATAACTAAATTAGACTCCAATTATTTAAAAACAAAATGTTGAGTAAATACTTTAACACACTTTTAATTGTAATTAAAATTTGACTTCATGCTAAATATCAAAGCTATTTCTGAAGAACTAGTCTAATTGCAATTGACAGTCACATTTTCATCACTCTTGTATCCTGTAGCAAGAGGAAGGCAATTAAGTTTAGGACCGTGTTATCAAATCAAGAAAGAAATATTTTTTATTTGTTACTTTTTAAAAGTAATTATAGGTTATAATATAAGTTACTTTTTTACAAATAATATTAATAGTGTAATATAACATATACGTTAAAACAACTGTTCTACCATATAAACTATAACATAAAATCAGCTGTTTTATGAAATCATATGTTATCACTTATTTTAAAACAAATGAGACCGAGTATCAAAATTGCATACCTTGCCCCTTTTTTGAATTGGTTTTCTTATATATAAAACTAAAATGAATTCCTTAAATTTAGTTAATGGGATTTGAAAAAAATTAATAGCATCAAGTTTCATCCGCTGCAAGTTTTAAAACATATGAACTAAAATGATGAATAAAAAATATTTTATTAATGTTTGAAAATTTGTACAAGATATTTATAGGGAGATTGTGAACTATTTGTACGATTTAAATAACTATGCATGGGAACGCTGTGCTTACATATAAACATTTTGTCTACAACAGCGATTCCCAACCTGTGCTACGCATACGCCCAGGGATACGTAGAAGCCTGGGGGGAGGGGGGATACGCGAACATAATACCAGTAATGGCGGACCTATTTCACACTTTAGATTTGAAACAAATACTAGGTGATACTAGTAGTTGACAAGATAGTTGAGTTGTTGTTGATCGGAAATTGCATGAAGCTTGTATATTTGTATGCCACTAAAAGCACAGAAAAGAATAGCGTTGGGAAACTTCTATTCCGGATTTAGGTGGAAAATACAAATGCAGAAATGGGTCGATTATTTGATGATAGGAAAATTTCAGTGAACCGTCTGTCCTGTTGCCCACACGAAAATATCGTATACACAGCCGGTTGCCCCCGCTTCACCCATTACTTACAAGGTAGTCAGGCAATCACTTTTTGCCTTAACCACGTCGTGGGATAGCGGGCACTTTTCATAGGAAAAACTTTGTTAGGGGTACGTGGAATGAAAAAAAGGTTGGAAGCCACTGGTCTACATCAACATTCATAACGCATGCGCACAATATAAAAGTACGCTTTTTGGTATTTAGAATAAATACGTAGCCTCAGTTGGATATTATTTCTCCACGGCCACCCAATTATACACTGGTAACTGAATAGTATTGACTATTTACCGGTCATATCTTTTAGTAGCCCAACTTGGACTGAAATGTCTTGCAAGCTTTACACAGTTTTGACGTATTAAAACATTCTCTCTGTATTGTGCGGGTTTATGTCTAGCTGTGTATTACTTCTATTCTTATTTTTATAATAATTTACAGAAGGCTATTTCTATCTCGCCGTTTACAAGCTTTTCATAGCTCGTATTATCTATATACGCCGGTTTTTTTATGAGCTTCCCTATAGTATTTTTGCAAGATTATTTATGCAACATTCGTAGTACTTAAAATATTATTCTCTATTTGAAAATCATTGTCTAACTTTTGTTTTCAGTTTTTTTTGAAAATGCTGTTGAAAAAACAAAGTTGTAATACCTTACATAGGAGCAAATCCCACCTGCTTCAGTATTTAGATATTTTTTGTTAGGTTAAAAAAATTAAATAAATATATAACCTTATGACAAGTGTCTACAGCTCTTCAAGAATTCACATAAAAAAACGTAGAATGGCAGAAAACTATGGTATTCCTGATAATAATTTACAGCTTTACAGAAACATACAGTATTATAACAATTTTACATAGTGAATAGGTAACAAAATTGAATTTACCTTACAATACTTAAATTAGGACAACAAAAATATATAAATAACATAGATTTGAGAGCAATATGTCGTTACTTCTGGAATTTACCGAAACATTCATTGGAGAAGGTGGTTTTCTTTATTACTTCCACTCAAGGGACACATTACTAGTCGAGGTATGTACCCCGACTCTCGATGTTTGATTCTACAACAGCCAGACATTCGTGTCTGGTTTACATCTTATGGATATAAATACAATTGGTCGTTTTGCATACTTGATTGTTCACGCATGACATAATCAGGAATAGTCTGTAACGCTGTAACTTCTACGTGGCAGTGGTTACGCAGTGGTTTTGAAACCCAACTAGTGGTCCCGTCTAGAGGATTTTAGGTTTGACTAGGATTCTATATCCCTAGTATAATAGAACTCTTTTCGCTTTAAAAAAAAATTAATCATAATAAAAAAAAAGTACCCGGACCCCGTCCTTGTCAAAATGAAGTCTGGTTTGATGGAAGGTTGTCCAAGCGACAACCAACCAATCCTTCGGGGACTGGAGTCACGGGACGAACAGCATACAAGTTATAGGTACTACATACAATATACTTACAAAGTAATCGGTTGTGATGGAGTTGGTTTTCTTTAAAGAATAATGCCCATTAACGCACGAGATAAGCATTTTAACCATTTAAAGAGAAACACGGACTTCTTGTAGCTTAGAAGGACCAAAAATTGATTTTAATTCACTTGTCAACAACTTTTCTCACTTAAAATATTATATTTTGTTTTCCTAAAGCTAAATATATCGAAACTGGGTAGTTTAGCTATTTTCTAATGAGGTATGACATAGTGCTCTGTTTTGTAAAACAAAACCTATTTTTCAACTTTTGTGTTTGTTCTGATCTTTATTTATCTTTTTTTCAAAACTATAAACTTGGGGTGTCATCGCCAAGCTTTATTACTTTTGTGTTGTTCCTCAATATCCTTCCTGCATCGTCAGGTATCTTTTGTTTTTCAATATTGATTACGTCTCCGATAATTAATTATTCTTCTAGGCTCGACTGCTGTAATAAACAAATGGTAACATTAGTAAAATGTAAGTAAAAAATTACTTACACTGACTATGTCTTATGGCTTCATGGCTGAGTGAATAACTCTTTTAAACAATATATTTAACCGAATTTTAAATAGAATCTAGTTAATGTAATTAGTAATAACGTAATTCAGTTAACACTGCAGTGGTCGCGTGTTCTACTATTGTAGTACAGGTAGTTATTTTTCCCGCCCTGTAGGGTTGGCAACACTTGGGCCTTGATGGTCAATATACCTTTCTCGTATACCCGTCTCATTGCCTCAGACAAGTGTCACTCATCTAGCTGTCACGTAGCCAGCTAGAAGTCGAAAAATTTTGATTGTACTACTATTGTAGATTGCGCAACCACTTGTGTAGCATTTATCTCATTTGATTCCTTTGCATAGTTTTTTTGTTCTGTATTATCTGTGTATATATATATATATATATATATATATATATATATTGAATTTACGTCTTATATGTTTGAAAAATGTCTGAACGTGATAGAGAACAGATACGGTTGTGGTTGGCGGAAGCCGAAAGTGACGATGAAAGTGTGCTTGGTGTTCAAGATGAAGATGAACTCGAGGAAGATGTCGTGGAAGAAATGGTCGAGCACAGTGATTCTGACGAAACAGGAAATAATTGTGTGGAAGAAGATGAATAAGAAGAGGAATACCTGCAAATACAACCTAATGCAGAAGAAAGACCAACTACTGGAAGACCTGTGCTTGAGTTTTATATTGGCAGAGAAAAGCGACATAAAAAAGAACCATCTCGCTGGTATGTAGAACCCTTAATACCAAGAAATATACGAACACCAAATTTGAACATAATACCAGCTTTCCACAGACCAGGGACTCAAGGAAATGCAAGAAATGCTTCAACTCCCTTATCATCATTCTTGTGTGTGATTGATGACAAAATGATTCAAGAAGTAGTTCTATGCACAAACATCTACATAGATAAGATAAGAAATAAATATAACAGAGAGAGTGATGTAGTTGAAATAAAATCATTACTAGGAATTTTGTACATGTGCGTTGTTTTGAAGTCAGGTAGACGAAACGTGTTTGAGCTCTGGGACAGGTTGTGAGGCTATCTACGTCACAATGAGTGAGCATAGATTCAGATTTTTAATGCGATGTCTAAGATTTGATGACATACGCGACAGAGAACACCGTAAAGCTGTGGATAAATTAGCTGCTATTAGGTTTATTTTCGACAAATTTGTCTTGAATTCCCAAATTGCATTCAAGCCCACTGATTATCTTACTATAGACGAGCAACTTGTGGCCTTCCGTGGAAAATGCCCGTTTCGACAGTATAGGCCGAAGAAACCTGTGAAGTTTGGAGTTAAAATCTATGCTTTAGTATCTTCATCAAACTTCTATACCACTAATTTAGAGGTGTATGTGGGTCAACAGCCAGAGGTCCCATTTCGCAAAAACAACAAAATGAATGATCTTGTGTGTCGCCTGGTTGAACCAGTAAGTGGTTCATGGAGAAATATCACCGCTGACAATTTTTTCTCTCAATACCTATAGCTAGAATGCTCTTACAAAAGTCATTGACTTATGTAGCAACCTTAAAAAAAATAAGCCTGAGATTCCTGAGTGCTTTCTTACAGACTACGAAAGGGGACCAAAATCCAGTTAGTTTGGCTTCCAAGAAAAATGTACGCTCGTGTCTTATGTTCCAGAGAAAAATAAGGCTGTATGTACAATTTCAACTATGCATTATAACAATGCAATTGATGGTGACACAGGAGAAGAGAAGAAACCCTGCATAATCACTACGTACAATGAGACAAAGCATGGGGTTGACATTTTAGATAAAATGTGTAGACATTTCCATGTATCAAGAAACTCTCGGAGGTGGCCTCTCACCATCTTTTTTCATCTATTGAAAGTTGCTGGCGTGAATGCCATAAATATTTACAGAGCAAACAGGAACAGCGAGAATATCAATCGGAAAAAAGTTCTCATGGATTTGGCTTTCGAATTGATTGATCCAGCTATTCGACGGCGAGTTACTATGGAAACCTTGCCAAAAGAAATTCGAAGAAGAGGAAAGCTTTGGCTTGGCATCTCTGAGGAAGCCCCAGCACTTAGAGAACAACCTGTTGGAGTAGGAAAGTGTTTCCTTTGCAGCAGAAGTAAACATAAATTAACCCGCAAAACTTGTGGAAAATGTCAAAGATGGGTGTGTCCTGAACATCAAAAGAGTGTTTGTGATGACTGCTACGAATAGACAATATTCATTAAAATGATTTATTTTTTTTTGTTTGTGTTTGTGTTTTTAAAAATTGTACCGTACCTACCTAAATGTCTTTGGATTTTTTTTACTTTTCATAGCTGTAAGTACCTTACTAAAATACTATGTATGAAACACTTTTTATGAAGTTATGCAATTTTGTTTTGAATTAAAAAACAATTTATTATTTAGAAAATGATTTCAAAGAGTATAATTTATACACCCACGATCTAAAAAGTTGATAAAATATAACTAAAGGTAAAAAAATAAATAAAATAACTGAGTTCTACAATAGTAGTACACGCGACCACTCCCGTAATGTTCGGAGGCGCGATCAATGCAGTGTTAATTGGAAAACTTTACTACATATTGTATCATTTACCGAATAAATATATTAGCCTATTTCACGAATTTAATTGAAATCTGTTTTTAAAACGTGTCAGATGCGCCTAAGAGAGTTATCGTTTGAAAAAATGAAGAAATATATGTAACTCAATCATTTTATTGAATTATTTACCGAGATATAAATACATTATTATATTTATTAATTGATAAAAAATATCTAATATTTTTTACACGCGTGATCTTTGCCTAATCTTTCATAAGCTATAATACTGAAATTGACTTTAAATAGCCGTTTGAAGCGACTTTTTAATAGCCATTTAACCGTAACAGCTGTGATCATATTCACTGTTAGGAAATAAAAAATATTTAAGGTTACGTAAAACGCAATAAATTATTTTACAGTTGCCGCCCGCTCCAGGGCTGTGTTTGTTCAATTTAAATTTTATCAACCTAGATCCGTGTATTTCAGATCTGTATCAAAGTAGCAACTTGTTAACATAATGTTTACTACTTGTTGTTAGTGTCACAGATGTTTTAATAACTTTAATCATGTTTTTTAATTCCTTCTTTTAGATAATACAATTCTTGTTCAAATTTTCAATTGTTAAATTTTCAATCGATGTAAATATAGTTTCTTAAAATATTGTTTCATTAATTAAGTTTATTGAAATAATTTTAGTTGTATATGTGAGGGAAACGTTTCACAAAAGGGGCAAGGTATGAAATATAAATAGTACTAACCATTTGGATTAAAATAAGTGATAACATATGATTTCATAAAACATGTGATTTTATGTTATAGGTTATATTGTAGAACAGCTGTTTTAATGCATGGGTTATGTTACTTTATTTATATGATTATAATTAATTAATAGAATTACTTTTATAAAATTTGTCTTTGTTGAGATAAGTAGGAATTTACTTTAAGGTTTGTCTTTATATTACTTGTTTATCAAAACGTTTCACTAATATACAATTTTCATGGGTCTCATGTATATTTATATCAAACTAACTACTGCATGCCGAACTTTATCCACCAACTGTATTATAAATAACGTTTATATCAATCTTATTATTGACTTTACGAATTTCTATTTTATGTAATTATATTAAAAACTTACTGAAACAAAACGTTTTCGAACTCTCTTGTGTAAATATTAGGCTGCGAGATATGCGGAAGGGTTGTCATGTTACCGAAGTAAGGCTAGTGCCAGCTCTATGGTGGTGTGGCTGAGAATATAGCTTCTCTAGCAGAGCTGAGTAAGTATAATTGGCATAACCTAACCTTGATTCCAGGATATTCTGGCTGGATAGGGAATGAGAGAGCTGACGCCTTAGCAAAACAAGGGTGTATAACACAAGGACCGTTGCTGAGGGCAGTGGGCATGCCGCCTCAGTAGGGGCGCAAGAGGATCAGGGCACATATAGACAGATTGTGCGGGGAAGAATGGAATGTAACCTTGGAGTGTAACAAATCCAAGGTACTGTGGGGTTATTCAGGAGATTTGTGGGGCAAAGAACTAATCTCCTTAAGTAGACATCAACTCAGATCTACTGTAGAGCTCATTACAGGCCATGGGAATCTGAGGGGGTTCTAATACAAAATTGGAAAATGTAGGTCCCTGTGTGCAAGAGATGCGACGAGGACCAAGAGGAAAGCCCAATCCACGTACTCTGTGAGTGTCCTACTTTGGGTGCTGCCAGGCGAAAGTGGTTTGGCTGGCAGGTATGTACACCAGAGGATATCAGAAGATTTAGCATCAGGTGGGTACTTAATTTCTGCAAAGAGGTAGGTATCCACTAAGCTAGTCCTGTGGTAGGGATGGGAAGAGAGTACAAAGGCAGCAACTAAGTGCTCTACACCGATAACGTCCCTCCGAGTTTTAGTAATAATATTAATATGCAACCGAATATCTGTGTATGGTGATACGGAAATAATTTTATACAGGATACAGAATATCGCAATATGGAGTACGTTTGGAGCTATGAACCGTTCGGTTTGTGCTTTAAGCAGTTGTTTTGTAATCATGCGTGGTTAATGTTCTTACTTGTGAAACCAATGAATCACTTTAGCACTTCGCACTGAACTGACTTTTATATTATAAGTTAATAATAACGTATATAGATAAAGTGAATTAGCCTTGAATTACGCTTTATATTTCCATATTCTCTTTTGTAAAATCCAATGTGAGGAGAGGGAAAGGAGATGGCAGTTTCGTTTATTGGCTGAATGAACGTTGAAAAATTTAAATTATTAAAAATATATTTCTGATAGTTTTTATTATTTTCAAGAATCAGAAAAATCAAATAAATAAACACAGCTATTCTTTGAGCTTACCTTGTGAGGTTATGTTAAAACAAATAAAAACATACGCAAAACTCACCAAATAATCATTTATTGACTCATACGCTTTTCAATGACAAAGTCATCATCATCAGTGAGAGTTGCTACTACAAACTCTAACTTACAACTAAAGCCTACTACGCATTGGGATTCATTGTTCGGACTCTTTGTCGCCGTGCTGCGTCTCAGATTCATTTTCTTCCACCTGGGACGCTCTGCGACAATGCATCTTGCATCTCGTGGGTTGCGTTTTAGTATTTTTTGAATCCCAACCGGAATGAGATTCTTTACACAATGTCGCGCAACAGAGTGGGCCTCTCACTGTTCTTGCGCATTTATCTTGATTTTTATCCCTTATCTGTAATCTCCTGATGATCTTAGTGCCGAGGCATTGCAAAGTATGAAATCGTTGACTGCGGTGGTAGCGAAAAGGGATAGTTATACAATTTTTGCCGATTTCGTATGTGATTCTTTGCGAACTGCCAACAGACCGCAATACGAAGTTAGTCTAGCAAAACAGCAAATAACTCACATTATTTTTAATTTACAAAACGGTGTATACGCTGATAGTTCACAGTCATTCCCCATTACCCCTTCTCACTCCACCACATCCAACTCTGATTGTCTTAATACTGCAGTTCCTTCACCGAGTGGGAGTGATACCACCAATTCATTGTCCTCATACGTACAGAATTACATGCCAATGTAAACTTAGTTTGAATCTCCTATTTTTTTTTAAATATGTAGGTACAGTGAGCAATAAATTATTACCTAATATTTCTTTTTTTTATATGGAAATTGATTTTTTAATGCAAGTACTTAAAAATAATATTTCTTTTTTTAATTGTAAATTAAGCAATAAATATTTACTTAGAAAATAATACTTCATTATTTTATTGCAAATTGAACAATAAATGACCATATTCCTACTCCATACAAAAAAAAAAAAAACTTACCTTTATATACGTTCTCAACGCAATGTTCGAGGCTGTGCAGACTTCAGGAACAAACTCGGATATAATCTGGTTCGAAATTTTGAAAGTATACATGTGGCTTGTATATGAATCTCCACTTGCTAGGAACCGGAGAATGACTGCAAACCTGTTGATTGCAGAAACTGGCTCCCTAAAATAGGTCTTCGTTTTCGAAATACTTGGTCCAACCATTTTCAGGAGACATTCAAAATCGACTGGACTCATACGAACGAAATTGCGAAAACCCATTTCATCCTCCAATCTCAGTGTGTCAAGAAGATCGTGCCCATGGTTATTCCGATCCTTGAATAAATCAGGCATCCACCAACGCGGTGGCTTTTTTTAGTAGCATTTTTTTTTGTACTACGCAGAGCTATGTAATAAAGTGCTAAAGCCATTCCCGAAAGCGCGACCTCGTTCGACATTTCTCAGATTCAAACTAGATGCGTACACGATTTCCAGTGCGACAATGATGCGGGGCAAAGAGTCTGCAACATGAATCCGAGCGTCTACGACAAAGAGTCCAAACGAAGAGTCTCAGTGTGTACTAGCCTTAAGGTGAAAGTAAGGTTACACAACTGTAACCGGTTACATAACTGTAACCCTGCGCAGGGCACAAGCACAACTTCAAAAAGAAATAAAACAGTCTAAAAGAGAATCCTTCCGAAACTTCCTAGGCACCCTTGACTTTCGGAGGGATGGGGGCAAAAGCATACAAATTTATATCGCGACTCAATAGTGACTCACCGCTTGCAGAGCAAGAACCGATCATGAAAGGAACAAGATTCTATACAGAACCACGAGATATCGCTAACCTACTGTGTAAGCACTATGCGAACATCAGTCGTGTAAACCAGCCTAAAAGTGCATACAAAATGCTGATAAAGCAGCCCAAAAGCTCATTCAGAACTAGAGAAGACAGCAGAATATGCTCAGATGATTTCACGTTGGCCGAGTTGGAACAAACACTCCAGGCAACAAAAACAGGGAAATCTCCAGGTGTGGATCGCATTTTCTCGGAATTCCTTTTCAACTTAGGCCAAAGGGCAAAATTGCTCCTCTTGGAGATAGTGAACCTATCCTGGGCTAGCCATGTACCTCATCAATGGCGAAAAGGTGAAATATTGCCAATTCAAAAGAAGGGCAAAGCTATCAGCAAAGCAGGAAGCTACAGATCATTTGCTCTAACGAGTGCATGCAGTAAAGTAATGGAAAGAATGGTTGCCCGCCGATTGAGCCAATTCTTCGATTTACACAACACCATCGACGATGACCAAGCAGGATTCAGACCGAGACGAAGTACAATGGATCAAGTAGTATACTTTTCACAGTGTGTCAAAGACGGCTTCCAAAGGAAAATGTCCACCCTGTCTGTATTAATAGACCTAAAAAATGCCTACGACACCGTTTGGAGAGATACACAAGCTAGCCCAAAGTGGAGTTAGAGACAATTTATATACGTGGATCAAATCCTTTCTGCCGCAACGACTTATTAGAGTAAGATATACAGGAGGAATGTCCAAATATCGTATCCAAAGACAGGGATTGGCACAAGGAGTCGTAGTCAGTTGTATACTCTTTAATTTGATGATCAATGACTTACTGACGGCAGTTCGAGCAGTGCCTGAAGTACAAGGCCTACTCTATGCAGATGATCTAATTCTCTGGGCTAGTGGTAGCAACATCAAATCACTAGAAGAAGCATAAACAAGGCACTGACTAACCTGCTGCTTTGGACGGAGACTAACGCGATGTGTGAGAATGCGAATAAATCAATTTACCAACTTTTTACACTCTCAACAAGGCGACCTGAAATCTCTCTGCGATACGGGATTAACGAACTCAGGGAGAGCAATATCTGCAAATACCTGGGATTTTCAATAGATTTCAAAATGACCTGGAAACCACATATCAAAGAAAGCGCCAACAGAGCCATTAAAAGAGCAAGACTGCTAAAACGCCTAACTGCCACAACATGGGGAGCAAATCAGGATGTACTGAACACAGCGTACAAAACATATATACGCCACATACTCGAGTACGGAGCTGAAGCAACAATCACAGCGTCAAACACCACATCCCAAATCTTGGATAGAACCCAAAATTCAGTTTTCCGAGTCATCACTGGTGCAACAAAATCGACCCCGATAGCAGCAATGGGGGCACACTTGGAAAAAGAGCCAATGCAGTTTAGAAGAGACAAACTCAGCCTCGGGTTTTGGGAGAGAAACAAAAGGACGTACAGCCACCGATGGGCAAACTTTAAAGAAGCCACAACGAGGCTAAAACACAAAAACTTCGATAACCACATATAAAGAGTTGATTAAGAAATACAACATCAACATTGGCACTCATACAACAGATATCGGGACACATGAAGTGTTCGATTCACTGCCCAAGGGAATCCTAAATCTTCTTGACCACAATATCCTAAAGAAAGATTGTAACCCACTAGAACTAAAGGCTGCAGCCCTCAGAACCATCAATACATTCTATCTAGAGACACAGTGGCTACATGTATATACCGATGGATCGTGCCTCCCAGACAAAGGACAGACTGGAGCTGGTTATTACTGTAATCTTTTCGAAGGATCGTAGCAGTTGGTAGCAACCAAAGTAACTTTGACGGTGAAACAACCGCCATACTAGCCGCATCAAACGAAATGAAGAAAATAAAGACACCGGCACAAGCAGTCTTTCTTGTAGATTCAATGGCTGTAATAATGGCCGTAACAAATAACAAGAAGACCGATTGCAGATCCACTCTAGCCTGTCGTCAAAATTTGTCAAAACTAATGAATAGGGGATGGAAATTTGAATTACAATGGATCCCTAGCCACGTGAATATAAGAGGTAATGAATTAGCCGACTCATTGGCAAAAAAAGGAACAACTCTCCCACAGCCGAGCGTAGCAACTTCGCTCTCCTCCATAAAAATACAAATAAATGCTGCAATAAAGAGGAGCACTCAAGCCTACATAAGGGAAGCATCTCTTAATAAACGTTGGGCTACTCTTGTCGAAAACGGGCCAATTAACAACATGTTACCCCGACGGGACGGGGTTGCACTTTTTAGACTCACAACTGGACATGACTACCTAGCTGCACACCTAAACAAAATACACGTCTTCTCGTCTCCCAGGTGCACACTTTGTGACAGCAGGGAGAACATGGCAGCTGAGCACCTCCAGTCATGTACAGCTCTGAACCATAGACCCCTGAACGACACGAAGGAAGAAGAGATTTCACGCCTCTACTGGTCAGCGCGCCACCAAATGGCCCAACAGCCAAGAGTGGGCGTTGGCTAGTAAGTAAGTAAGTAACTTAGGTCAACAAAGATAACGCTAAATTAGTCACTTTTCGTTAAGTAATTACAACTAATATAAATATGTATAGACGTATGACGGAATCATTATACTAAGTAATAAAACAGAAAGCGAAATGATTTATTAGAATTAAATAATTATATTTAATTAATTAAATAATATTTGTAAAAACTGTATTGATATTAAATTACTTTTTCTTGTAGATAACCTAATCTTGTAGACAACACTTTCTTGTGGATTACCTTTTCTTGTAGATAACCTTTTGTTGTAGATAACAGTTTCTTTTGGATTACTTTTTCTTGTAATTAAACTTTTCTTTGTAGACAACACTTACTTGTAGATTGCTTTTTATTTTAGATTACTTTTTCTTGTAGATTACGTTTTGTTGTATATTACATGTTTTTGTAAATTCCTTTTTATGTAGATTAATTTTTCTTGTAGAAAACCTAATGTTGTAAACCACCTTCTTTATGTTTGTGTGAAGTATCAGAACTTTGCTGGTATAACCCTTGATTCCCGTAGGTAAAGAGTGGTTAAATGGTAGTTGATTTCAATTTCCGTGTAGAATTATTACTTCCTAGGCATGCAATGGGGTTCACATGACCACTAATGCAGCATACAGCTTACAGACAGCGAAGCACGTTTAAATTATTGGCATTAGGGTTTTGCCAATAAACACATTTTAAACCTATTTCAACATTTCCATTAGCGTCAAGGCTAAATGAAAAACTATTATTAAAACCTTTAATTATCTCATGTATGCCTATATATTCAGAGCCATGTATGTTTATTTAAATTGTTTACATCGTTAGATTTAAAACAATATATTATTTTTGTACATTAGTTTAAATGAAGGCTATTTCTTGATTACTTAATTAAAAATTAATTAGGTTTATTTACTAAGGCTTGATAAAATTGAACTACAAATTTATAAATATGTTAGTTTGCGTATTCAAGATGTACAATTACATCACTAGCCCGAGTTACTGATGGGTTACGGTCTGTAATAGGGAAGTTTTTCTATAGTACTTCATAATATACAACAAATATGTAATGGAATTACTGAAGACTTCTGAAAGATATGTTATACTGTATTCGACTTCTTCTTTTTTCTCTTTCTTTCCGATATCTTACAAATAAATGATCCCACCGAGGCCACGATGTAAACATTTTCTTATTTCCATTTGAGCCGAACTAAACTGCTTAAAGCTAAATTTTGTATAATAATAGTAAAAAATACAGTTCAATGCTTTTGTTGTGTTGTAAAGATTATTATATGTAATGTTATAAAATTGTGTTTTTACAGGTTCAAGTTGGCACAAGTCATCCAGTCAGAGGAGTTGGTTTGACAACATAATCAACACAAGAGGATTTGACTAGATTCTGTGATTCTTAAAAATGTACTAAGGTATATTTGTCAATTTGTTGATATTTTCAAACTAATTGTTATCACACATGCGCACACTACATTCCGTTTTCCTTGGCAGCACGTCTACATAATGTTACGGGTCACCTCCATGACACAGATACAGTTGAAAATTATGCTGAGCATACATATCCGACAGAGTATCTAGAACGATGCGCCCACTGCAGGACGTCCAGTAGTAACAAACCCCTCTTCCTCTCCACCCTAGAGACATACAACCAGGGTTAGGTTTACTTTAAACTATCTACTCCTCACCTGCAACTAAATACGAGGCACTACTAACTCCACCCGGCTCTAATTCTGTCTCCTTTTAATAATAGATTGTCAATCATACTTTCCAATAGTAAATAATATATATACGAGTACATTTTTCTGCCTTTCCTAACATTACAATATTTTCCTTTGTTGACGCGTTTCGGAATGACTCCATTTTCGAAACCTAAATAGTACTGTTTGGCCAAATCTTGAGTTCCTCTTTATATACTTTTATCCAGGCCCTCAAAAATTGCGAAAAGTTAAGCTTCAAGATTGGAAAAGAAAAAAAATGTAACAAGTGTACAAATAAATACACAACCAGACTTTATTTTTAAAAGTTTAAAATTATGAATTTCCTAAAAGCGAGGAGTCGAGAGTAGGGGTGCACCAATTGGAATCGAGGTCTAACGAAGTGAGTAGCTAACAGTACAGCCTATAAAGACCAACTCAGGAATTGGGCGAACAGTAGGCCCTACTATTTAAGTTTAAAAAAAAGTCATTCCGAAACGCGTCAATAGAGGAAAGCATTGCAATGTTAGAGAAAATAGTAAAATGTACTCGAATGTTTGTACAATTATTCCTGACCGAAATGAAGATGTGTATATTAGGTATTTCAGTAAGTAATATCCCTACAGTTGAAGGGACATCCAACACAAGCTTTTTCTATTTTCGTTGGTAAATTAATGAAATTGTAAAACTTCTACCTACTTATAACACTTCCGTCCTCATACATGCAGGAAGACATCCGTTCACCCAATACCAACAGCCCACCTACTATATTGTATTATTTCATTATTTTTGTAATGTTATTATTATTTTTGAGGAATGGCGGGTGGAACCTTACACTGTAGATCGCTTAGCTGTTGCCTGTATAATTTCCCCACAGTACCACAGGATTCACTTCGTGTATACCTCTATGTGTAAGTACCTACCTTGCGCTGAATCTCCTAAATCCTGTGTTGTTACTTCCTACCGCCAACTCACTCACCGCACACTTACTTCCTACCGATGGATCCTATTGCAAGGCACTCAGAGAGTACATAGATTGGGATCTCTTCTTGCTACACTGCACGTGATCTGGTTCTCACAGTTTTGTATTGAAACCATTTCAGATTCCCGTGGTGTGTAGATCCACTATTGTTCTGAGTTTAAATCTACTTAGGGAAAGCCGTTTCTTCCCCATAAGCCTCCCGAGTATCCTCACGGACCCTTGGTCGTGTTACAGCCAAGGACTTATTACACCTTCCATGCAGAGTCTGTCAACGTGTGCAATAATTCTCGAGACGCGGAATCCTACTTCCCTCAGCAACTTCCCTTTAGCACGGCACTCTTACTTGCCTACTTCCCTCAGCAACAGACCTTGTGCATGGCACTCTTGCTTGCCTACTTCCCTCAAAAACTTCCCATTAGCATGGCATTCTTGCTTGCCTAAAGGATACGCTCTTTTATTATGTATCCATTTAGAGTGTCCCAGAATTCAGGTTATATTGAGAGAATTTTTCGCAACTCCAATAAATCGGCGACAACCTTCGCCACTAGCTTAGAAGTGGTGTAGGCCTGCACCCAACCTTCAGAGCTACTTGACTGTAAAGCAGATTCAAATTGCGTTGCCAATTCTGCCATTTGCCCTACCATAATTTTACTGCCCATAGTTTGATCTCAAGCGATCAACTCTTTCTGGGAAACAGAATTGCAGTCCTCCATTGATAGACATAACCTGTCTTGTTTTGGTCTGTTATCACTAGCTCCAACACTCTCCTTCGTTTAAGACCCATCCGAATTTCACTATTCTCAAGTCTACACTCCAGCCATGTCTCTTTTCAGGAATGTTGGTTATAAATTTTTTTTTTCAATTACGAGAGACAGTGTTGTTTCCTGAGGCTCTATACAGAGTTTCTTCAGCGCATCTGAAAAAAACAGTTTATCTTTTGTGTTAATTGCCTCCCAATATCAGACTCAACAGTCGCTATCCCGTTTTCATCACCTCCGACTTAATGAAACGCCTAGGATGTACCTCGTAGCTTCACATATCGTGTCTCTTCACGTGGCTCTATGAGAGTGCCCTTGCTCCCTGCCACGCAGACTTCAATCCGTTTTCCGCTGTTTTCTACTCCATTAGACAATTGAGGCATAGATCATCCGTAATACAATGAAGTCCCTACCAGCATTATCGACGATCTTAAGTTCTCTCCTCGATGCTTCTGTTAAAACCTTGAACAGTCTAGGAGTTACATTGAGGCTGTAAATTTTTTAGCACCACTTTTCACATGACATTTTTAATCTCTTTATGAGGCTGTTTATAAATTCGCAGGCTGTCCTTAAAGGCCTCCTTGGTCTTTTGCTTATTCTTATTCCTTGCTCTATGATATAGATCTGTTTTCTTTCGCATCTTGTATAACTCGCTATTCCACTTGCGTTTGTGCGTCCAATGGTTATCTCGAACTTGTGCGTGGGAGGTTTCACACACACACACACACACACACACACACACACACACACACACACACACACACACACACACACACACACACACACACACACACACACACACACACACACACACACACACACACACACACACACACACACACACACGCACACACACACACACACACACACACACACACACACACACACACACACACACACACACACACACACACACACACACACACACACACAAACACACACACACGCACCTCGTGATCTCTTTGAATTAGTCTTCATTTTATACTTGTTATGAAAGGACATCACATTGTGTTGAACTTAGTCATCTTATGTGTTTATTAAGAGTGGACATTTTTCGTTTTCATTCAGTTCGCCTTTACTTTATTTTCAATTGTCACTTTTCTTGCGAACAGTGTTTAGTGTTTCCTACAATGTCACGCCGTAAGTGTATTAACAGTGCGCATTCTTTCTGTTATACATGTGGCAATTATACCTTTAAAAACAAAGAAGATATATTACTAAATTTTACAAGAATGCTAATCAGGCTCATTTTGGTATTCAGCTTGTTGTCCAGGACAAGGTATGGGTACCGCATTATGTGTACAATACTTGTAGTGCAAATATTAATCAGTGGGCGAAAAATAAACGGAAATCATTACCCTCCGGTATTCCTATTGTGTGGCGCGAGCCTCACTATCATGTGAGTGACTGTCACTTTTGTTTGACAAATATTCATAGCATAAATACAAAAAAACAAACATTCAGTAAAATATCCTAATTTGAAATCAGCCATTTTCCCCATAATCCCAATTCCCCATAGTGTTCAAGTGTCAATTCCATTTCCTCTCCAGTCCTTGGTATTCGAATAGATGTAGGGCGTTCAAAATTGCTTCAGGGACGGTGCAGAGCGGACAGTCTGCGGAGGAGAGTACTTCTATTCTGGTTAGATAGGCAGGGAGGTAATCGTGTCCTGTCAGAGATAGAAAGGCGTCCATACAACAACTGGACGTGCCAGAATTCGGTTAAGTGGGTTGTCCTTGACGATAGATTTCCAGCTCTTCCCTTCCACGGCGTACCTGTGTCTGGCAGATATTCTTGCCCTCACCGCTTGATCAATCCTTGTCTTGGAGAAGGACAGAGGCATCATTGGCTGAGTGAGGGATAGGCCTTATTTCGCTAATTGGTCCGCCTTTTCATTCTCTGGAATTCCAACATGGCTTGGAATCCACTGCAGAGTAAGTTCCCAACCCCTTTCAGAGAGATCACTTAAGATACCGCGACAGTTGAAAGTTAGCTTGCAATTTGTGTCAGTGTTGGTGGAGAGGGCCGTGATTGCAG